>CM042137.1:3371133-3401133 GCA_023376005.1 Doryteuthis pealeii
TACCAATTGTAGTTGGTGCACTTGAAACGGTTCCAATAAACTTGGGGAAAAGACTGAAGGATCTGGAAATCAGAGAAAGAATTGAGATCATTCAGACTACTGCACTGCTGCAATCGGCTAGAATACTCAGAGAGTCCTGGAGACCAGAGGAGACTTGCTGTCACTCAGCCTCCAGGAAAATACCACCAGCTAACACTGATGTGAAAAACTCAAAAGGAGCTAAAATAATAATAATAATAATAATAATAATAATAATAATAATAATAATAATAATAATAATAATAATAATAATGACAAAATGGACAAATATCTGGACCTTGCCAGAGAATTGAAAAAGTTATGGAATATGAAAGTGAAAGTTATACCAATTGTAGTTGGTGCACTTGGAACGGTCCCAAAAGGTTTGGAAAGTTTGGAAATCAGAGGAAGAATTGAAACCATTCAGAACACTGCACTGCTGCAATCTGCCAGAATACTCAGAAGAGTCCTGGAGACCTGAGGAGACTTGCTGTCACTCAGACTCCAGTGTAAAAACCATCAGCTAACACTGATGGGAAAACTCAAAAGGAGTAAATAATAATAATAATAATAATAATAATAATAATAATAATAATAATAATAAAATAATGCTAATAATAATATTTTGTGTGTATATATATATCATTACAAGTATTTTCTATATCGGACCTTAAGTTCAAGGCCCATCTTTTTCAGCAGTCATCAGGCAGAATCAATACACACACACACACACACACACACACACACACACACACACACACACACACACACACACACACATTTATTATTTCTTTAGATACGTTTCTAGTTTTTCTGGTGAAATCTGAACAATTTTAGGAAGATAGATCAATAAATGAAAAATGCATAATTACAAAATATCCATGTAAGTAAATAAATATATATAAACTAATATATATATATATATATATATATATATATATATATTATATATATATATATATTCCCTAAATTTGTCAAAGACATCTATCTCTCGATATAAAATCAAGGCATTGGTTAAAAAAACAGCCTTTATAGTTTCATGAACTGTTTATAGCTGAACAGGCCTCATGGAATTTACCATGAACAGACTAGATTAAATTATTTAATATAATGGAATCTTTTTTTCTAAGCCATTGTGAGGAAAATATGTTGAGTAAAAAATATGGAATTCATTGATAAATAAAATCAAAACTAATTCTCAGTTTTTCCACTCATCATTAGTTCAAGTACTGCTAAATAAAAAAATAAAAAACAAATCATTTTCTGAAAATATCCCAAGTGTGCTAAATCAATACACTTTTGCCAGGGGGGTCATATATTCCTGGTAATTTGAAGTATAATTACTAGATAAATTACACTACTTAAACTTTCTTCTTTCTCTATTTTTCACACACACACACACACACACACACACACACACACACACACACACACACACACTCTCTCTCTCTCTCTCTCTCGCAACTGCGTGCTCCCCTCTCCCCTATCTCTTTCATTGTTTTGAATCAGTTCCTCTTTTACTATAACTTTCTATACTTTTGACTTCGGGGAATTACTCGTTGCGTAGTGGTTAACATTTTGGACTGCGACATCGAAGTAATCGATTTCTAACTCGAATGTCGCTAATACGTTCACTTTGAACTAATTCCCTTGAATTGAATAACCCATGCAGGTTGATATGTTATAAAACAAAGAAACTAAGCTAAACAGATATTTTGACTTCTATCTTCCGCGTTTCACTTTATTTCTTTTTCAGTCTCCATTTTTTCCTAAAATTACTCTCTCTTCACTTTCTTATTTTTATTTTCTGTTCATATGAGTTATTCTAAAGTAATTCAGCCAACCTATGCTACTTCCCTTTCAACCCACTGATACACCAGATTCTAGAATGTCATTCTTATAAACAAGAAGTGTGAAGCATGCGTAATACTTACGTAATCGATAATGGTAACTCCTGTAGTATACAGAGTTCTCTTCAAGTTCCTTTTTGATAGTATGGTTTTAAAGTCACCACCTATTCAAGATCGGGGGAGGGGGTCCACGTGGTTTCAGAATCGCTAACGTGCTGGACTGTAAGCGAGTTCGAACACCGGTCGTACTATTACCATTACTTTTGGACTAATAACTTTGGAGAATGTTTGAACCTATTGTCTCCTAGCTCTGGTTTAAATAGTACCACTACTGTTCTTCCACAAGGATAACATTGGCATTAGATAACCCATGAAAGTTGATATGCCATTAAACAAATAAAATAAAACCAAACACTATTCACGATCCATGTCAAAGCCTTATTGGAATCATCCCCAGGTGGACACAGTAATTGAAGTTTTGCTTTCCTTATAAAGATACCCTCATAGAAAAATAAACATTTTGTAATCCCCAGTGAAAGATTCCAAGAAATATTTTACGGCTATGGCGAACAGATGGACACTGATTGAAATTATATCATAAAGGTACTCACATAAGGGTTTAACATTTTTAATTACCCAGTATATTATGATGAAACTCTTGTTTCAGGTCAAGAGACTTCAATTAGACCTCTAATTCAGAATTAAATTTATCGCATGTTCCCAGAGGTTCATCACGCAGGAAACAACTACATCTTCGAGTCAAAGGTTCAGTTTCATTGCCAGGTTCAGTGGCCGGTTCCTGTGGCGACCCGAAAAGGGAAATGCCAACGAGAACCACATATTTTTGCTTTAGTTATTGCATGAGCTTTGGTTTGTCCCTGGTTTCTGACCTTAAAAAGACCTTGTGTCGGATTCGAGCCTGATGGAAGGTCAGGAAAATACCTTGAAACGAGTTCAAATCCTGGAAGAGGCTATTTGCATTTCACAGCGCTAATACCCTTGAGATAGGTACGCATCGAACTATTCTCCATCCAGCTATAGGTAATAGTTGGGAAGACTGGTCTCTTAAACCTTGATTAGGGAACCAGTATGGTAGATGGAAAATTCTGAATTAAACTCCGCTTAATAAAATGGCCTTGTGTCACATCCTAGTTGTTGGTAAATATGTATATCAGAATGAATGTGGCATTTGCATTTTAATAGGAAATAATAGGTAATACCCTTTTGATATGTCAATGTGAAATATCATTAAAATATATTGACATCCTACGGTAATATAATATTTGATTTCAAATATTTGTAATATAATTGTCTCTCGAACATAAGGATATTACCAACTTCATTCCGTTCAACACAATTTCACCCCTATTTCCGATAGCGCTAAATACTGCTTTCCATAGCAGAGGAAATAATCTCGGACCAGATGGGTTGAACTGACAGGAAATGTCAGAACGCATATATAAGATGTATTAGACGAACAATCTGAGCGTGAACCAGTAGCTGAAGAACTTAGGGACGGGAGGTTATGCTTCTTATTTAACCTTAATGTCCCGGGTAAGTGATAACATTAACCCGTTCATTATACCGATATTGTTTGCTCTATTGGGGTGAGGGGCATTAGTTATTTGGCATCGTGATAGCTTGTGACATGTTGGCTTGAGGTGATTGCCGTTATTCTGGCAGAGAATGCTTCTCTGACATGTGAATAGAACTTTTAATGGTTTTGATGCCAATACGTCTATACCTTCACCTACGTTTCCATCTTCACATTCTCTTTTGTTTTCAAAGTTTATCTTTGTTATGCAGTTTCTCTTGCTTTTATTTTTGTCTTTTAATCTTTCTCTTCATCTCTTATCTGATCATTTTCCGTCTTGAATGATTCTCTGTTATTTTCTTGGGCAAAATATTGGCCCAGTTTCTTAGGCAAAAATAAAAGGCGCATTGTTTGACACTAACATTATTGAACACCATTATATTGCTCCAAAGTCTTCTATCCTAATTTTGTCAACTTCATATATTCATCCTCTCACAGTCTTTTTTGTAACAGATAATTGATCTAAATGTTTTTTGTTATCCTCAAGAATTTTCTTTTATTAAGAAAATTCTGTAAAGAGCAGAATTAATGATAATATCATAGTGGAATATTTGGTGTATGCAGTGGATCAGTAAATACTTCCAAGCTTAAGGGTAACATTTTTTTCTAATCTATCTTTTATTTCTCACCCTGTCGGCAGGGATTAGAATACACTGATTACATGGTCTGTTGAGGGTTAAACCCCACCCAAATGTTGTCATATATACGAGCTCTAGGGAGCTTGAAGACCCTGGAATTCCCATTTCTATCAGCTCCACTCTGAGTCGGTGTAATCGTACCTGTTATGTTTCCATGTATAGGTCAAATATGTATGTTTGAAAATGATTAGTATTAGCGATGGCTTAGAAGAGACAAACGTATATCTTATAATGTTGGAAACAAGGGGTTAATATTCACCTCTGAATTAATTAAGTTGTCAACTAAAAATATGCTAAAATTAATCGTGTTAAATGCCTTTTTTTCTCATTAGACTACGAACTTCCTGATGTGCCTATACATTCCCTTTTAGCTAAAATAACATCTAGCAAAACTTTGATTTGGTTTCTTTATTTAATGGCATATCAACTTTCTAGGAATGTTTAATGCCAAAGTCATCCTTGTAATAGAGCTGTAGTCGCACTATTTCCCTTATAGTGAATGGATTAAGGGGTTCGTACCTTTCATAAAGATATTAGACCAAAAATAAACCTAATGGCGGGACTGGAGATCGAACTCCTTTTCTACAATCTTACAGTCCAGCACGTAATCCACCACACCGACAGATATTTATATGATATTGAAAATATGTATGATCAGACTTTAAAGTTATTTGTTGGCAATTACGTTTGATTTGGTTTAGTTTATTTAATGGCAGGTCAACCTTTGTGTGTTATCTAATGACAAAGTGATCCTTATAGAAGACCCATATGGTATTATTTAACCTATAGCTGGGAAGATGGTGGGGTTAATAACTTTCCGAAGCGTATTAGTTCTAACTCGTTTGCTACGACGTCAAAGTCCAGTATGTTTTCCAATACGACCGGTGTAGAACTCAGTAACATTAAAAAGCCATTTAATCATAATTCTAAAAAAATGATCAGTATTGCTAGGAGATAATTATTTTTACCGTAAACGGAATAATTAGAAAAATATGTCAACTGTTTCGGCTGATAATTAGAAACATGAATATCTTTCTCCAGACATTTATGACTTTTTACTTACTATTTCTTGTACAGTTTTTCTACGTTTGTTCATGACATATTTTTTTACTTAATTATTTTAGTTATAAATATTAATCATTTTTTATTCCAGAACTAATTAAAGGAGAAAAAACTGAGTGTAAAAATACCGTTTTACTTATCATAAGACCTGTCTGCCTATAGATCAACATGTAAAAGGATTTGTTTTAATTAGAATTAAATTCCAACATCTTGCTAAGATACAAAAAATATCAAAGTCAATCAAAGTCAGGTTCCTTGTATTAATAATAAGTACAAATGTTATGATGTTAATTTGAGTTCATGCTGGTGTGTCAGATTTAAAACAAACTAAAGAGATGTATGTGCCGGAACATAGCTGTGGGAAATGGTTACCAGATTTCAATATCGAGAGATATCAGGCATAATTTATATCTAAGCCATTTCGAATATAGCACAGGAAGTATGAATTTGACACGATAATATAATTTCGTCCAGGCAGTGTGGATAATTTCCCAAATGGGTATTTTCTTATAACACTTAAAGTAGAGTCAAAACCTTGATGTCTGTCAGGTCTCAAGAAGAATTTTATTTGGAATATCTACTCCTAATTAACCTGGATTGACTTTTAGTTATTTCAAACATCAGTCGAACTATGTCAATCTGTCCGTCTATCTTGCCAACTATATACATACATCAATAATTCCATTTATCGTTGGTTTGAAATACAACAAATTGACTTTATATCGCATGCAGTTCTTACTTTCAGTATTGAGTATCCCAATATACACAGCAGTTATAATTGTGCATAAAATACACAAACTCATATTAGTGCGTAATATATATATATATATATATATATATATATATATATATATATATATATATACCAAATGCACAATTCTTAAGCAAAGTTTAACTGGTTTGAATTCAAAGTTCTCTTTCTCCGAGACTGTTTGCCTAACGAAGGTTCAATAACCATGTCTACTCTACTATTTACCCATAGTTTGGAGAAGAATGGTTGGATTCATAGCTTTCCTAAAGGTGTTAGTGCTATTTTAAAAGCAAATAGCCTCGTCCAAGAAATGATCTCGTCTCAGCGTATATATATATATATATATATATATATATATATATATATATGTATAAGAATGTAATGAGTACCTACTCGAGTTTCATCGATAGATTCTTCAGGGTTACTTTTAAATTAATCGAGTTTACGATTAATCTTTGGTGTTATAAACATGTTTTAAATACTCTCAAACCAAATTAAACTAGTTATTAAATAATTTTAAATTTTCACCTTTTAACTATTAATACGACCCATAACATATCTTTTATTAAATAATAATTGAAAAAATAATTCCCATAAATTAATCCAAATTTTTAATTCAATAATCAAAAACCGTTCCTGATCTACGAAAATATAAACAAGCGTTCCTCTACCAAATTTAAGTCCCATTCCAACGGACATGTTTATAACACCAAAGATTAATCGTAAACTCGATTAATTTAAAAGTAACCCTGAAGAATCTATCGATGAAACTCGAGTAGGTTACTCATTTACATTCTTAAATAAATTTATGCTCTACATTGTATTGAGCACTTTGTATTTGTTTTTTCTCAACTTAACCTCTGGATAGTCTGCGCTTCCAACGATCGTTCTTATACCCCCGGTAAGTTATACTTATATTATATATATATATATATATATATATATATATATATATATATATATATATATATAATGCAGTTTTGTATTTATGAATAGAATAACAGGGATTGTTTGTTCTCAGTTTACCGCCTATACGTTCATCAGACAAACTACATATGATACTCACCAAATGAATTTGATTCTTTTTATACTAATTTATCTCTCTCTCTCTCTCTCTCTCTCTCTCTCTATATATATATATATATATATATATATATATATATATATATATATATATATATATATATATAAAGTGTTGTTCTGGTTCCAACGGGAGAAAATTCAATATTTTATAAAAAAGGAAGGTCCGCAAAATGTATTTTGTTCTCAGAAAAATTTTGTAATTCTTTTTGTTTTACATGTGCAACACGTGTTTCAGATCTTCTGGTATCTTCTTCAGGCTTTGATTATATATATATATATATATATATATATATATATATATATATATATATATATATATATATAGGGAGAGAAGTAGAGGAAGGGAGAGACAGGAGGAGAAAAGGAGAGAGAAAGAAAGAGATAGATCGATATATATAATTGACTGACTAATTTTAACTGCATGTCAACCCCTCTTGTGTTAATTGATGCCTAGAGGCTGGGGTATTGCGTAATTGTTTATATTTACATTTTGGGTTCTGCTTCTTACGAGTTATTTATGATTGATTGATAACACGTATTCCTAACTGATACAAAACATTTCCAAACCTGTATATTTAACTCCAATATGATACAGGTACTACCCTTCCGTGTCAGAGGGAACCTGGGAGTAATGACAACAAAGTATTAAACACTACCCAGATCTACAGAATTGTAGCCCCACCACCATTTTCAGTATAGTGTCATAATCGGAACACACTTTTTGGGGTGTGTGCGGGTGTTACCCCTTTTCCAGGAAATACAGTGAGCGTGTTCTAATACCCGCTGGCCGTGCAAAGATAAATTAAGGAGAAATTGTTATTTTTTTTAATAGATCGCACTAATTTTGAAACAATGTAACCTCATGTATGAATGCATTTGTTTCTTCAGCTGCACTAGATGGGATCATATTCTTAGTCAGTCATTTCCAACGGCATTTCTCTTAGGGCAATAGATGGTGTTACGCTAAAGGCTGTTCATCTGCTACTGTAGCTCCAAGACAAGTCCATTGAGTAAAAGGACAGTTTTGATCTGTTTTTATTTGAGAATCTGTGCTATCCAAGTCGTATCATCTACTGAAACCGGATATAGCACAGGGAATCGCACGGTTATTTGATTCTATTATTATTTCCTGAAAATTATCTGACATAGAATCATCTTCATTGTGATAGTTTCTTAATTGTGTTCAATTTGTCCTTATATTCTTGTGGCAATGCTCGTGTCTTTTGTCCTTTAAAAATAATAGATAAATTCTGCGATTTCTATTCAAGCAGTTATTCCTCAGTGGAATTTTCTTGTTGCAAATTGGTTTATTTACCAGTTCACACTCATCAATTCTGTATGGACACTCTATGCCATGTAGAGGACCTGCCACAAGCGATGGCCTATAGTGGTAAATGATGAGTGTGTGTGTGTGTGTGTGATAGAGAGAGAGAGAGAGAGAGAGAGAGAGAGAAGAGAGAGAGAGAGAGAGAGAGGAATCATTGGCTTTAACCGACAAATCCCTGCTGTGTACAGTGGATAAAAATGTTCACTCATGTCTATTCTTGCCTTTTTCCTTAGCTAACATTTGACAATATCAAATCTTTTTCTCTTACAGTATTTTACACAGTGGTAGAGAGAAGGCCACACACGTCTAGACAATGAGGGAAACGCTACCCATTTTAATTTATAAGCCTTTCTTCCTTCAGTCAAACACTTCTCGGATTTATGCGTCTGATTCCCAACTGCCTTTTTTCATTTATCCTAACCTCTCAAGTATCAGTTAACTAACTAGAATAGATCAACAAGCACCAATTTGATTTTAACACTTTCCCAGGATTTCCTTCGGCAATTCTTAATCGGTCACCCACCCTGTCGGTTTGGGCTGTAGAATACATCGGCTTCATCTCTGCAAAGGGGTAAATCCCCCCAATAAAACCAACTGTTGTCCGTGGGTGGCAACCCGTGACGCATAATGATAGGACACTGGTGGTTGAGCAGTCCATGATATGCAGAAATCCACTTTGACCCTGCTAGACGGGTGATTGGAGAGTCCACTCCGATCAATCGGCTGATCACGTCAAGCCCTTGCTCCTATATGATTGTCTCAACCCTATTGCCTTTATGGCAAGACCCGACCCTTTTTATCATACATGTGCTAGAAGGCGGAGGCTGGGGGTCTTATTGTCCTGGTTATGACGTTAAACTGCATCTAATGGTGATGTTTCAATTCTGGAGCTCTGGGGAGTGTGGAGTACCCCTTCATCGCCATTAGTCCCAGGTCCAATCTATCTCGGTGTAGTAGTATCTGTTACGGTCCTATCTATGGGTTAAATAGAAAAAATGTGTTGAAACATTGAGTTTAAAAAAATATTCTTAAATACCCATCATATATGAATAGAACGGATTAGGGCCGCGTTAGCTCAGTCGGTAGAGCGTTCGGCTAGAAAGCACAAGGTTCTTGGTTCGATACCGGCCTCGCCAACTCAGCGTATGAGTAGCACAGGGATCTGTGCGGTAAAGTAGGGAGCTGATGGTAGGTGTGGTGCTCCACCTCAGATGCTAAAAGAATCTCCTTGGTCTAGCGCAAATGAAAAGGGGATAGACTCCATCGCTGTCTGGCTGATACTGACATTAGGCCGCCCTGACGACTTTACTTTTTTTACTTTTGAATAGAACAAAATATCTTCGGCATAAAACATCACAAGGACTGACATACCGTAAGATCCAACAAACCTGACCAAGCCTTGATCACTCACCCCCTCTCTCTCTTTCTATCACTAAAAATAATTCGATTTGCAAATTAAAGTTAATATCTTCCTGACCATTTGACTGAAAAAAAATACGTTTATCGATCCTATGCTGATTACAGAACTCAGCAAATACAATAACACAGAACAGTAATCATTTAAGTAATATGTTGACCTTTTAAAATTCCTAAACAACACAACAATGTGTCTAAAATGGTTAGGTTTGTTTTAGTTAATTTGTTTTAATGCACATCAACACTATTTGGGTCATTCAATGTCGAATCATATCATTTTGATATCGGGTTGCATACAGTACTTGATATAATAGTCTCCCATCTAAATAGTGAACGGGGTTTATCACTGCTTAACTTCGGGGATCTAAGGGGAGAACGGAGAACGGAGAGATTCATGCTTCTCCCTTAGACATCAGTGAGAAATAAAAACAGTCTTGGCATTGAGTTGATCTCAGGACCCAGATTCAATTTCCTGTGGCGATAACCGTTACGTTAGTATGTATCTGATGAACCCTTCCAGCACGGATAGGAAGTGACATAAGGTCAATTTCTAAGTGGTACAAAGCTTGTTTGATTTTCAAAATTTTTCTGCTCGTAGACAAGTTATGCAACCAAGGCTAAATAACCCAGTTTGTTTAACTATTTATCCATAAGTGGGAGTATAAAAGAGGGACTCCTGTATTTTCCAGCGATTATAGCACAAAGAGAAATGCAAACATCGTAGTTCAGGATTTGAACTCTGTTTGCCAATTCCATTTCCTACGGCGATAAACGTTACAATAAGCGCGCATTAGTTGTAGTTGTTTTGCCTTTTTTCACCAATCCACGCTTCATCTAGCACATGTTAAGTCAAGTGGTCTACAAGTAAGCCTCACAAAGTCTTTTACTAAATTTAATGAGTTCGACTTCCATAGGGTGCTCAACGCTCATGTCCTTGTCTCATTCTAAACCAGTCATGAACAAACTGCGATCCGGGTGCTTTCTAAATGGTACACTTAATTTGATAAAGAATGTGTTTTGTTCTCGCTTGTTCCCTTATTTTATGTTGTTGGTTGGTTGGTTGGTTGTTTACGTTTTACGGCATATCGTTTTACGGTTGTAGTTGTTTTATTTATGGAAATTATTTCCTATTCCGTTGTGCATATAAAGCAATAGAATTAATTGTTTGAATCTGTGGAATTTATTTCTGAATTTGTGTCAATTTGCTAACAACCAAAAAACACATTAATGATTTTTCTAATTCATTGGAGCCAGTAGACATTTCCTTGAATCACAAATTTAGAATGTACATTACCCACAAAGCCAAGCCCTGATCACACACACACACACACACACACACACACACACACACACACACACACACACACGTATATATACAGGGTATTCGGGACAAATTTGATATATTTATATTTGGTTATTTTTCTCCATAGGTTTGAGATATTGGCGCACACCACGTATCATTTAAAAGCTTGTACCCTTCTTCCTTCATATACGTGATGACAGATAGAATGGATGACTGGAAACCCACCTGAATCATGGAAGAGAATAACTTGTATCATGATGATCTGCACCGGCCATCAAATTAAGGAGATTATGGGTGCAGCCCAATGCTCCCTGAACACTGTAAAAACAATCAGGCATGAAGTGGAGAATTGCAATGGAGACTACGAGGCTGTGCCTACAAAGGCAACATAACAGATTGCGTTCCTACAGCAGAATTCCTCGGAAATCTGCAGAAAAATGTGTTGGAGGATGCTGGCATTGGTATTCGGGCTTTGAATAAGTGAATTGAATGTTTCAGCCTGAACTGCAATCCATGAAGACCTTCCCTATTACTCATATAATCATCGCATAGGTCAACTGCTCCCAGAAAAGGCCCGTAAAAATCCTCTGACAAAGGCGAAGAAACTTCTGGGGGAAATGAAACATTCCGCTGAACCACAAACAATCTGGTTCTTTTCCGATGAGAAACACTTTTGCTAAGATAAAAAGCACAACACGCAGAATAATAGATAGGTTGCGTACAGTTCAAAGGACACTCCTCGTATCATACAGACAACATTTTCTCAAACTGTGATGTTTTTCGGATGTGTGTCCTCTGAGGGAGATGTGATGCCTCAGCATTTATTTCAAAGAGGGTATCAGGTCGATTCCAAATGCCCACGTGCAGTTGCTAAACACTGTAGTCAAGCCCTGGATAACAAGGCTAGCCAATGGTAGGCCATATGTATGGCAGCAGGATTCGGCTCCCCTGCCACATCTCTGGGAAAAGTAAAAAATTGTTGTCGGCGAATTTTTACGACTACACCAGTCCCAAAGTTTGGTCTCCGAACTCCCCAGATCTTAACCCCGTGGATTAGGCACTGTTGAGAAAGACACCAATCGTCGTGCCAGAACTACAAAAACCCAGTTAATCGACAGAATTATGGTAGTGTTTGAGAGCCTTCCCAGGAAAATTCTAACATCAGCTTGTTCCAGGTTCACAGAGTAACAACAATCCACCAAATATTGGTAATGTAAGATACTGCTGGGCTAGTAGTAATGATGCTTCGGCCCCGAAACTATGCCTGAACTCAGGTTCATTATGTGACGAAGACTTCGTTGGAATTAATGTTACTGAGCAAACAGCGGTCATTGTATGAATTTATCAAATATCTATCTATCTATCTATCTATCTATCTATATATATATATAATATATATTATATATATATATATATATATTTTGATAAATTTATATCATGACTTCTGTTTGCACAGTAACATTAATTCCAACGAAGTCTTCATCACATGAAGCAATGATCGTTTCCCCGGAAACTTGATCTCTCTGTGACCGTAAAATACATAAACAAACTTATGTATTTAATAGTTTAAAAACACAGGTCCCGCTACAGATGTCAGTGGACCAGAGGATAAGATATCAGGCAGGCAAACAGCCTGTCTGAGTTCGACCCTAGCCAAGGATAGTTGTTGTGTCTAGCCACACTGAAGAGGCAGGAAACACCAAAACACGTTTCTGTGGATGACTTATTAATATATATATATATATATATATATATATATAATTAAGAAGCGAGAGTTGTGTAACTGTTATCGTTTTAAAAATATCAAATGAATGAGTGACGATTTGTTTTTCAGTTGTCATTCACAAATGAATATTCTTTTTTTTATAAATACACTTTTCACCTAGGAAAACCATGGACGTGGTTAAGAAAAGGAAACCTCAAAAGATAAAATGAATCACTAATAATTGCTGCACAAAATAATGCCATAAGGACAAACTATATCAAAGCGAAAATTGATAAGACCCAACAAAATAGTAAATGTAGACTATGCGGTAATAGAGATGAGACTGTAATCCATGTATTCTACGAATGTAGCAAACTAGCACAATGGAAGTACAAAACTAGACACGACTGGGTTGGGAAGGTGATCTACTGGGAATTATGCAAAACATTAAATTTTGACTATACAACAAAATAGTATATGCATAAACCAGAATCTGTTCTTGAGAACGAAACGCAAAATTCTCTGGGACTGAGATAAAAACGGATCACCTTATCCCAGCAAAAAGACCAGACCTAGTGTTGATTAACAAAAAAGAAAGAACTTGGCAACAGGTGGATTTGGCAGTTCCAGCAAGATCACAAGGTGAATCTAAAGGAAAAATGAAAAATTGACAAATCCTTGGACCTTGCCGGAGAACTGAAAAAGTTATGGAATATGAAAGTGAAAGTTATACCAATTGTAGTTGGTGCACTTGGAACAGTCCCAAAAGGATTGGAAAAGGGTTTGGAAAATCTGGAAATCAGAGGACGGATTGATACCATCCAGAACACTGCACTGCTGCAATCTGCCAGAATACTCAGAAGTGTCCTGGAGACCCGAGGAGACTTGCTGTCACTCAGACTCTAATCAGTTGTTAAATTAAATAAAAGTGTAAAATGAAGATTGTTCTAATGAGAACGGCATTTCTCACAATTGTTTAAATGCTGACAGGATCTGTTTGATATCCGTTTTTATTTTTCGCACAGAAAATGTAATTCTCAACCATAGACGAAAGTTATAACTACAATTAGATGTGAATCTACCCTGTTTATTCACTCGGTTAAATTGTTCAAATTACATCCTATGAATATATTTTCCTGGCACCCCGAAGTGTCAGTGGGTGTCTGTTAATAATTTTGAAAGATAGGTGGCGCTGTCTTTAATCCAAATCGCAGACGCTTGTATTAAAAGAAACCCTGGAGGGATTTGATGACCAAAGGCCTTTCTTTATCATGTGACCTAGCACATTTAGAAACACAAATTGTGCGTTCATAAATGTCAAATTGCAAGAGCCGGCAGAATTACTTTTTTTTTCTTTCGTCATTTACCAAGAGAGTTTTATAAATGCCAGGTTTATAAGCTTTCGTTTTTAAACTGCGGTACTTTCAAAGTAATTAATTTCTCATTTCGAAAATGATTTATTGAAAACATATACAATCTATTGACTTGAGCAAACATACGCGTGCATGCCCGCATGCACACACGTTTGCGGGTATATATAAACATACACAAACACGCACGCGCACACTCAAAAACAAACATAATAATGCAATACATAATTATAAGATGAGATGGCATCTGAAATATTTACTATATAATACTTAACTATACTATTGATATTGGTTTGGTTTGGTTTGTTTTGTTTTACGGCATGTCAACCCCAATGGGTCAATTAATGCCAAAAAAGCTTTGAAATAAATCAATTCTTTATGGATACACAATTATTTTATAAATATATTTTTCTATTTAACCCATAGATGGGACGCTAACAGGTACTACCACTCCGGGTCAGAGTGGACCTGGGAGCCATGGTGATGAAGGGGTGCTCCACATTCCCCAAACTTCCAAAACTGGAACCTCACCATCATACAGAGTTTAATGTCATTCCCAGGACATGTACACCCTTAGCCACAACCTTCTAGTACCCATATGATAAAAAGGGTTGGAGCTTGCCATAAGGGCAATAGGGTTGAGGCAATCATATAGGTGCTAGGGCTTGAGGTGACCAGCCGATTGATCGGAGGGGGCCTCTCCGAGCGCCCGTATAGCCTAAGTAAGGGTCTAAGTGGAATGTTGCAGGTCATGGACTGCTCATCTACAAAGACTCCGTCCTTAAGCATCACGGGTCACTACCCATGACCAAGAGGTGGCCCCATTTGGGGGAGTCTTACCCCTTTGCAGAGGTGCAGTCGGAGCATTCTAACGCCCCAGCCGACAGGGCGGACTATCAATATTGCCAACGCAACTAATACAATAGTTAATAAACGAAAATATGCTGAAAAGCGAATATTTTGTGTGTAAAACGAAGCTGTTTTCTCTTGCATATGCTACGTATTTATTGATGTACTTTAGTATAAATTACAGTATATATATATAATATATATATATATATATATATATATATATATATTTTATAAAAAAAAGGAAGGTCCGCAAAATGTATTTTGTTCTCAGAAAAAATTTTTTTAATTCTTTTTGTTTTACATATGCAACACGTGTTTCAGATCTGGTATCTTCTTCAGGCTTTGATTGATAAAATGAAAATATATATATATATCCTTAAATAAACTAGTTCTTACCTCCTCATGACAGTTTTATTACTATAAGTTTAATGTGTTTGAAAAATACAAAAAATAAACTTCAGATGGAGCCTGTGAGTAAAATGAACAAAGAAGAACAAGTAATTGATGTATAAAGTTGTTATGATCAAATAAATCCTGTGATTTAACATGCTGGGTTTGAAATGGATTCGACAGGCTACAATTTTTTGTGGATAATATAGAGTAATTCTTAAAAGATGAGAGGGTGTCACATATTTCCTAATGAGAACAGTGCAGAATAAACAAACAATTCTCAACCGGATTTGGAATTGCCTCGTCAATTCCATTTTCCTTACCCAAATTCCAATTTATGATGTACTTAAAGATTACATTTGTTCCGATATCAAGTCCCAAACTTTTATAAAAAACATTATTATACAAGTAATAATAATGCAATGATACTGTAAACAGGTCTTAATTGTTATCTAAATTGGAAGATAATGATCGAACTGAGTGTGAATGTAGGTATTTACCGAACCGTTCACACGAGTAAAATGTGACACAAAGTCCTGATTATTGGGCAAACGAGAAGACAGAACTTGCTATTCATTAGTAAGATATCTGCAAGAATTGCTTGCTAACCATTACACCATGATGATATGCCCAGATGACTGTACGTTTGAGTTCTCAATTTTGGTTAAACTCTATCAAGGAAACATTTGATATATATATATATATATATATATATATATATATTGTTACATACGCTATCGCCCGACACCGTACGGCGTTCCATCAGAGTCACAGAAAGGATTAAAAGCATGCACACGAAATATAGTAATAACGACAACAAACGTGGTATTATTTAACACATAATATTTACTTCAATGTTTAAAGTCCTTTGGAATGTGAATGCGGCCGCCGATAGGCTAGAGTCTTTCAGTGTTCGTTGGTGGAAATGCTCATTCAAAATCGATATATATATATATATATAAGGCATATATGAAGGAAGTGACACTTATCTTGTTTGTATATGAGTAGGTCATTTTCCGTGATTAGGTCATTTTCCGTGGTTAATTGTTGTTCCGGTGGTCGTTCCTTTATCCGGCATTTTCATTTTGGTAATTTTTGTTTCGGGAGACATTCTTCGTCTTCCCTTCCCCCACGAGGTGTTCACTGGTCGGCCATCTGATATGTACTGTCCAAGACTGCCAACTCCCTGTTGCCTTCCCCTCCCCTAAGCCGTAACGTCACCTGTATCAGTACGTTTGGCATACGTAGGGAAAGCAACGAGGTAGTATCAGGCGTTCATTTCGTGTCTTCCTCTTTTTAGGGTCACTACAGGCATGGATAAGCAGTTTTTGAGGTCAAGTTCTGTGACTTCCCCCCTCTCCCAGCGTCATCACGTCTATCAGAATGTTCTAAACGTTCCATGATTTGATGGAACGTAACAATATTGAGTATGTGGAAATACGATGAGGAAATTAATCCAACAATATACATTTCTATAACAGTGTCCTGATGATGGTTTAATACAAAAATACTTAAGAATAGACACATACAAGTGTTCCTCTGATCGTAACATCCCGTGTTTGTTATATTTTTTGAAAATATTTTCTTCACATATTGAGTATGCGTACCACGCATGTTGCTTGTATAGATACATGACAATCTAATGATCTGTAGATTAAACTAACATAAATGAAAGAAAATGTTAAAGAACTTAGATTAAAATTTACTTTACATTAAAGGCCGTAGAATATGAGGCAGAAAAAAATAAAAGTATTTTTTTTGATCAAGGAAGAAACGAAGTTCACTGTGAAATATTGCATTTTTTAAACTTTTATTCTTTCATATTTCCTCTTCCACAACATTTGATAGTAAGCAAATTTTAATTTATTTTTTCAAATATACTATTTAATTTACGGTCTATTTGATTGTTATTCACACACCGAAACGCACACAGACACAGACACAGACACACACACACACACACACACATATATATATATATATATGTGTGTGTGTGTATGTGTGTGTACATTCATATCTTATATATACGTGTGTATTAGTTATATATATATATATATATATATATATATATATATATATATATGTATATAAACTATAATAATTCATTAAATATGTAAGGAGAAATATTTCTAAGTGAAATTCATTTTCATATATATTACTTGCAGCTGCTAGATTCTTGCAAGTGATTCCAGTCTCGTTTGGATAAAACACATTTCTTAAATATGAGGGAGGTACAACAAAGGCAATTGCTACCGTATTCATATGACTGAAGAGAGTGTGCTTTTATTTTTACTGCCATATTTGTTAAGCCATAAATCACTAATAGTAATCAAGATATATGCCGGGTATCATTTCGAATATAATTTTGTTAAGTTAGAATAATTGCCATATGCCGAAACTTATTTCTGGTTTCAATGAGCTAAATGATAGTTTTTATCGTCAAAATTAAGACGTTATTATTATTCAAGGCAATAATCCCTCAAAAATCCTTTGGACAAATTTAACCGTCCTAGGATTGGTATTAAAGTGTAGTATCTGTGCTTCTCTCTTTCAGGAGAGAACGCGGCAGAACTCGTCATTAAACTAACCCGGAAGTTTCTAAACATAGCAGACAAAAGGTGAATCTCAAAATAGTCGGACGCCAACAGGAAAGTGATCATGAGGGTGGGGATATCTTTGGTCTTACCCATATGTACGTTCATGGAACCCAGTTAAACTATATGTCGACAACTACACGCCACAGAATTCAGTTAAATAAGGATACCATCTACCCGGTCTTTTGGCAGAGATTATAATAGATTCTCCTTCAGTCGTAATTCTTTCCTTGAGAGGGTCTTGACAGCGCAAATGAAGGAGAACCCTTAGATTCAGCTCTGTAACTGTACCTCGTTTGCACCAAAGAAGGAGATTAGAACCGTATGGCCCATGGTTGACAGTGGTCTCGAGGGAAGATACATTTACCTTGAACATCCATTCGCGCATAGGTTAATTTATTTAAAAAATGACGTGCCAGCTAGTATATATATATATATATATATATATATATACACACACACACACACACACACACACACACATATATATATATATATATATATATATATATAACAAAATATTGGAATCATTTTGTTTTATGGTATCGGGAACAAATGTGTGGATGGAGATTCTTTGTCTGTTGAAAGTTCTATCCTGCTGGACGCTTAAAACATGATATCGTAATCTTTTTTTTTTCCAATGGATGCAGACGTTCCACCAGCAGGAAGGGAACTCCGCATATACGGTGGTAACTATTAGGTCTAACCTTTTTAAACCTCCATGTAAATCCTTGATTCCACATTTCAGCTATTTTCCATATCAATCTATTTATTGATGAATCTCCCCTTCTCTCTCTCTCTCATATATATATATATATATATATATATATATATATATATGTGTGTGTGTGTGTGTGTGTGTGTGTATATATATATATGTGTGTATGTGTGTGTGTGTGTGTGTGTGTGTGTGTATTTGGGCAGCATTTTTTAATTTATGCATGGTGAATTAAACAACAGGCACATCTCCTGTTTAACGATTTTATTTGTGATTTTTTTCAGGTTTTCTGGTCAACTGTTTGATATTTAGGTGGAAGTCGTGGATTAGTCCACCAAAGTTCATATCCCGAGTACTTTCGGCACTTCGAAGTGCCATCATCAGGGGTGATGTGTTCCAGTTCTTCAAATTATATTAATGGATGTGGAGGCTGGAAGGAAGAGAATTGATAGGAAAAGTGTTATAAGTGAAAAGTATATATATATATATATATATATATATATATATATATATATATATATATATATATATAATCAATTCTTTTTAAATTCCCACCGACAAGAGATCTACATCCAGTGATTTAGTGGATACATACTATGAGGACCAACCTAATGGCCTTACAGACGCACGTTATGTAATGGTTATTGGAGTAGGAAATTGAAACAGCGAGTTCAAATACTGGACGAGGCTAGATGCATTTCATATAACGCTAATGCTCTTGGGAAAGGTGTACACCCAACTGAAGAATTAAATCTCTCCAGTTATGGATAAATAGTAGGGCAGACTCGGCTTTTTAACCTTGTTATAAGCAATTGGTCTTGGATAAGAAAAACTCAGGATTCAAACCTGCTAAACTCCGCTTAATAAATTGTGTCAAAACTTTCTCGTGTGGAGGAGGAGTTGGTAAATACATACATTTAATGTTTGCGAAAAATTAAAAAAAATTGCTTATTGTTCGTTTTGTCTCAGTTTTTGTTAGCTTTTTGTCTGTGGCACTGCTGTACCCACTTACATTTATTCCTGGCTCCCGTGACATTTAGTAACGTTTATCTAATGTCAACCATAAATCGTTATTAACTTGATCTATGAATGTAAGGTATCCTCATGTGTTTACCTGTCAGGACTCGTTTTCTACCAAGGGAATTTCAGTATGTATGATGATGATACCTATCTGCTACCTTGCTACTGAGAAGTATTCATATATCAGAATCACGTGGTTTCGGTATTAGACTTCAAGAGAAACAAATAATATTTCCCTGTTCCTTTTCTTTATTGCTTATTAATCAATGCTACCACTTTCTTTAATAATACATTTTTTTGCTTTTAGGACATTTTCTATGCTTCTAATTATTCAGCTTGCATTACTGATACATGTTCCGTTGAGAAACACTGGTTCAAATGAAACTACTTAGTTACGATGATCATCTGAAAAGTTTGTGGTCTGACCAAGATTCCCTCGTAGAATATGACCAAATGTGGTTCTTTTTCAATTTAGTGCCCCTTGTGGTCCTCAAACTAATTTAATCACTGTTGCAGTGCTTGTATCTCAGTGCTCACGATTAGGCATTTTCTTATTTTGTAGTAGGGATGCTATTGATATCGAAAACAAAAACACAATAAAACACATCAAAAGCAAATTGCAATTTCATTGTGCGCTTTAGCTGTTCTAATATGGCGTAGGGTGGGCATGCCGTAAAAACCAAACCAACCAACCAACCAACCAACCAATATGACTTATTTTAAATCAGTTGTTCTCAACTTTTTCTTTTAGATTATGCCTTTTTTTGATTCCTGTTTTACTATGGTGAATCTCCAATAGCCATTCTATGAACAAAAATCTTTTTGTATTTTTATAATTAAATATTTTTTACTTGCTTGAACCTAAAAAAAAAGTTACATAGTTCCTGGGTGGCATATGACCGTCGTTGAGACCCACTGCTTTAAATGAATCTTCTTAGTTACAAGGATCGGCTGAAAAGTTCGTAGGTAATCTAACATACTCTCGTGGAATATGAGCACATTGTTTATTTTTAAATATTTTTTTCGGTCCTCAAACTAATTTCATCAATGTTGCAGTGTATGTATCCCAGTCCTCACTATTAGGTACTTTCATCTTTGATAGAGGTCGTGTGTAATAGCGAATGGGTTGAATGAATACAAACATAATCTTATTATTAATTACATTTTTAATTCTTTTTTTTAATTACATTTCTTCTGATATTAGAATATTTCTTATTAATTTGATTAATTGGTTGTTGGATTGATTGATTTTAAAGGTATCTCAATCCGTCTAGGGTTATGCTTAGAGCGTACTTGTTTCTTAAGAGATGTTTTATTGCACACAGTCCAATCGAATAGGAATAATTTTTAAACACATTTATTTGTCATACAGATTGGACCAAAGCAGGGACAACCCTTTTGGATAAGAGCAATTCTGGGAATAATGGAAATGAAGGGATATTCTACTCTTACCATATATCTTGAACTGGAGTCTCACCATCAGATACAGTTTACTGTCATACGAAGGTTGGGCTTTATTTAGGGATATGTTTAAGTTTATGTTTACGTAGTTTATTACTTTTATTTCCTCTTTCGTCGAAAATCTCGGACATTTCAGTGAGTAATTCAATTTAGACCAGCCACTCGATTGGGGCTATAGAATAAACTGAATGCTCCTCTGCAGAGGAGTGACTCCCCACTAATGACCTGTTGGTCTTAGGTGTCGGCCCTTAATGTCGGAAGACAGGATTGCTTTGGGTGAATAGTCTGCGACCCGGCAATATTCCACTTCATCCCTTACTTGTGATAGACGGTCGGTCAGAGAGGCTCCCACCTGTCAATCGGCTCATTATGCCTAGCGCAAGCACTGATTGACCTTCCTGGCAATCAACCAAACCTTTTATAATATATGTGCTAAAAGATGTTGTCTGAGGGTGAATTACCAGTTAATTAATACATATAAAGTTGTTTCTTCTAACATGTATTTATTGATACAGATAAAAAATAAAAATTATATATACGCATGAAGTTTATGAAAAAAAAATTACATTTAACGTTGGTTAGCCCACAAGGACTAATAAGTCATTAAAATAAATACCAAACTAACATAAATGTTATTTCTACTAATATACAAGGATTTAAAAAAAAGTTTCAATCAGTGTATTAATAAACGTAAAATTATTAAAAGATCAAGCATAAAATTATTCTTACCAATTTATCAATGCTCAGGAAGTTAAAAAAATTATATATATATATATATATAATATATATATATATATATATATATATATATATAAGATTAAATAAATCGGATTAAATAACCTACAAGGGTTGAAAGTTCATCAAGCAACTAAATAGATTTAAAAACAAAATGTTTTCAGGGTGCTAATCAATTAGGTGATAGGAATTCTCTGATCCTTGGCTATAGAAAATTACTCAATCTGAGACCCATAATTTCGTTTATTTAGAATTTTAGAATCCGTAGTTCTGGAGCCTCACCAACAGATGAAGTTTAGTGTTCTAGCGAGGAAATACGCCAGGTTTATTCTAAGCCTCCTCAAAATTTGATTTCAGCTAATAAAATAGTGGATAGGATGCCTTAATAACAACCTAGCATTAAGAATTTAATTTTAGATATCACAGGGTTCTGCTTCAGTTTGGTTACCATTGAGCCGTCACTGGGGAACAAGTCATGAAATACAACTTTTGCTTTAAACACTTTTGACTCGAAGATTTGAACTGAAGCCATTAATTGAAAAGTTAGTTTGAATCCAAAGTTTTTGAATGAAACAACCATTGAACCTGACCACTGACACTTCCGATAAAATGGAACCCCGGATCTTTCAACCTCTTCTTTTTATCTCCTTTCAAATAATTTAGCCCAACTTGCGGGCACATTGGATCGACATACAAGTTGCTATACAGTAGGTTTCCATTGAAATATTCGCAGGTTTGAAACAACCGACTGAATAACCACGAGTGTCCGACAGACAGACAGACGGACATTTAAAATCAATAGAAGCTTTCCAATTCGACGTGTGAACAGCCGAAACCGTATCAGGATATCGATTCCCTTGAATATTTGATGGTAGCTTTACCCCTTCGCCAGTACCTGACGCCCCGAGTCAGCGAACTCGTCAAATATTAACAAAGTCTTCTCTAGCGATACTTATAGAACCAACACTATTACGAATATATCGGCGCCCTTCATCTTGCTTTCCAACACCGGTGTGTAACGCACAGGGTTGAAGTCCATATGTAGGGCTACCGAGAAAAAAAAACTTGAGGTCGGCGATTGTAACCGAGGACGGAAGAGAGCCAGACAGATCGATAAGTTATATAGATGGCTGGTTGAATGATTTGGTTGTCTGAATATAATAGATGGATAATGGGAAGCGGGATGGACTGACTGGTATAGAGGGGATTAAAACGGGGATTTTGTTTAGAACTCATGACTTTCTGAATAGTTTCGTATTTGGGGTTTCTCTTAGACTTTCTCTTACCTTTCTTTTCATACAGCTTTTCAAATGGGATATGCTTAGTTTTTAGTAAATTTTCATTTTCTTTTCCTCTGTTTTATTTATTTATTCATTTATTTTCTTTTTTTGCCTTTCCTTTCTTTCTTGCATCGTTTTCTATTTACATTTAAAAATTATAGCGACACCCGAAGCGTAACGGTTATCATCTTCGGAAATGGACACGTTGACACGAGTTCAACTCCTGGACGCAGCTGGTTGCATATCAATAATAATCATGGGAAAGTTATTAATCTAACATTTCTATCGCCAACTTTGGGTAAGCAACAGGGCAGACAAGTCTCTTTAACTTTTTTATGACAATCAGTCTACTAGAAGGAAAACTAAATTCAAACCTGTCAGACTCCGCATGAAAAATTGTCTTGTGTCACATCCTTCTTGTGCGGAAGAGTTTGGAATGGTATTAATCCCAGAATTCTCTCGCTATCTATGAGTAAAAAGACAGACTGGGTTCTTTAATCTTCGAATGGCAAGCGGTCTATGAGAAGGAAAACTCTGGATCAAATCCTGTTAAACTCTGCTTAAAATTGACCTTGTGCCACATACTACTCGTGAGGAGAGGTTGATAAATACATACATTTAAGACATAAGCTTTCATCTCTTTTGTTTTTGTAATATATTTCTCTCGATTGTGGGTGTTCCAACGTGGTGTAATGGTTAGCAAGAAGGTTATCACTGAGTCATTTCAATTGAATAGCGAGTTCACTCCTCGTTAGATGCCCTCTACTTGCGACCTTGTGACACATCCTGCCCGTGTCTTCTCCTAATTGTGTGCCTACTCCCAAGTCTACTCTGGACCTGAGGGGTAGTGCCTGTTAGAATCCCATCTATATGTTAAATAGATAATAAATGAGTTAAAAATTGAATACATAACAAGAAGGAATAAAATAAACGTATTCGGCATAAAATTACCCAAAGGCTGACATTCAACCAACCAACCAACCAACCAACCAATCAGCCCTAATGTTCGTTCGGTTTATTAAGTAAATATAAATAGAATTTTATTAAGATTAAATGTAAACTATTATTGAATGATATATTACCGTTTTTTAGCCATTATCGTCGTTTTTGAAAATTCATAACCTAATCCAACCGCTAACTTTTTCATATTTCCCAGAAAACAACTGTTCCGTGTTTCTTCCGGTTTACAAGGTTATTAATTCTAATAATTAAGATAATTCGTTAAAGACTTAAATAAATGGTAATTGAAAGCTTCAATATCTAGTTCCTACGGTGAATGTGAAAAGAACTTTCCAATCAGATTCTCGCACTGTCAGCAGGACCTGGTATATACACTGAGTGTATCGTCCGTGTGACACAGCTCATTTATTGTTAGAGTTTACTATTTTTTAATAACAAAAAGGAAATGTGTAAAAATATTTTTCATTCAGCAGAAATGATTTTGTTTAATAAACGAGAAACATTAAAACTAAATTATTGTATGAAGTTTGATTCCACAGACTGTGTTAACAGATTCAATCAAAGATCACTGCAAACCACTAAATTGATTTGTTTATTAAAACATTCGGAAGTCCTAGGGTTGGACTTGCTTTCTGAGACCAGAGAATATCACCGCTTAACAGTGGCTGATTGTTGCTGAACAGGTACAAAGTAGAGTCAGACCTACAAGACTTCATATTCCTGAAGAAAGACATTTTTGCCACTAGAAGAAATTGACCGTGTACCAAGAAAAACTCCGTTAATCGAACTATTGTCCACATCTTCATTGTTATTTGTACAACGTTTCGGCCGATATGCCCTCCGGCCTTTTTCAGGTATTTCTTGTCGGACTCGGTAACCTTCTCGGACTCGGGAACCTTCTTTTCGAACTCGGGAACTTTCTTGTCGTAATCGGGAGCCATCACGGAACTTTGAACCTAACCTTTATTTAGTCCACGGGGTTATCCTGTTCGGAAGAAGGACGGATAGCATATCAGCCGAAACGTTGTACAAATAACAATGAAAATGAGGACAATAGTCCGAATAACGCAGATAATACTAATCATCAAGCCTCATCTCAAACATTCAGAGAAATAAGAATAACTCCGATAAAAAGTAAGGCAACCCAGTGTACTTTGCTCCATGCTAATTAGCATCAAACTAAAACGCTTGAGAATTTTCTCGCTGTGTCTTTTCTCTCCGGTCCAGTTTGCAAAATAATTCCTTTTATAATAATAAAATCGTTTTTATTGTTAACGGGTGTGTTTCACGTTCTTAAAATGGCCAACAACCACGGCAGCTCATTTCCACTAATCCCGACACGTCTCCGTTCTGCAGATCAAAGGAAAACAACACGTGGGTTCAGAAAGCTTCGACAGGGCAAATACCAGATACACATGTGGTAGTTATGGAACTAAGTCATCTCATCAAATACGTTGAATAGCATAGGACCACACCCTTTAGACAGGTAAGCCACCCACCCGAAAAAAATGTATGTAGAAGAATGATATTTGTTTGAATATCGTTTCCGCGTACAGAATAAAGATTAAGACAATTTACGACTAGTAATATCAAGAATACTTTCTTGCCTCTAAAATCATAACAGAATAGAATAGAAACATGACAATGAGGAAGAGCTTATACAGAGTTGTATTAGCGAAATATCCTAATATGAAACGAGTTTTTAGTAGAGAGTTTAGTGTTGAGTCCTTTATATGTAGCTGGTATTTTAAGCCTGCTACGTGTTCAAGCTACACGATGTTGCTGGGGTGTAAAGCTCCCTGTCCGTAGATAGAAACGAAAATGGTGCTTTGATACTTATTTCGAAGCCAGAGGAATTACAGTGGGTTTTCACCCCCCTCCCCCTGATAATGCTGCTGGCCACGTTACCAATAGCCTATTAGCACGAGAGGTAATTACCTTTGATGTCCTCTATTAATCGAAAAATGTAATTACAAATGTAATCTCATGGAGAGGCACCAGTTCTGTATATCTAATGAGATTATAGTACCCCTTCATTGCCATTACTTTCATGTCCACTCAGACTCAGAGAGGTCGTACCTGTGAGAGACACATCTATAGGTAAAATATTCGCATTCGATAGGACCGATTAAAAATACTATGGAACAACTACATAAAAAATATAAATATGAACGTACTATAAAACCTCGAAGCATAAAATAATCCTAAAAGGGTTGACATGCCGTTTAAATCAATCAATCCACCAATACTTTGTCGGCTAAACAAATAAGCGTGTAATCCAGTTTGTCGGAGGAGGAAAATGACTTTTGTTACATCACGATATCTGTATTCACCCAACCCCTCCACTAGGGATATGATGTAATGCAGAATAAACTTTCAGAACAGTACAGCTGTGTTAAATTCAGACTTTTCCTTCTCTTAAATTGATTGTCTAACCAAGGCTAAAAACCCTTATACTATGTACCTAAAGATGGGAGGCCATACAGATTCGAATAAATTACAACCTCATTCAGGATTTGAACTCAGATCGCCGATTGGATTTCCTATGACAATAAACGTTACTCCATGTGCTCCTCTTGATCTTATAAATTATATATCCTTTCTAATTCTAAATATTTTTATCGATCTTCTTCTTCTTCTTCTTCTTCTTCTTCTTCTTCTTCTTCTTCTTCCTTTTTTTTTGTTTCTTCTTCTTTCGTTTTAAACATAAAGGGCATTTTTCAACATCACAACGTGACTTTATTTGATGAAAAACGAAATCAATCTGAAAGTCGACCCTTGATGTTCGCCCTCCCGCCAGTCATTTCCGGTTCTTTATCCTTTCTTTGGAAAATCTGAAATTTTTGCTGAGAAACCAAACAGGAATCGAAAGTCCAAATATAGGAAAACAAAGCGAAAACGATTAATCAAAATTCCTTTTTGCAAAATTCAAATAATCTATGAGTCCAGTTCTATAGAATTGGCTGACAATAATATTAAGATAGAGATTAATCTCAAATGTTAAATTTGAAATCCGTAAAGAGTTGTTTAATCTTCTATTAGATTCATTTACAAAAGGCTTGATCTTAAACTATTCATATGATCATCCTACTACTTTTGTTTATAAAGCAGCTGTTTCTGAATTATGTGTGTTCTGTGCATGACGCTAAACAGCATCATGTGGTGAGGTCCCGTTCTGGAGCGCTGGGAATTGTGGAGTACCCCATCATTTTCATTACTTCCAGGTCCTCCCTGTTGGAGTAGTAGTACCTCTTAGGGACCCATCTATGGTTTGAATAGATACAAAAATGAGTTGAATATGAGTTTTAAAAAAGAGTTTATAAAAAGAATGAAACTCCCAACAATAATGAATGAAACAACACCGTCTTCGACAGAAAATTATCCAAGGGTTGACATGCCGCAAAATCCAACCAACCAATCTAAGAGTCTAATTTAATAAAAAAATGTCTGACATTAAGTAAGAAATGTGTAACAAAGAAGCCAAAACCGAGACTGAAAACGAATCGTCATTTACATGTAAAAAATAAATTACTAAAATGTTTTACTGTTTGATTTATTATAAATTGATTATTATAAATTATAAACATAAAATCACCCCATCACCTTATATATATATATATATATATTATGGTACAATATGAAATAAGTTCAACAGTACTTGGTAACTGTTAGTTTCTCGCCTGTACGATTTTCAAACCAAGTTATATATATATATTATAATATATATATATATATATATATATATATATATATATATATTCAATATAGTATTATATTTTATTATGTAACAGCTCTATCAGTGATGCCACCAAACTCATTAACCACATCTCATTCACCAGATAAGCTAGTTATAACCTTGTACTAAGAAAACATATATATATATATATATATATATATGAGAGAGAGAGAAAGAGAGAGAGAGAGAGAGAGAGAGAGAGAGAGAGAGAGAGAGAGAGAGAGAGAGAGAGAGAGAGAGAGAGAGAGGTAAGAAAAACGAAAAATGACTACGTGAAGGTGGCAAATATAATTTCTCAGTAAATAATAGTTTATAGTCTTTTGACAAAAGTCAACCGAAATGATAGAAAAATAACTTCCAATTATTTTCCTGTCAAATCTTACACGACATATTCACTAGAGGGAATATAATTTTGTAATTGCTTTGCAGCTAAAATAGTCACCCATAAAAATAACTCTGAAAATTACAATCGGAAATACAACGGATCTGAGAAATAATATGATAGATATAACAAATCAATAACTAAAAACACATAATGGGATAATCTTCTTTACATAAAGTAAGTTTAACAAATTAATTCCACCATTAAAAAAAAATGTTATTCTACTACAATTATATCTTTTTAACGTAGTGCTCCTCAATTGCGCTTGTAGCAAATACACCAGCTTTTACGTGTTTTAAACAATATAGGGTGATCTGCATATTTAATGACATGCCTCTGAAATTATTAGACCACTTAACATACTGAACCGCACTTAGATGAACCACTTACAATCCGAGTTACCGATCTTTCATGCACAATAGGTTACCACCGATGGCAAATATGGGCTACATTGAAATTGAAGGCGGGTCTTATTATTTGTATGCAGTCGAAGAATAAAGAAAGAAGTGCATTCTGGTTCATTTGTTCTTTTGTCAAGCTTACTTAGGTTTGGAGTGGCCTATGATCTGTATCAACTGAAGAGCGAGGGAGTCTATCCTCTTTTCGCTTGCGCTAGACTAGAGATTGTGTTTGCTAGGTTAGAGCACCACACCTACCGTCAGCTCCCAATTGTATTTACCACACAGATCAAATTAGCCAAGCTGTGAAACCCATACGCTTAGTTGACATGGACCGGTATCGAACACTGAACACTGAACAGCAATATGTGAAAGAAAAGGATATATGAAGTGAGAATTTAAATTACCCCACCTTTGTAATGATAGTGATGCTTGTATAGGTGTTTCTTATTTAGAGATCTAGATGTTTAAAAATACAAGGAATCTCGAATTATAAAAAAAATCGACCGTGATTTTAGCCAAAAGAAAAAAAGTAGGCTACGTGTTTGATCATAAGTATTTACTTTCTGGAATTTCTAGGTTTCAGTAGTAGATCACATAAAGAGCGAGACGAGACATCAAAAATAGTTGGTATCTAATTTTATGAAGGCCTTATATATATATATATAATATATATATATATATATATATATATATATATATATATATTATAAAAAAAAGGAATGGCTTAAAATATTCCGACTGCAGTTTCTCGCAGTAGAATTCCCTGAAGATTCGTGGTACTGCGAGAAACTGCAGTCGGAATAATTTAACCCATTCTTTTTTTAAAACGTATATTTAGCTCTTTTTATTGAGCACTCTTGAATCGGTTTTAATCAAATCCAGAAGTAAATATATTTGTTTGCTTCGTGGATTTACAAGTAACTGTGATATATATATATATATATATATATATATATATATATATATATATATATATATATATATATATATATACAGTGTTCGGGATAAATTTGACATATTTATATTTGGTTATGTTTTTCCGGACGCTGGAGGCATTGACGCACACTAAGCAAAATTTAAAAGCTTGGACCCTTCTTCATTCATATACGTGGGACAGAATGGATAACTGGAGCCCACCTGAATCATGGGAGAGAATAACTTGTATCATGATGATCTGCACTGGCCATCAAAATAAGGATATTATGGTTGCTGCCTAATGCTCCCTGAACACCTTATAAACAGTCAGGCATAAACTGGAGAATTGCAATGGACACTACGAGACTGTGTCTAGAAGAAAGCAACATAACAGACGATCTGATTGCGTTCGTACTGTAGAATTCCTATTAAAAAAAAC
>CM042137.1:3406133-3416133 GCA_023376005.1 Doryteuthis pealeii
ATGCAGTACTTACATTTTAAATGCCTATAACACTTTTCCTATCAATTCTCTTCCTTCCAGCCTCCACATCCATATATATATATATATATATATATATATATATATATATATATATATATTAGATGGATACGGCTTTACAATTTAGATAGATTTTTACGGACAAATAGATAGAAAGACAAAAAGAAATAAAAAGTGAACAAAGAAAAATATCTCATGCACAAAAGTAATTAGATTAAAAAGAAAGAAACGTTAACAAAAGACTAGAAAGAAAGAAAGAAAGAAAGAAAGAAAAAAAGAAGTTACTAAGTTTTTGTTCATCCTCATTATTTCTCATCCCTCCTTTATGTTTCTTCCTCCATTCTTTAATTTTCAAACATTCTAAGTTTTATATATTTACTTAGAGAATATATTTTGCTTTTTTCTCTCATCTTATGTTACATCTTCACTCCAGCACTTATACATTCTTCCTTCGTCTTTGTAATATTACTTACATATTTTATCATCTTCGTATTGTTTTCTAAGTCAGCCAGTACTGATACAGTACTCGGTCCATGTATACGGGCACAAAGAAATGCAAACTTTCTTCGAGTAGCTATAGTATATATATATTCAACAAAACTTTTATTCTGCCGTTGTAACTGGAAGCATTCACTATACAAAAAGCACACTGCTAGGGTTTCTAACTTTTACTTGTTTAAATCACGCGTGAATTCCTGCAGCAAACGATATTCTCGCGCACGGCGAACAAACTCTACTTTCTTAAAAGAACCTATTTGCTGAAGCCAAACAAATAGTTGGGCTTTCTAATGCATTGTTAATATTTGTTACACACACACACACACACACACACACACACACATATATATATATATATATATATATATTATATATATATATATATATGGATGTATATGTAAATGAGTGTGCGAGTATATGTGTGGTAAATATCTTGGAATATGTGTGCTTATGATCTTATGAAGAGATGGTAGCATATAAGATTTTTTTTAAAATGGAGTTGTCTCCCTTTCCCAAAAAAATCTGCTCAGACTACAGGTTTGTTAAAAAATGTACTCTTCTATGTGAAGTAGATAAGTACATAAGATAAGTATTTTTATAGCACTTATAACTTATTACTTTTGATATGTAGTTGAGCATCTTGGAAATCTTTTTTTCCTAGTATTTCGGAAGCATTACGTATTTTGACCAACGTGGATCCAAATTAATTTGTGTGCTCGGTATGAGGTTACTGTGGGGATTTCCAGTTCCGGTGCATTGGGGAATGTGAAATAGTCCTTCATCGCAATTACTCTCAGGTCCACAGAGACTCTGTGTGGTAGTAGCTCTTAGGGTTCCATCTATGTGTTAAATAGATCAAAATAAGTTTTTAAAAAGTTTTAAATTCCTCACAAGAATGAAGAAAATGTACATCACCGGCATAAAATAACCCAAAGGTTGACATGCCAAAATCCTACCAACCAACCAGCCAATAATTCGACCACAATCATCATCCCTCGGATAAGACAGTTACAAAATCTTCACAAAAAATTAGGAACATAATCAATAATAAAAACAACAAATAGACACAGGCGTATTTTCTATCAAATAATAAAGTTTTAATAAACTATATGAGGATGAAACTTCGAGATTTACTCATATAATTGCTAAAAAGATACAAAATACGTTCTGTAGATTGTTTTCACTATTTCATTAATATTAATTTCTATTTACTTGTTTATTTATTATTGTTGTATTTTAAAAGTAAACACATTTTTGATAATAATGACGCTCAATATTTAGATATATATTAATAAATGGCTATTCCGTCCGTGGTCGGGAACCATACAAATTAAAACGTGTTTTGACGAAAAGTTAGGCATGAAAATTCAACATAAAGAAATTTGTTGAATATGCAAATGAATATCAGTATATTCCATTGGATTAATTTTCCCCAAAAAGTATACATTTATTCGTCAGGATCAAATTTATAACACTTCTTGAAAATGGCCGTATAACATTCGATGTTTACTGTAAAAACAGACAAATCTGATAAAATGTGTTTACGTATTTTAAAATGCCCTTTGAGCTTGAATATAAGATATTTTTTATGCTCAGCGTTAGGATATATAACAGACTCTAAAGGGAATACACACACACACACACACACACACACACATATATATATATATATATATATATATATATATATATATATACATTAAGGATCTGCGTAGAATACAGAACACATTTTAACATTTTAGTGAAATGTATTCTACCATTGAATAAGTAATCAGATGTTTCATTTAAAGCACGGAATCTGTTTATAGATGTCTCAGAAATTCTCTTAAATGTTAGTTCGTATAAAATAAACTTAATTTGTGTTTGGGTAAAAACAAAATAAAGCAACAAACTACATTTCATAACCCTTCTTACCGTCAGACAAACGTATACACACACACACGCTCACACACGTATATATATATATATATATATATATATATAATATATATATATATATATGTATGTATGTATGTATAGGCGCACACATATATATAATGGTATTGTGGATAGCATTTGATTACTGACAGTTTCTAGACTGTGATTCTTGGCTATGCGATTTTCAAGACTTTAACAGTTTTGAATTTAGTTTTCCTCCTCCTAGATATGTTGGTGTACTAGGGTTAAAGAATCCAGTCTGTCCTATTATTATTATTATTATTATTATCAATATATATATATATATATATATATATATATGTGTGTGTGTGTGTGTATGTGTGTGTGTGTGTGTGTGTGTGTGTGTGTGTGTATAGAATGGATAAAACAGGATATTTTAATCAATTTTACTTACTAGTTAAAATACCCATCTACTTTTCTCACTGATAAACCGGTGGTACAGCGCCGAGGAAAATTAATGTATCACCTGTATACCAGTTGTAACGGACTCAACGATTTAATTATTAAACTGATTTAAACTGATTTAATGATTAAACTGATTGTCAATTTATAGTCTTATAAAAAGCAACTTTATAAAAATAATGAAAGATGTCGTAGGACCTTTGGTGAAACATCATATTTTCTAACATGAACATCTTTCAATGCTTTTTAAAGGCAAGACTCATTGCACCTAAAAAAAACTACATAATTTTTGTTGGAATCTTTTGGTATATAAGGTGTGATACAATACACTACTTAAATTTATAGACTAAGCGAGGTCACATGGTTTAAATCCCAGCCAATCAACAGCCTGACTGGGTGGCTGGTTGACTAGTTAATCACTGATACTAAGAGACATCAAATTGCAATCATTGACGAAGGACTTGCAATTCTGAGGAGCACCAAGGAACAAACAAAGGATTCTTTACCAAAGATTTCCTCTGGACAAGCGCTCTTGCTTGAAGCCTAAAGGATGAGCTATGAAATCGTAACAATTTTAATGATTATTATTATGTTGCGTGTATTTATCCACCCTTCGCATGAGCATGATGTTACATAAGGTCAATATTTAATTGAAATTTTGCAGGTTTGAATTCAGTTTTCCATCTACTAGATCAGTGAATGATTTTCCCGTTCCATAATGACTGATGTGTTGGACTGCGATGTTGTAGTAAGCGTGTTCGATCTCCAGTCACACTATTTCGTTCACGGTCAGACTAATACTCTTGGAAAATGTATGCATACCCTCACCCCCTGCCATTTGTTAAATAGTACAAGTAGTGTTCTTCTACAAGGACGCCTTTGGAATCAAAGGACACACGAAAATTATATGACTTTATACAAAAAAAGCGAAACCAACCCGATCGTAAACCAGTTGCTGTACCAAAGTTCAAGGGCTCACACTGTTTAATATTAACCCATAGCTGGAAGGAGAATAATTGTGTTCATAACTTTCCTAAGGGTAGATATTTAGCCAATCCATTTCGCTATGTGAAATACAGCCAGTCTCGTCCAGTCTCGTGTCGAAGTGGCCATTTCCTTCAACGCTAAAAACTGCACAAGGGCCGCCTTATCTGTTGTAGAACTAAATAATACCCTATAATAATTTTGAACAAAATATATAGTTAAGAAATTAAATATTTCTGAACTCACTAAGCATTGGATATTTTTTCAATGCTTGTTTTCAAAATTCTACAGCTTTTTCTATAATAAAAGGCAAGTGTACAACCAATATAATAGAAGACAGATTTCCTAAATATATTTCAGGCATTATTTATTCTGGAAAGTTTTTATGGGGGTTTGGGAAGAAATTGTTTTCTTAATTGAAATTAGGGACGAGAGGACGAAGGTCAAAGTTTAGGTATTCCCTTAAGAAAAGAATGTAATATTGGAAAAGCTATCTGATACCTAAGCGTAGCATTTAATATCAAAATATAGATAAAATATAAATAGTTTATTCATATATGTAAATAATAAATTAAAATAATTTATTTCATTTAAAAAAATTCTTGTCATCATGTCTTTTTCTCAATTAAATTTAACTTCTTATTTAACTATTCAAGTCATTTTAGAATTTAATGAATATAGACAGCCCATTCAACTGTGGCATTTGGAAATCTAATATCTAATCGAATTGAGACAGAATAATTTTATTTATGTTGTTATTGTCTAAAAGAACTACAATGGTTAAATTACAAAAATACTAATAGTACCCGCTACTCAATTAGTTACCTTATTTTAGGAATTACTCATAACCTTTAGAGGTATCAGGTAGTTTTTTTAAAATATCACACTTCTTCTTAAGGGGACTTCCTCGTCCTAAACCTTTACCCTACCCTGGTAGGGCAAAAGAAATATACATATCTAAATATTTTTGTTTACCTCCGAAATAACTAATACTTAAAAAATAATATTTTACTTTTATAGTACTACTTACGCACTTAATTTATCATTGTAATTTTTGTGCTGGTAGTCCATATTCTCATGAATCAGTCTGTCCTCCCTATCGGTGATCGCGCCAGGCAAGGTCTACTCATGATATTGAGAATCCTCACAGAACTGACCAATATTCTTCTTTGTTAGTCGACAAAAACTGGTGTGTCAATGTGTAGGTAACATAGCTGAACGTCACTTATGAATTCGTCCTTACTTCTCCAGCAATGCCCAGTGTCGTGTTGGAATATTTGATTAAATGCGAATTATTATTTTAAGAAAAACGAGAAGTTATTCTTAACGTTTTAGTATTTATATTGTGCATCGCTAGATATCTTACAACAACAGTTAACTACTGGAATTTTATTTTGACAGTAAAATTGTTTTTGATAAGGGTTATCTCCCTTTTCTCCGAGGAATAAATATGTTATTTAAAAAAAAAAGTTAATCTTTCATGGGGTACAGAGGATTTTTTATTAAGAATTTTCCTTCTCCTTGACTGGTTGCCTAAGGTTAGATAACCCAAACTGAACAACTATTTACTGTAGCATGGAGGAAAATGAAAATATAAACTGCTTTGACCAGAATTTGAACTTGAGTCACCGATTTGAAACCCTGCAAATTTTTATTTATTTAAAAAAATCAAATCATACACAAAATGGTCATCGTTCACAGATGAAATGTAAAAGCACTACTTAACACCATTCCTATAAATAATCCCTCCAACTGGATCCCTCCAACTGAATTCCTCCAACTAAATCCCTCCAACGGAATCCCCTGAAACGAAAATAACATTGGGGATGGCGTGGGGGGTGATTTTCAAAGAGAACGCCTTTCATTAATTTTTAATTAAAGCAATAAATGAGTTTTTTTTTAATGTACGAATACTTTTTGGAACATTTATAACTTTTGATTGATTGATTGATTCTAACAACCTGCCAGCTCGTTTGAAGGGGCGTCTCCATGGCGTAGTGGATCACGTGCTAAGACTGCGACATCGTAGTAGATTAGTTTGAGTTCTCTTTTGGATATACCATTGAAAAAGGTATGAACGCCTCAAACCGAGCTATCAGTTAATTACTACCACTGGTGTACTTTTACAAGGATGTCTTTGACATTTAAAAAAGCCTATAAAGGTTGATATGCTATTAAGAAAAAAATAAACAAAAGAAGAAAAAAATATAAAAAATACAACACGTCTTGTGTGATTTTATCGCTAGAAGTTAGGGAATTGCGTACATTGTACATTAATATCTATATTTTTTGTAGTCTGGCTGCACCACTTGGACCCTAACGCGGCGTCTTGAGAATAAGCTAGATGGAAGCTGCACAAGAATGCTGCGTGCAGTCTTGAACAAGTCATGGAAGCAGCACCACACGAAGAGGCAGCTGAACGGTCACTTGCCTCCCATCTCTCAAACTATCCGTTTGAGATGGACAAGGCATGCAGGACACTGCTGGAGAAGCAGGGACGAGCTCATAAGCGACGTTCTGCTGTGGAAGCCAACACACGGACATGCTAGTGTGGGCCGCCCACCAAGGTCCTACATTGACCAACTATGCAAAGATGCTGGATGCTGCGCAGAGGACCTCCCTGGCACAAAGTAATGATACGGAAGTTTGGCGAGAGATTGTTATGGATATCCGTGCTGCAGGCACGACATGATGATGATATTATATCAAATATGCCTATCTAATACAAATGATATGCTTAGGGGTATATTTGATACATAGATGGAAACTAACAGGTACTACCATCCAGGTTCATATTGGACATGGGAGTAATGAAAATAACAGGGCTCTAGAAATAGAGAATCACCTTCAGATGCTGTGTAGTATCATACCGAGGACACCATTTCGGGGGATTTCATTATTTCATGATTCATCGTTTCAACATTTTATATACAGCTGATATTAACATTGTTAATAATAATAATAATAATAATAATATAATAATAATAATAATAAATAATAACAAATATATAGTTATATCATGGGGTTATTTTTCACTCTCTCTATATATAACTAGATATATATGTACAAGTATATGTATATGTATACATATGTATATGTATATACATATACATCTATTTGTATTCACTCATGCATACATACAAACAACACCACACACACACACACACACACACACACATATATATATATGTGTGTGTGTGTCTGTATATATATATATATATATATATATATATATATATATATATATATATATATATATATATATATATGAATATGCATTTTCTGTTTATATAACAATCCCATTTCTTTATGGAGTTATGTGTCCAAATGGCAATATTTTCATTTAAGATTTACATGTATATCAAGCTACTTTCCTTTCTATCTCCATATTCATGCAAATACCCACATGGACCCATATGCCCACTGCCATACCTCATCCCCCACATGAATGTATATATTACTCGGCAATTTTCTCTCTTTCCACTTCTTTAATTTCATAGTCTACCTGTTTAGTCTCCTAACTCGCCATCCGGTGAGCCGACAATTTAATGGAAAGCAAACGCGATTGGCGAAGTCCTGGGATCAGCGTTCACATGTTATCTTCGTCAATCGTCATTCAGGCGTAATCACGGCGCGGCGAGAAGCTGACGTGACTCATAATCGAGATTTCAGCCGGTCTATCTCGTGGCGTATATGACGCTGCTAAATGCAGTGGCAGACACCAGTTCTGTAAAAGTTAATAATGTCTCGTGAACGATATTGAAGATGAATAGGTTGATATGGCCGGCATCACGAACCTATTACGGTGAGAGAGGAGATAAATTGGAAATGAAGGAATTAAGAAGGGTAAAGAAAGTAAAATTTAAAGAGTGAATGGGGGGAAAGGTGAGTTTAGTGATGAGGAGGTCAGACGAAGAGGTGTTAGAAAAGGTACAAAGAGAAACAGAAGTTATTAGGTGAGAGAATCAAGATGGGGAGTGAGACGATAATGAAGAAGAAACAGAAGAGGAAAGTAAAAAAGTGAAGTAAGTAAAATTGTCAATAGGAATTGGCACGGGTAACAATAGAAAAATAAGAATGAAAAAGCAGGTTTGAAAATATTGAATTAATGAGTGGTATAAAAGTTTAAGGAAGAAAAAATAACTGTGAAGGAATATGGAACTGGGAGAATATAGATAAAAGGTCAAAGAAAAAAATTGAAGTATAAACAAACAGTATTAAAAAAAGGATAGAAAAATCAAATGAAAAAACATAAAGCAAGACAGAGAAAACTATGTAAGAATAGGTAGAATATAGATAAAAACGATAAGGAGAAAGCATAAACAAGAAATAGAAATATCAAAAGAATCAAATAAAGGAAGAAAGAAATAACTGTGAGAGAAGACGTAACGTGGGAAGAATATAGACAAAGAAAAGTAGAAGAAAAAAAGAAGAAAAAACGGTATAGAAATATGAAGGAAAGAAAAAGATGGAAGACGAAAAAGTGAAAGAAGGCGGGAAAGGTGAAAGATATAGATAAAAAGGATAAAGAAAAGTTTAATTAAAAAAACAAAAAAGGGATAGAAATATAAAAGGAAGAAAAAGGTAATGGAAGAATATACTGTGAAAGAGAATAAGACATTGGAAGGATATAAATGAAAAAAGACAAATGAATCTTGAAGTTAGAAAGAAAGAGAAAAAAGAAATAGAAATAGAAAATAGAAAAAAATCAAAATGAAGAAAGAAATAACTAGGAAAGAAGAGGAAACATAAAAAGAATATACATAATAAAAGACAGAAAAGTTGAAGTAAAAAGAAAAAGATTGAAAAAGGAATAGAAATGAATAAAGAGAAACAAATGAATGAATAAATAAATATTTATAGAAAGAATGAAAGAACGAAAAAGAAATATGAAAGATGAAACGTAGAAAGGATATAAATGAAAATGACAAAGAAAAGTAAAAAAAAAGAAAAGAAGAAAAAGGAATAGAAATATCATCAGAGGAAAAAGGTAAATGAAAGAAGAAGTGTGAAAGAATATAGAAAATAGGAAGGATAAAGAATACAAAGATAAGATGTAATAAAATTGAAAAGAATAAACAAGAAATATAACGTTGAAAGGAAGAAACTCATAAAGGAAGAAAGAAATAACTGTGTAAGAAGAAGCATTGCAAGGATATCGAGAGGAAAAGAAAAATTAAAGTAAAACAGAAAATAATAAAAAAAAGAAAGAGAAAATATCAAAAAAGGAAACAGTTAAAAGACGAAAGAAAGAAATGGTAAAGATGAAACAAAAGAAGGTTATAGATGAAAACGACAAAGAAAAGTTGAATTAAAAAAAAAGAAAAGAATGAAATAAGAATAGAAATATCAAAAAATGAAAAAGATATACAAAAGGAAAGAAATGAAAGAAAATAAAATAAAAGAGAAAAGAGAAAGAAATTAAATGAAAAGAAATGACCAAATTAATGAAGTATAAAGCCAGAGAAAGAAAGGAAGGAAAATACAGAAAAAATTGTGAGATGGTGAGAGCTAGCGAAAATAATTAGAAAAAAAAAAGACCATAAAGACAAAATAAAAACAATCGAACGAGGTTTTAAGACTTGTAATAAAGAAAAGCAAAAATAGAAAAGAAAATGATACAAAAATCCCAACGAAAAGAGGATAAGAATCAAATTGTAACAGGCAGGTTAGGTTTAATGGAGAGAATATTTTGTGTCGGGCAAAAAAAAAACTTTGAAATAATGAGATAAAAAAACACGAACAAGTTAATGAATAATTGGACGATAAAAGAAAAAAAGGAAAATGCAACAATAAGAAGCACTGAAAGACAATAAAGGACAACAAAAACAAGAAACTATCACAAAATGAAGGAAGAAAACAAAGAGTTGCTGGAGAATATGAAAATTGCATATATAATGGACTGATCTTTAATATGAACTGATAAAATAATAGAAAAAGTTAAAGGGAATAATAACGTACTTATCATTACTATATAATATAATTATATATATATATATATATATATATATATATATATATATATATATAAACGGTGGGTGCGTGTGTGTGTAATATGAATGGGTTCAAATGTCACATTAGGGCCCAAAAGAGTAAAGCATTATATCCTAGGCTCAACAGCAAATTAGTCAAATGTTAACTAAACAGTTGGAAATCGCTG
>CM042137.1:3421133-3426133 GCA_023376005.1 Doryteuthis pealeii
ATGAAGAAGTAATGTGTGTATGATGCAAATTAGAAACGAAGGTGAAATGATAAAATGCCAGAGAACGAGAACAGATATATATATATATATATATATATATATTATATATATATATATATATATATATATATATATATGTAAAGTGGACAAAGGGGTAAAGAAACATAGCCTGATATAAATTGAAAACTGAATAGAAAAATGGATTATGACCTCGTCAGAATCACTTCCGGCCCCGAGGGAAGAAAGGATATTAAGGAAAGATTTTTAATACTTTTCGCATTCCCAAACAGGAAACTTCCGTGCGAAAATGCAAGCAGAAGCAAATGAGAAACAAAATAACTTTTTTTGCAGCCCTCAGAATCAAAAGTGAAATTTAAAATAAGAATATAAAAGGAAATGAAAGATACAAAATAATCTTTCTTCTTATATTTTAAACACCTGGCAATGATAAGGGAGCCAATCTTGGAGATGGATAAGTTAGTTGCTTGATTATATTTTCACTGGGAGATCTCGGATTATATCAATCTGCAGATCACTCGCCTCAGAACCACAAGGTTCCGGGTTCGATACGAGCCCTCGCACATGAGTAGCACATCTTTTATATGAGTTAATTTAAAGACGTAAAACAATCTCCCTTGTCTAGCCCTAGGAAAAGGGGAATAGATTCCCTCGCTCTCCAGCTGATACACACAATAGTCCCTTCCAACTACTTTACATGAGTGTCTGCTCTTCTAAATGGGTTTGTGATTAATAAACCACAAAGTTTGTTATGTAATTAAAAAAGATATAAAGTAGAGATCAATATCTGATTCAAACGGCATCACTTGTCGTGTAATGGATTGCAACTTCTTTTTGCAAATCAGTCTAGCAGTGTTGAATTGTCCTCGCCCGGAAGACGGAAGTTCCGTCAAAAAGACGGAACTTCCGGCAAAAAGACAGAGATTTATAAAAATATATATTTAAAAAAAGGGAAAACGAAAGTGAGGCTTTCCGGTCAAGGAAGCAGGGAGAAGATAAAGAAATATATAACAAACGTCCTTTTATCAGATCAAAAGATAAAAATGCGTAGGCGTGTCGTCAATACAAAAGCCAGAGGATCGAGCCGGCAGACAGAGACAGACACCAGCGAACAACTAATAGCATCATCTTGGTCTCCCATCAACCCTGGGGCATTTCCATTGTCAACGCTCGCCACCCACCACGTACAGCCGAGAAGAAGAAATAAAGTCAAAACTCCTACTATACCCATGAGTTGTAGATTTCATAAAGCGACTACTGCACATACTTCGCTACGTGACCATACATACCCGCAACGACTACTTACTTACACGAGATTAGAGTAGCGAAGAAGGCCGCTACGTAACAGCAGGATGTGATAGAAGTTCAATTTTTAAGCGGCTTTTTACATATTCTTTGTGTTTCTTAATTATTTTTATTTACTGCATTTTCTCTAATGTTTTCTTTTTTCTTCTTCTTTTCAATTTTCTTTTCCCTCTTTATTTCCTTTGATTTTCTCTTTTTGCTTTTTTTTCCTTTCCATTCTTCATTATTTGTTCTTTTCTTGAAATTCTGTATTTTCTACATCTTTTTATGTCAATTCTTTTTGTTTTTCTTCCTCTTTCTTTTTGTTCCTTCATTATTTGTTCTGTTCTTCACTATATTTGTATTTCTAATATTTTTGTTAATTTTTTCTTTCCTTCTTTTTCTTTTTTACTTTTATTGTTTTTAATGAATTCTTTTTGCAAATAAGTCAAGCAGGATGTGACAATTTTAAAGCGACTTTTTACAAACTTGGATGCATAGTTTTACTTCCGCTTGACCGATTGACCATACCTTGGTTAAAGAGCCAAGGCTGCTCTACTTTAGCTGGAGGGAGAATAGTTGGCCTCACAAATTCGGCTCCGGCCTCTGTTTTATCCATTTTTAGATTTGTCACACAACTCTTACCTTTGTATGGGTTTCATTTGCAACGAAATTATGACAAAAAATTGAATGATTTTTTTCTAATCTTATAAATGTGCTTTCCTTCTTGGTGGGGCTTGGAACTTTTAGAACAAACTTAGTACTTTTCCCAAAAGTATTACCGCTATTTGAAATGCAAATAACCACGACCCGAGTCCTACAACGATAACCATTGCATATCGAGGGCCTCCACATACACATGCGGAGTAATTTAAATCCTCTAATTTAGATGCACTTGTAATTGCGGCCTTCTCTATAGACTTTTTTTTTTAGGTCAACTTATGTGGTATACTTTTCCAGGTGTTATGCATTTGTTTAGGAATGTTATTCCTACTGGCTGCTCAATACCGCTGACCTTGCACCTAAACTAACTTAACCATAGAAACAATGAAAGATGTGAGCATGAAGGAGTAACAAACAGAATTCACCCAACATACACAACCTGGATGAAAACAAAACATTCTTTAGAAGATTTTTAGAAAGATGTGATTTTTAAAAGTTCAACAGTTTTTAATTCAGTTTGCCTTATTCTAGACCAGTTGGTGTACCAAGGTTAAAGAGTCCAGTCTGGGCAACTATATATATATATATATATATATATATATATATATATATATGTAAAGATAAAAAAGTGACTTACCAGTGAATATGGGCACAATGGTTGGGTGGTGCTAAATTCAGGGTGTAAGTCAGCGATATAACAAATACAAAGGGCTCAATACGAAGTAGAACAAATTTATTATAAAATGGGTACAAGAGATAAACTATTTGATTTTCACCATAAGGATCTTCAGGGTTAAATTAGGATTTAATCCTGAAGATCCTTATGGTGAAACTCGAGTAGGTTATCTCTTGTACCCATTTTATAATTATATATAATATATATATATATATATATATATATATATTATATATATATGAGTTTAGTAAGCTAATTCAATGGCTTTGGTAACTATCAGTTTCTCGCTATGCAATTTTCAAACTATGTATATATATTATATATATATTCACACACACACACACACACATCACACACAATATTATATATATATATATATATATATATATAGTATTCAAAGGGGTTCAATACTTCTATGAACAGAGTATATTTGATATTTAAAAGATTAAAAATAATGCACAATTTTACTTGTCTTTGATTACTTGGAATTTCCCATTTGTACTGAAAAAAAAACGATCTTCAGATGGATTAGTAGTACTGTGGTTATTTGAGGTTTTATTACTCTCACATAAATAGGGGGTAAACCACATAATAATCATATTTCTGCTGCATATTCTTGCATCTTGTTTATCAATATATGTTTAACGACTATTAAGACCGTTATTTAGAACAGGGTAAATATTGAGTCAACAGCACATGGTAACCATCAGTTCTTCGCCAATATCCATGGAGATTTTTAGCTATTTAATATCTAAGTTTAACATATTAGTCCGCGTAAGTAAATGGCGCTAAAAATCTACTTCAAAGTACACAACATCGCTACACTACCTAAGGATTCTTCCATAATTTTCCGGGATCACCATCATCTGCATTTCGCCATTCTCTTTTCAGACCTTTTGCTCTGTTTCCTTCGACTTTTTCGATTTGGAAAAACCCTGAAGTCGCATTATGATAATCAAAAATATAAAGAATAAATTTGCAAAACTATTTTGAATGCAAGAAAATGCATTTGGTGTCTCAGTGTATTGTGCACACACACACACACACCACACACACACACACACACGTTGCAGTATGGTCCACCAATATGAATAAATGTCTTAGGGCTATTATGAACTCGATCCTCCTAGAGCTCACAGGCACATTCTCTGTCATTGTTCCGTTTTGTCTATAGTGAAGATTATATATATATAATTTATTATATATACACACATATACATATATATATATATATATATATATATATATATATATATATATATTACAGAGAGAGAGAGAGAGAGAGAAGATTGAATTCAACTATTATAGGTTTTGGAGACACCCAGTAGATAGAACGTCCTACCATGTGTCACTCACCATCAATCTTTCCTGCATGCTTTTAGAGATTTACAATGTGTATTATGGAATTTAGACTGTTTCCATTGAAATAAAAAAATGTCGAATCTTAATCAAGAGTCTCGAATACGACGCAGATTTCGAATGAGAGATGCATCGACACGCATAATGCCATGCGTTTCGAAGGTTGGTATGCAGATGCAGTTTTGAATTGCCGCCTCGTTGCCTTTTTTACGCAGCGATGAACACAGTCGACATACAAATGTTTCTGCATGCGCGCAAGCAAATAACGCCCGATATTTGCATTCGTAACAAGCAGTATGGTTGCATCTCCATGCGTGGATAGATTTAAATGCTCTTGTGTAGATTATAATGACTTCTCTTGCATGAAATATTCTTTTTATTTCTGAAACACATTGATCTTTACGTGCCTAAGTTTGAAATTGATGCTCTTCCAAACATGCATGCGTAGTAGTCCCACCTATGCGCTTAGCATGCATTCGCAATACCGCACATATTTACACATAAACGATATGAATAAGAGAACCAAATACTCGCATACAATTCAAATGATTATGCATTTTCGTATGCAAGATAATTCCTGACAATCATACTTACATTGTCCATATTGGTGGCCCCTTTGGCGTAGTGGCTAACGTACTGGGCTGCAAGTTTCGAAATCCCAGTCGTGCTATTTCGTAATAATTTCATAATACTCTTTGGAAAGTTATCCAGTACCAACATTCCATGGCCGTAATAAGGTTAAAAACCCAATTTGTCCTACTATTTACCCACAACAGTAAGGAGAATACTTTATGCATACCTTCCACAAATGTATTTGCGCTATGGGAATGCAAACAGCCTTTACATATATAATATATATATATATATATATATATATATATATATATATATAATGTGTGAGATGGTCACTGTTCAGCTTTTGTTGGAATGGCGTACCAAATGCAGTATTATTGGTAGAATGCTATTATTATTATGTCTATTGAATTTTCTGAAATTTTTT
>CM042137.1:3428633-3440793 GCA_023376005.1 Doryteuthis pealeii
CCTATTTATGTGAGAGTAATAAACCTCAAATAACACAGTACTACTAATCATCTGAAGATCGTTTTTTTTTCAGTACAAATGGGAAATTCCAAGTATCAAAGACAAGTATTGTGCATTATTTTTTAATTTTTAAATATCAAATATACTCTGTTCATAGAAGTATTGAACCCTTTGAATACTATATATATATATATATATATATTATATATATGGTGTTGTGTGTGTGTGTGTGTGTGTGTGTGATATATATATATATATATATATAACATAGTTTGAAAATTGCATAGGCGAGAAACTGATAGTTACCAAAGCCATTGAATTAGCTTACTAAACTCATATATATATATATAATATATATATATTATATATATATATATATATATAATATTATAAATGGGTAAAAGAGATAACCTACTCGAGTTTCACCATAAGGATCTTCAGGATTAAATCCTAATTTAACCCTGAAGATCCTTATGGTGAAAATCAAATAGTTTTTATCTCTTGTACCCATTTTATAATAAATTTGTTCTACTTCGTATTGAGCCTTTGTATTTGTTATATCGCTGACTTACACCTGAATTTAGCACCACCCAACCATTGTGCCATATTCACTGGTAAGTCACTTTTTTATCTTTACATATATATATATATATATATATATATATATATATATATATATAGTTGCCAGACTGGACTCTTAACTTGGTACACCAACTGGTCTAGAATAAGGCAAACTGAATTAAAAACTGTTGAACTTTTAAAAATCACATCTTTCTAAAATCTTCTAAAGAATGTTTTGTTTTCATCCAGGTTGTGTATGTTGGGTGAATTCTGTTTTGTTACTCCTTCATGCTCACATCTTTCATTGTTTCTATGGTTAAGTTAGTTTAGGTGCAAGGTCAGCGTATTGAGCAGCCAGTAGGATAACATTCCTAAACAAATGCATAACACCTGGAAAGTATACCACATAAGTTGACCTAAAAAAAGTCTATAGAGAAGGCCGCAATTACAAGTGCATCTAAATTAGAGGATTTAAATTACTCCGCATGTGTATGTGGAGGCCCTCGATTGCAATGGTTATCGTTGTAGGACTCGGGTCGTGGTTTTTGCATTTCAATAGCGGTAATACTTTTGGGAAAAGTATAAGTTTGTTCTAAAAGTTCAAGCCCCACCAAGAAGGAAAGCACATTTATAAGATTAGAAAAAAATCATTCAATTTTTTGTCATAATTTCGTTGCAATGAACCATACAAGGTAAGAGTTGTGTGACAAATCTAAAAATGGATAAAAAGAGGCGGAGCCGAATTTGTGAGGCCAACTATTCTCCCTCCACTAAAGTAGAGCAGCCTTGGCTCTTTAACCAAGGTATGGTCAATCGGTCAAGCGGAAGTAAACTATGCATCCAAGTTTGTAAAAAGTCGCTTTAAATTGTCAATCTGCTTGACTTATTTGCAAAAAGAATTCATTAAAAACAATAAAGTAAAAAAGAAAAAGAAGGAAAGAAAAATTAACAAAAATATTAGAAATACAAATATAGTGAAGAAAGAACAAATAATGAAGGACAAAAAGAAAGAGGAAGAAAACAAAAGAATTGACATAAAAGATGTAGAAATACAGAATTTCAAGAAAGAACAAATAATGAAGAATGGAAAGGAAAAAAAGCAAAAAGAGAAATCAAAGGAAATAAGAGGGAAAAAGAAAATTGAAAAGAAGAAGAAAAAGAAAACATTAGAGAAAATGCAGTAAATAAAAATAATTAAGAAACACAAAGAAATTGTAAAAGCGCTTTAAAATTGAACTTCTATCACATCCTGCTGTTACGTAGCGGCTTCTTCGCTACTCTAATTCGTGTAGTAAGTAGTCGTTTGCGGGTATGTATGGTCACGTAGCGAAGTATGTGCAGTAGTCGCTTTATGAAATCTAAAACTCATGGGTATAGTAGGAGTTTTGACTTTATTTCTTCTTCTCGGCTGTACGTGGTGGGTGGCGAGCGTTGACATGGAAATGCCCAGGGTTGATGGGAGACCAAGATGATGCTATTAGTTGTTCGCTGGTGTCTGTCTCTGTCTGCGGCTCGATCCTCTGGCTTTTGTATTGACGACACGCCTACGCATTTTTATCTTTTGATCTGATAAAAGGACGTTTGTTATATATTTCTTATCTTCTCTGCTTCCTTGACGGAAAGCTCACTTTCGTTTTCCCTTTTTTTAATATATATTTTTTAAATTCTGTCTTTTTGCCGGAAGTTCCGTCTTTTTGACGGAACTTCCGTCTTCGGGCGAGGACAATTCAACACTGCTAGAACTGATTTGCAAAAAAGAAGTTTGCAATCCATTACACGACAGTGATGCGTTGAATCAGATATTGATCTCTACTTTATATCTTTTTTAATTACATAACAAACTTTGTGGTTTATTAATCACAAACCCATTTAGAAGAGCAGACACTCATGTAAAGTAGTTGGAAGGGACTATTGTGTGTATAGCTGGAAGAGGAGGGAATCTATTCCCTTTTCTAGGGCTAGACAGGGAGATTGTTTTACGTCTTTAATTAACTCATATAAAGATGTGCTACTCATGTGCGAGGGCTCGTATCGAACCGGAACTTGTGGTTCTGAGGCGAGTGATCTGCAGATTGATATAATCCGAGATCTCCCAGTGAAATATAATCAAGCAACTAACTTATCCATCTCCAAGATTGGCTCCCTTATCATTGCCAGGTGTTTAAAATATAAGAAGAAAGATTATTTTGTATCTTTCATTTCCTTTTATATTCTTATTTTAAATTTCACTTTTGATTCTGAGGGCTGCAAAAAAAGTTATTTTGTTTCTCATTTGCTTCTGCTTGCATTTTCGCACGGAAGTTTCCTGTTTGGGAATGCGAAAAGTATTAAAATCTTTCTTAATATCCTTCTTCCTCGGGGCCGGAAGTGATTCTGACGAGGTCATAATCCATTTTCTATTCAGTTTTCAATTTATATCAGGCTATGTTTCTTTACCCTTTGTCCACTTTACTATATATATGATATATATTATATATATAATATATATAATATATATATATTATATATATATATCTGTTTCGTTCTCTGGCATTTTATCATTTCACTTCGTTTTCTAATTTGCATCATACACACATTCTTCTTCATTTCTATATTAAACAGACGAAATTTATGTTGCGTATAGGATATTATGTCCACCTTGATAATTGTTTTATATACTTCGCTTAGATGAATGGCAAATAGATATTAAGGGGATTTAAGATGATCATTTCAGGCTAATCTCTCGGGTGTTTGTTGGCTTGAAAAATGTTTTATTACTTGTTTGAGCTTCTTTATTCATTTTTCTAAACGACATAAGCATTGTGCTACACCTGGTTTCCAAATAGGTATATATTATATATATATATATATAGCTTTCGGCTAGAAACCACAAGGTTTCTAGTTCGATACCGGTCCTCGCCAACTCAGCGTTATGAGTAGCACAGGGATCTGTGCGGTAAATAAGAAGCTGATGGTAGGTGTGGCGCAAAAAAGGTGCAAAAATAATCTCCTTGGTCTAGCGCTAGTGAAAAGGGATAGACTCCCTCGCTGATTGGCTGATACGACATTAGGCCGCCCCGGCGACTTTACTACTTTTCTTATATATATACATATATATATACTTCTCAACTGTCGTGTAGTAAGTCACAAAAAAAATCTGGAAAACCACCTGGTGTAATGGTTAGAACCCCGCTATCAGCTTGACAGTCAGGGTTCGAATCACACACAAAGCAGTCTTCCTGTTATAGCTCTGCTGATGAGGCTTAATGGGCTGAATGTACATACAGAGATTGACTTTTCTCGATTTGTTTAGCCTTATATTTGAACGGGTATGCCCGCCTAATTCAATTATTGTAATTAGTTAATTTTCAAAAATTGGGTATGACTTCAATTAAGCACATATTCTCCCAATATATATATATATATATATATATATATATATATATATATTTTAGTTGCTTTATTTTTTAATAGCACATCTATCCTTGTGACCAATTTAATTTCAAATCTTCTTTCTTCTGTTTTTCATGATTTTTAAGCGATTTTTTGTAGTTAAATATTGGTTTGTTTTTATAACTGATGAAATAATTTCCACTGACTTCATGTGCATTAATAATTGGTAGAATAACTGGAGTTGACCTCTGTCAACGTCCTATAAGCACCTGTATAATAAAAAGGGTGTTTACAAGAGATAGTTTGAACAATACAGCCAGGACATCATATAGGTGTTAGGGCTTGATAACACCGCATGGCTCCTCTCAAGCGCTCGTCAAGCAAGGGCTGAAATGGAGCGTTGCCATGTCAAGAGCACTTTACTAAGTCACCAGATAGACACTGTTGGTCCACACCTCTGTGTGTTTTATGCGTCAGTCGGCAGTTCATATATAATATAAAAATGGTTATTCCTTAGCTCATTGGTGAGTTGGTGGTGGACTAGACTTTTGCGATATAATTTTAATATTATATATTTATCATACAGACTACATTCATACACAGACAGACCACACACTTACACACATATTTTATTACTTCATTTATTGGATATAATTGCGTTGTTGGTTATATAATGAAAATGTCGCAAACTCATAACATTAAGATAATTGACCATATCATAGGGTTTTTAAAGAAACCTTTCCTCTATCTAATGAATTCCTAATAGGTTATAACCCAGGGCCATAGAATTGCTTCAATCCAATATATTATATATAATAATATATATTATATATTAATATAATATATATTATATATATAATATTATTGATTAATTATAAAAAGGACCAGCTTGAATCACCCTTATACCAGAAACTTGGTACCCACCAGAATATATATATATATATATAATATATATATATATATATATTATATATAATTTAAAATTATCCCATCCATGGCAAGAGAGTTACAAACTTTGTCTTTATATAACAACTAAACGTTACATAGATAAAGATAACAAGAATATATTATAGATTCTCCCGAGTAAATAATATTCTTTTTTTAAAATCACTTGCTAACCAAAAATCCCAATTTTAATTCCCGAATGACACCGTATGTCAATTAATTTTCTTGAAAATTAGACCATTATACTTCTTTAGTTTTTATTATTTTTCATGCTTTAAAAAGTATATTTATGTGTTATAACCTCGTCTACATGCGCACGCGCACACACAACACACACACACACATACACACACACACACACACACACAGAAACAAAAAACAACACACAATTATATTTATATATATATATATATATATATAATAATATAAGTTAAAAGAAAGGAAATGAATCCGACAATATGAGTGTGAAACGGTGGAATGAAACATCAACCAATGCTGTTATAATTTAAATCAACCATAGCTGATACTGATCATATTTCGATTTTACAAAAATCATCATCAGAGCTCATTCATTCTTCCGATCCAAACAACTACGGAGTGAATGAGCTCTGATGAATGATTTTGTATCAAATCGAAATATTGATCAGTATCAGTATGATTATATTTATAATTGGTTTTCTTCTTTAACAGCATTGTGTGATGATTTCAATTCCACTTTTCATATATATATAATAATATATATATATATTATATTATATATATATATATATATATATATATATATGTGACGCATGAACTTTAATAATCATAAATTATATAATGTGTTAATCCGCGACTGACTATATTTATCTTCAAGACGGTTTAAATTCAAGATTATAGACTTGCAGAAGCTTAAGGAATAATATTTCGCGTGTATAGGAAATTGAATGTTTCTCCTGATTTTCATTCTGGAGAGTAAGGATGAGCTAATAAGCGACATACTTTGTGAAACAGGCGCATGGACATAACTAGTGCGGGCCGTAGCGATGACCAGGTATGAGCAGAATACAGCATGCTGTACGGAGGACCTCCCAGGGTAATGAAATGATGGGATGTTTAGCAGAGATTGTCATGGATATCAGTGCTGCTGGTGCGAACTGATGATATGATATATATTTATTATATATATATATATATATATATATATATAACGCACATAAAAACTGTATGATAACAATGCTCTAGTCCAAACATGTATAACGCACATGTACCAACACACACAACATACACCACACACATACTACATAAATATATATTATATATATATAATATTATATATATATATATATAATATATTTGGCGAGAAACTGTAAATTACACATCGTTGTTAACTTCATGTCTTCGTTAACTGTAATTGATATATATCCGGTTGTAGGTAGCTCACAGATGTCTAGCCACACTGAAGAGATTGAATAAGTCGAAACACGTGTCTGTGTATGCTATATATGCTCCCCATAATCCCTGGGGTTGAGCACTTTGGAGGGGAATTTCACTGATGACGCCAACTAAAGCGTAACGCAACGCTCTCCTATAAAAGGAGTGAGCACTCTATTACATACATACAGATGTGTGTATTAAAATCCCCTTCACAATCTACGGTGGACGCTAGCCGAGTGTTAAGCTTGTCGGCGACTGTGCTAAATCGATCGGACTCTATCCGACTGTGGCTAGCTCACAGAAATGTCTAACCACAGCTGAGAGACTTTGATAAGTCGAAACACGTGTCTGTGCATGACCTATATATATATAATATATATTAATATATTATATTATATAACTATAATGCGTATGCATATAATATAAAAAATAGCGTAGTTTAACTTCATGTCTTCGTTACTGTAATTATATATATTATATATATTATATATTATATATATAAATATTATGAGCCATTTGTCCATAAAGAATAACATACATAATTGCTTAATATTTATAACTAATACCACTAACTTTAGCAACCTCCTGTATAGTTCTCTTAACGAATAAAGCTAAAAACACACGCAATACTAATCGTACCAAACACATGTCTGCAACCAATTTTCACTCCTATGATGAATGGGAAATGGTTTGAAAACGCATTTTTCTTCGGCATCTTGATCACGCTGTACGGAAAAACAACAGGAAAGGCTTGACGTTTACGTTTAAAATCAAAAGAATATTTGCTATTTTATGAAACATGCTTAAACAATATACATTATATATGGTGTGTGTATGGTGTTTTGTTGTGTGTGTGTTTGGTGTGTGTGTGTGTGTGTGTGGTCTATATATAATATATATGTATGTGTGTGTATTGTGTGGGTATTATATATTATATATATATTATGTGGTGGGTGTGTGTGTGTGTGTGTGGTGTGTGTGTGGTATTTCTGTGTTGATATGTATGGCGTGTGTTTAATGCAGTTTATATAATCATATATATGTGCATGTGTGTATGTGTGTTTATGCTTATTATCATATGTGCATGAATGCATGTGCATTTTACATGTATGTGAATAGTAATCCATATTATAATGTGTGTTTAGCATGTATGTGTATGAGCAATCGCGAACATTTCTACTGATCGGTGGAAGGAGAATATTAATCATATTATGTATGCGTGGTGTGTGTAATCATATGCGTTTATGTTCCTGCGTGTAGATAAGTATCATATCAATTATATATCGGTATGTGTAGAGTTTGTCATGCATTTAATTGTATAACCATATATACTTTATGATATGAGGGAAGAGAGAGATAGAGAGAGAATGAGGTAAAACCTAATGAAATAAAAAATATAATTACTGTGAAAAGAGATGTAAGATAATTAAGATATACAAATGGTCGTAATTATTTTTCTTGAAGAAATGTTAATAGAAAAAGATGTAATAATGCAAGAAATCCTAGATACCTTTATTTTATTTCCTTTATTCTGATAATGTATAACATTTACCTTAATACAGCATCCGAAAAATCACAACACATTTTTTTATTTTTATAAGAGTGCTTAACCTTTATCTCTTTTTCTTTACAGTAACATTTTTTCTCACTTTCATCCTTTTTTTCTCTTTCCCCTTTTTCCCCTATTTATCTATTTCTTTATCTGCAATTATTTTATTTCTGTGTTCATTAATGCTTATTCATTTAAATACATTTTTGGTAATGCTTTGCAGCGATTTCACTGTATTAAATTTGATAATTTTGCTGTTGGAGCCCTAGGATATAATGCTTTACTCTTTTGGGCCTAATGTGACATTTGAACCCATTCATATTACAACATCACACGCACCACCGTTTTATATATATATATTATATATAATATATATATTATATATATATATATAATATATATAGTATGATAAGTACGTTATTATTTCCTTTACTTTTTCTATTATTTATCAGTTTCATATTAAAGATCATCCATATATATGCAATTTTCATATTCTCCAGCACCTTGTTTTCTTCCTTCTTTTGTGATTAGTTTCTTGTTTTTGTTGTCGCTTTATTGTCTTTCAGTGCTTCTTTTGTTGCATTTTCCTTTTTTTCTTTTCGTCCAATTTATTCATTAACTTGTTCGTGTTTTTTTTATCTCATATTTAAAGTTTTTTTTTTTGCCCGCACAAAATATTCTCTCCATTAAACCTAACCTGCCTGTTACAATTGATTCTTATCCTCTTTTCGTTTGGGATTTTGTATCATTTTCTTTTTCTATTTCTGCTTCTTTATTACAAGTCTTAAAACCTCGTTCGATGTTTTATTTTTGTCCTTTAATGGTCTTTTTTTTTCTAATTATTTTCGCTAGCTCTCACATCTCACAATTTTTTCTGTATTTGCCTTCTTTCTTTCTCTGGCTTTTATACTTCATAATTGGTCTTTCTTTTCATTTAATTTTTTCTCTTTTCTCTTTATTTAAATTTCTTTCATTTCTTTCTTTGTATATCTTTTTATTTTTTGATATTTTCTATCTTATTTCATTCTTCTTTTTTTTAACCATTCAATTTCTTTGTCGTTTAATTATACCTTCTTTTGTTTCATCTTTACCATTTCTTTCTTTGTCTTCTTAATGTTTCTTTTGATATTTTTCTCTTCTTTTTTATTATTTTTCTGTTTTACTTTAATTTTTTCTTTTCCTTCGATACTTGCAATGCTTCTTCTTACACAGTTATTTCTTTCTTCCTTATGATTTCTCCTTTCAACGTTATATTTTCTTGTTTAATTCTTTTCATTGTTATTACATCTTATCTTTGTAATTCTTTATCCTTCCCTATTTTTAATATTTTTCACACTTCTTCTTTCATTTACCTTTTTCTCTGATGATATTCTATTCCTTTTTCTTCTTTTCTTTTTTTTTACTTTTCTTTGTCCATTTCATTTATATCTTTCTACGTTTTCATCTTCATATTTCTTTTTCGTTCTTTCATTTTTCTATAAAATTATTTATTCATTTCATTGTTCTCTTTATTCATTTCTATTCCTTTTCATTTTTTCTTTTTTAACTTCAACTTTTCTGCTTTATTATGTATATTCCTTTTTATGTTTCTCTTCTTTCTAGTTATTTCTTTCTTCATTTTGATTTTTTCTATTTTTCCGCTATTTCCTTTTCTTTTTTCTCTTTCTTTCTAACTTCAAGATTCATGTTGTCTGTTTTCTTTATATCCTTACATGTCTTATTTTTTCACAGTAGATATTCTTCGCATTACGTTTTCTTTCCTTTATATTTTCTATCCTTTTTTGTTTTTTTTGTTTTTTTAATTAAAACTTTTTCTTTATCCTTTTTATCTATATGTTCACCTTTCCCGTTCTTTCCTTTTTCGTCTTCATCTTTTCTTTCCTTCATTTCTATACGTTTTTTCTTTTTTTTTCTTCTACTTTTCTTTGTCTATATTCTTCCCACGTTTACGGTTCTTACTCCTCACAGGTATTTCTTTCTTCCTTATTTGATTCTTTTTGATATTTCTTATTTCTTGTTTATGCTTTTCTCCTTATTGCGTTTTTATCTTTATATTCCTACTATTCTTACATAGTTTTCTCTGTCTTGCTTATTGTTTTTCATTTGATTTTTCTTCCTTTTTTTAATACTGTTTGTTTATACTTAATTTTTTTCTTGACCTTTTTCTATATTCTCCCATTCATATTCCTTCACAGTTATTTTTTCTTCCTTAAATTTTAGTACCATCATTAATTCAATATTTTCAACCTGCTTTTTCATTCTTTTTTTCTATTGTTACCGTGCGCAATTCCCTATTGACAATTTTACTTACTTCACTTTTTTTACTTTCCTCTTCTGTTTCTTTCTTCATTATCGTCTCACTCCCAATCTTGAATTCCTTCACCTAATAACTTCTGTTTCTCTTGTAACCTTTTCTACACTCTTCGTCTGACCTCCTCATCACTAACTCACCTTTCCCCATTCAACTCTTTAAATTTTACTTTCTTACCCTTCTTAAATTCCTTCATTTCCATTTATCTCCTCTCTCACCGTAATAGGTTCTGGTGCCGGCATATCAACCTATTCTCTTCAATATCGTTCCGAGAATATTATTTTACAGAATGGTGTCTGCACTGCATTTAGCGCCGTCATATACGCCAGAGATAGACCGGCTAAATCTGCGATTATGAGTCAGTCAGGCTTCTGCGCCGCGCCGTGATTACGCTGAATGACGATTGACGAAGATACATGGAACGCTGATCCAGGACTTCGCCAATCGCGTTTGCTTTCCATTAATTGTCGCTCACCGGATGGGAGTTAGGAGACTAACAGGTGAACTATGAAATTAAGAGTGGAAAGAGAGAAATCTGCCGATAATATAATACATTCATGTATGGGGGATGAGGTATGGCAGTGGGCATATGGGTATGTGGGTAATTTGCATGAATATGGAGGATAGAAAGGAAAGTAGCTTGAAAATACATGTAAAATCTTAAAAATGAAAATATTGCCATTCTGGACACATAACTCCATAAAGAGAATGGGATCTGGTATATAAACAGAAAATGCATATTCATATATATATTTATATATATATATAATATATATATATATATATAAATATAATTATATATATATATATAGATATACAGACCAACATTATATATATAGGGTGTGTGTGTTGTGTGTGTGTGTGTTTGTATGTATGCATAGTGAATAAAATAGATGTATATGTATATACATATACATATGTATAAATATACATATCTTTGTACATATATATCTAGTTATTATAGAGAGAGTGAAAAATAACCAAATGATATAACTATAATATTTGTTATTATTATTATTTATTATTATTATTATTTTATTATTATTATTATTATTATTAACAATGTTAATATCAGCTGTTAGTAAATGTTGAAACGATGAATCATGAAATAATGAATCCCGAAATGGTGTCCTCGGTTATGATACTAACACAGCATCTGAAGGTTGATCTTATTTCTAGAGCCTGTTATTTTTCATTACTCCCATGTCCAATATGAACCTGATGGTGTACCTGGTTATTTTCCAATCTATGTATTAAATATACCTAAGCATATATTTGGTATTAGATAGGCTATTTGATATAATTCATCAACATCATGTCGTGCTGCAGCACGGATATCCATAAAACTCTCGCCAACTCCGTATCATTATTTGTGCCAGGGAGGTTCTGCGCAGCATCAGCATCTTTGCATAGTTGTCAATGTAGGACCTTGGTGGGCGGCCCACATAGCTGTCCGTGTGTTGGCTCCACAGCCCAGAACGTCGCCTTATGAGCTCGTCCTGCCTCTCCAGGCAGTGTCTGCATGCCTTGTCCATCCTCAAACGGATAGTTTGAGAGATGGAGGAAAGTGACGTTCAGCTGCCTCTTCGTTGTGGTGCTGCGTTCCATGACTTGTTCAAAATGCAGCGCAGCATTCTTGTGCAGGCTTCCATCTAGCTTACTTCTCAAGACGCCGCGTTATGGGTCAAGTGGTGCAGCCAGACTACAAAAAATATAGATATTATGTCAATGTTATGCATTCTCAACTTCCTAGGAGTAAATCACACAAGACGTGTTGTATTTTTTATATTTTTTTCTTTTTTGTTTTATTTTTTTTCTTAATAGCATATTAACCTTTATAGGCTTTTTTTTAAAATGTCAAAGACATCCTTGTAAAGTACCCAGTGGTAGTAATTAACTGATAGCTCGGTTTGAGGCGTTCATACTTTTTCAATGGTAATCCAAAAGAGAACCTCCAACTAATCTACTACGATGTGCAGTCTTAGACGTGATCCACTACGCATGGA
>CM042137.1:3440893-3445893 GCA_023376005.1 Doryteuthis pealeii
TCCATCCTGTCTGCTGATACTGACATTAGGCCGCCCTGACCGACTTTACTTTTTTTACTTTCAATAGAACCAAAATATCTTCGGCATAAAACATCACAAGACTGACATACGTAAGATCCAACAAAACCTGACAAGCCTTTTATCACTCACCCTCTCTCTCTCTTCTATCACTAAAAATAATTCGATGCAAATTAAAGTTAATATCTTCCTGACCATGACTTGAAAAAAAAAATACGTTACGATCTATGCTGATTACAGAACTCAGCAAATACAATAACACAGAACATAATCATTTAAGTAAAATGTTGACCTTTTCAAATTGCTAAACAACACAACAATGTGTCTAAAATGGTTAGGTTGTTTTATTAATTTTTAATGCACATCAACACTATGTGGTCATTCAATGTCGAATCAAGTCATTTGATATCGGGTGCATACATACTGATATGTTTGAATAGCCAAACATCTAAATAGTGAACAGGTTTATCACTGCTTAACTTCGGATCTAAGGGAGAACGGAGAACGGAGAGACTCATAGCTTCTCCCCTTAGACATCAGTGAGAAGTAAAAACAGTTGTCATTGAGTTGATCTCATGACCCAGATTCAATTCCTTGGCATAACTGTTACGTAGTATGTATCTGATGAACCCTTCCAGCACGGATAGGAAAGTGACACAAGTCCAATCTAAGTGTACAAAGCTTGTTTGATTTCAAAATTTTTCTGCTCGTAGACAAGTTATGCAACCAAGGCTAAATAACCCAGTTTGTCCAACTATTTATCTATAAGTGGAGATAACAAAAGAGGGACTCCTGTCTTTTCCAACGATTATAGCCACAAGGAGAATGCAAACATCGAGTTCAGGATTTGAACTCTGTTGCCAATCCATTTCATACGGCGATAAACTTAAAATAAGCGCATCCAGCGGAAGTTAATTTCTGAGTTGTTTTATTTATGGAAATTATTTCCTATCCCATTGTGCAGTATAACAACGATAGATTATTTTGAAATGTGAATTTTTCTGAATTTGTGTCAATTGTGTAACAACCAAAAAAACAACATTAATGATTTTTCTAATTCACTGGAACTAGTAGACATTTCCTGAAACACAAATTTAGAGTACATACTCCCTTTAATCCTTGTCCCACAAAACCAAGCCATAACCACACATACACACATACACACACAACACTACCACTCATACATACACACAACAACATGTATATATACAGGTTCGGATAAATCTGATATTATTATATTGGTATTTTCCCGTAGCTGGAGATATTGGGCCACACTACGCATCATTTAAAAGCTTGGACACTTCTTCATATAACGCGATGACAGATAGAATGGATGAGGAACCCACCTGAATCATGGAAGAGAAAAATTGCATCATGATCCGCGGGCCATCAAATTAAGGAGATTATGGTTGCACCCAATGCTCCTGAACACTGTAAAAACAATCAGGCATGAACTGGATAATTGCAATGGAGACTACAAGGCTGTGGCTACAAAAGCAACATAACAGATTGCGTTCGCACAGCAGAATTCCTCGGAAATCTACAGAAAAATGTGTTGGGGGACGCTAGCATTGGTATTCGGGCTTTGTCACGTGAATTGAATGTTTCAGCCTGTACCATAAAGCTTGCAATCCATGAAGACCTTCGCTACAACTCATACAAGCATCGCATAGGTCAACTGCTCCCAGAAAAGGCCCGTAGAAATCGTCTGACAAAGGCGAAGAAACTTCTGGGGGAAATGAAATATCCTGCTGAACCACAAACAATCTGGTTCTTTTCCGATGAGAAACACTTTTGCTAAGATAAAAACCACAACCCACAGAATAATAGATGGATTGCATACAGTTCAAAGGACACTCCTCGTATCATGCAGACTACATTTTCTCAAACTGTGATGGTTTTCGGAAGTGTGTCCTCTGAGGGAGATGTGAGGCCTCTGCATTTTTTTCAGAGAGGATATCAGGTCGATTCCAAATGCCTACGTGGAGTTGCTAAATACTGTATTTAAGCCCTGGATAACAAGGCTAGCCCATGGTAGGACATATGTATGGCAGCAGGATTCGGCTCCCCTGTCACATCTCTGGGAAAAGTCAAAAATTGTTGTCGGCGAATTTTTACGACTACACCAGTCCCAAATGTTGGTCTCCGAACTCCCTAGATCTTAACCCCGTGGATTATTATATATGGGGTGCTGTTGAGAAAGATACCAATTGCAGTGCCAGTACTACAAAAGCCCAGTTAATCTACAGAATTAAGGTAGTTTTTGATGGCCTTTCCAGGGAAACTCTAACATCAGCTTGTTCCAGGTTCACAGAGTAACGACAATCCACCAGAGATTGGTAATGTGAGATACTGCTGGAGTACTCTGGGCTAGTAGTAATGATGCTTCGGCCCCGAAACTATGCCTGAACTCAGGTTCATCATGTGATGAAGACTTCGTTGAAATTAATGTTGCTGTGGAAACAGCAGTCATTATATAAATTTATCAAATATATATATATATATATATATATATATATATATATATATATATATATATATATATATATATATATATATATATTTGATAAATTTATGCAATGACTTCTGTTTGCACAGTAACATTAATTCCAACGAAGTCTTCATCACATGAAGAAATGATCGTTTCCCCGGAAACTTGATCACTCTGTGACCGTAAAATACATAGACAAACTTATGTTTTTAATAGTTTAAAAACACAGGTCCCGCTACAGCTGTCAGTGGACCAGGGGATAAGATATCAGGCAGGCAAACAGCCAGTTGAGTTCGACCCTAGCCAAGGATAGTTGTTGTGTTAGCCACACTGAAGTGGCAGGAAACACCAAAGCACATTTCTGTGGATGACTTATTAAAATATATATATATATATATATATATAAAAGAAACGAGTGTTGTGTAACTGTATCGTTTTAAAAAATCAAATAAATGAGTGACGATTTGTTCTTCAGTTGTCATTCACAAATTAATATTCTTTTTTTGCAAATACACTTTTCACCTGGGAAAACCATGGACGTGGTTAAGAAAAGGAAACCTCAAAAGAGAAACTGAATCACTAATAATTGCCGCACAAAATAATGCCATAAGGACAAACTATATCAAAGCGAAAATTGATAAGACCCAACAAAATAGTAAATGTAGACTTTGCGGTAATAGAAATGAGACTGTAATCCATGTATTCAGCGAATGTAGCAAACTAGCACAACGGGAGTACAAAACTAGCCACGACTGGGTTGAGAAGGTGATCTACTGGGAATTATGCAAAAAATTGAATTTTGACCATACAAAAAAATGGTATATGCGTAAACCAGAATCTGTTCTTGAGAACGAAACGCAAAATTCTCTGGGACTGAGATAAAAACGGATCACCTTATCCCAGCAAGAAGACCAGACTAGTGTTGATAAACAAAAAAGAAAAGACTTGTCAACAGGTGGATTTGGCAGTTCAGCAGATCACAAGGTGAATCTAAAGGAAAATTAAAAAATGGACAATACTTGACCTTGCCGGAGAACTGAAAAAGTTATGGAATATGAAAGTGAAAGTTATACCAATTGTAGTTGTGCACTTGGAACGGTCCCAAAAGGATTGGAAAAGGGTTGGAAATCTGGAAATCAGAGACATTGATACCATCCAGAACACTGCACTGCTGCAATCTGCCAGAATACTCAGAAGAGTCCTGGAGACCTGAGGAGACTTCTGTCACTCAGACTCAATCAGTTGTTAAATTGAATAAAAGTGTAAAATGAAATTGTTCTAATGAGAACGCATTTCTCACAATTGTAAATGCTGACAGGATCATGTCTTTGATATCCGTTTTTACTTTTCGTAGAGAAAAATGTAATTCTCAACCATAGACGAAAGTTATAACTACAATAGATGGAATCTACCCTGTATTCACTCGGTTAAATTGTTCAAATTACATCCTATGAATATATTTTCCTGGCACCCGAAGTTGTCAGGGTGTCTGTTAATATTTGAAAATAGGTGGCGCTGTCTTTAATCCAAATCGCAGACGCTTGTATTAAAAGAAACCCTGGAGGATTTGATGACCAAAGGCCTTCTTTATCTGTGACCTAGCACATTTAGAAACAAAAATGTGCGTTCATAAATGTCAATTGAAAGAGCCGGCAGAATTACTTTTTTTCTTTCTTCATTTACCAAGAGAGTTTTATAAATGCCAGGTTTATAAGCTTTCGTTTTTAAACTGCATTACTTTCAAAGTAATTAATTTCTCATTTCGAAAATGATTATTGAAAACATATACAATCTATTGACTTGAGCAAACATACGCGTGCATGCCGCATGCACAACACGTTTGCGGGTATATATAAGCATACACAAACACGCACGCGCCCACTCAAAAACAAACATAATAATGCAATACATAATTATAGATGAATGGCATCTGAAATATTTACTATATAATACTTAACTATACTATTATATTGTTGTTTGGTTTTTTTGTTTTACGGCATTCAACCTCAGTGGTCAATTAATTCGAAAAGCTTTGAAATAAATCAATTCTTATGGATACCACAATATTTTGTAAATAAATTTTCTATTAACCATAGATGGGACCCTAACAGGTACTACCACTCCGGGTCAGATGACCTGGACCATGGTGATGAAGGGGTGCTCCACATTCTCCAAACTTCAAAACTGAACCTCACCATCAACAGAGTTTAATCATTCACAGGACAATGACACCTCAGCCACAACCTCTAGTACCCATATGATAAAAAGGTGGAGCTTGCCATAAGGCAATAGTGGCAATCATATAGTGCTAGGGCTTGACGTGACCAGCCGATTATCGGAGGGGCCTCTCCGCCGCCGATAGCCTAAGTAAGGTCTAAGTGGAGTGTTGCAGGTCATGGACTGCTCATCTACCAAGACTCCGTCCTTAAGCATCACGGTTCCACCCATACAAGAGGTCCCAATTTGGGGAGTCTTACCCCTCTGCAGAGGT
>CM042137.1:3450893-3485893 GCA_023376005.1 Doryteuthis pealeii
ATCCCAGCCTCACTATTAGTACTTTCATCTTTGATTGAGGTCGTGTGTAGCGAATGGGTTGAATGAATACAAACATAACTTATATTAATTACATTTTAATTCTTTTTTTAATTACATTTCTCTGATATTAGAAATTCTTATTAATTGATTAATGGTTGTTGGATTGATTGATTTAAAGTATCTCAATCCGTCTAGGTTATGCTTAGAGCTACTTGTTCCTTAAGAGATGTTTTATTGCACACAGTCCAATCAAATAGAATAATTTTTAAACACATTTATTTGTCATACAGATTGGACCAAAGCAGGACAACCCTTTTGATAAGAGCAATTCTTACCATATATCTTGAACTGAGTCTCACCATCAGATACAGTTTACTGTCATACCAAGGTTTTTTATTAGGATATGTTTAAGTATGATTTACGTAGTTCATTTACTTTTATTCCTCTTCGTCGAAAATCTCGGACATTTCAGTGAGTATTCAATTAGAGCAGCCACTCGATTTGGGCTATAGAATAAACTGAATGCTCCTCTGCAGAGAGTGACTCCCACTAATGACCTGTTGGTCTTAGGTGTCGCCCTTAATGTCGGAAGACAGGATTGCTTTGGTGAAATAGTTTGCGACCCGGCAATATTCCACTTCATCCTTACTTGTGATAGACGGTCGGTCAGAGAGGCTCCCACCTGTCAATCGCTCATTATGCCTAGCGCACACTGATTGACTTCCTGCAATCAACCTAACCTTTTATAATATATGTGCTAAAAGATGTTGTCTGAGGGTGAATTACCAGTTAATTAAACATATAAAGTGTTTCTTCTAAATTTATTGATACAGATAAAAAATAAAAATTATATATACGCATGAAGTTTATGAAAAAAAAAAATACATTTAACGTTGGTTACCCACAAGGACTAATAAGCCATTAAAATAAATACCAAACTAACATAAAAATTTTCTACTAATATACAAGGATTTAAAAAAAAAGTTTCAATCAGTGTATTAATAAACGTAAAATTATTAAAAGATCAAGCATAAATTATTCTTACCAATTTATCAATGCTCAGGAAGTTAAACAAAAATATTATATATATATATATATAATATAATATATATATATATATAAGATTAAATTAAATTCGGATTAAATAACCTACAAGGGTTGAAAGTTCATCAAGCAACTAAATAGATTTAAAAACAAAATGTTTTCAGGTGCTAATCAATTAGTGATAGGAATTCTTCTTCCTTGGCCTATAGAAAATACTCAATCTGAGACCCATAATTTCGTTTATTTAGAATTTTAAATCCGTAGTTCTGGAGCCTCACCAACAGATGAAAGTTTAGGTTCTAGCGAGAAATACGCCAGGTTTATTCTAAGCCTCCTCAAAATTTATTTCAGCAATAAAATAGTTATAGGATGCCTTAATAACAACCTAGCATTAGAATTAATTTTAGATATCACAGGTTCTGCTTCAGTTTGTTACCATTGAGCCGTCACTGGGGAACAAGTCATGAAATACAACTTTTGCTTTAAACACTTTTGACTCGAAGATTGAACTGAAGCCATTAATTGAAAGTTAGTTTGAATCCAAAGTTTTGAATGAAACAAACCATTGAACCTGACCACTGACACTTCCGATAAAATGGAACCCCGGATCTTTCAACCTCTTCTTTTTATCTCCTTTTCAAATAATTTAGCCCAACTTGCGGCACATTGGATCGACATACAAGTTGCTATACAGTAGGTTTCCATTGAAATATTCGCAGGTTTGAAACAACCGACTGAATAACACGAGTGTCCACAGACAGACAGACGGACATTTAAAATCAATAGAAGCTTTCCAATTCGACGTGTGAACAGCCGAAACCGTATCAGGATATCGATTCCTTGAATATTTGATGGTAGCTTTACCCCTTCGCCAGACCTGACGCCCGAGTCAGCGAACTCGTCAAATATTAACAAAGTCTTCTCTAGCATACTTATAGAACCAACACTATTACGAATATATCGCGCCCTTCATCTTGCTTTCCAACACCGGTGTAACGCACAAGGTTGAAGTCCATATTGTAGGGCTACCGAGCAAAAAAAAACTTGAGGTCGCGATTGTAACCAGGACGGAAGAGAGCCAGACAGATCGATAAGTATATAGATGGCTGTTGAATGATTTGGTTGTCTGAATATAATAGATGATAATGGGAACGGGATGGACTGACTGTATAGAGGGATTAAAACGGGATTTTGTTTAGAACTCATGACTTTCTGAATAGTTTCGTATTTGGTTTCTCTTAGACTTCTCTTACCTTTCTTTTCAGACAGCTTTTCAAATGGATATGCTTAGTTTTTATAAATTTTCATTTTCTTTCCTCTGTTTTATTTATTTATTCATTATTTTCTTTTTTTGCCTTTCCTTCTTTTCTTGCATCGTTTTACTTTACATTTAAGAATATAGCGACACCGAAGCTAACGTTATCATCTTCGGAAATGGACACGTTGACACGAGTTCAACTCCTGGACTCAAGCTGTTGCATATCAATAAATAATCATGGGAAAGTATTAATCTAACATTTCTATCGCCAACTTTGGGTAAGCAACAGGGCAGACAAGTCTCTTTAACTTTTTTATGACAATCAGTCTACTAGAAGGAAAACTAAATTCAAACCTGTCAGACTCCGCTTGAAAAAAATTGTCTTGTGTCACATCCTTCTTGTGCGGATGGTTTGGAATGGTATTAATCCCAGAATTCTCTCGCCATCTATGAGTAAAAAAGACAGACTGGTCTTTAATCTTCGAATGGCAAGCGGTCTATGAGAAGGAAAACTCTGGATCAAATCCTGTTAAAACTCCGCTTAAAATTACCTTGTCCACATACTTACTCGTGAGGAGAGGTTGATAAATACATACATTTAGACATAAGCTTTCATCACTTTTGTTTTTGTAATATATTTCTCTCGATTGTGGTGTTCCAACATGTGTAATGGTTAGCAAGAAGGTTTATCACTGAGTAATTGCAATTGAATAGCGAGTTCACTCCTTTAGTTGCCCTCTACTTGCACCTTGTGACACATCCTGCCCGTGTCTTCTCCTAATTGTGTACCTACTCCCAATCTACTCTGGACCGAGGGTAGTGCCTGTTAGAATCCATCTATTAGTTAAATAGATAAATAAATGAGTTAAAATTGAATACATAACAAGAAGGAAAAATAAACGTATTCGGCAAAAATAACCCAAAGGCTACATTCAAACCAACCAACAACCAACCAACCAATCAGCCTCCTAATGTTCGTTCGGTTATTAAGTAAATATAATAGAATTTTATAAGATTAAATGTAAACTATTATTGAATGATATATTACCGTTTTTAGCCATTATCTACCGCCGTCGTTTTTTGAAAATTCATAACGTAATCCAACCGCTAACTTTTTCATATTTCCCAGAAAATAACTGTTCCGGGTTTCTTCCTGTCTACAAGGTTATTAATTCTAATAATTAAGATAATTCGTAAAGACTTAAATAAATGGTAATTGAAAGGCTTCAATATCTAGTTCCTACGGTGAATGTGAAAAGAACTTTCCAATCAGATTCTCGCACTGTCAGCAGGACCTGTATACACTGAGGGTATCACCCGTGACACAGCTCATTTATGTTAGAGTTTACTATTTTTTAATAACAAAAAGAAATGTGTAAAAATATTTTCATTCAGCGGAAATGATTTTGTTTATAAACGAGAAACATTAAAACTAAATATTGTATGAAGTTGATCCACAGACTGTGTTAACAGATTCAAAAAAAATCACTGCAACACTAAATTGATTTGTTTATTAAAACATTCGGAAGTCCTAGGGTTGGACTTGCTTTCTGAACCAGAGAATATCACGCTTAACAGTGGCTGATTGTTGCTGAACAGGTACAAAGTAGAGTCAACCTACAAGACTTCATATTCCTGAAGAAAGACATTTTTGCCACAGAAAGAAATACCGTTACCAAGAAAAACTCCGTTAATCGAACTATTGTACACATCTTCATTGTTATTTGTACAACGTTCGCCGATATGCCTCCGGCCTTTTTCAGGTATTCTTGTCGACTCGGTAACCTTCTCGGACTCGGAACCTTCTTTTCGAATCGGAACTTTCTTGTCGTAATCGGGAGCCATTCACGGAACTTTGAACCTAAACTCTTTATTTAGTCCACGGGGTTATCCTGTTCGAAGAAGACGGATAGCATATCAGCCGAAACGTTGTACAAATAACAATGAAAAGAGGACAATAGTCCGAATAACGCAGATAATACTAATCATCAAGCCTCATCTCAAACATTCAGAAAATAAGAATAACTCGATAAAAAGTAAGCAACCAGTTACTTTGCTCCATGCTAATTAGCATCAAACTAAAACGCTTGAGAATTTTCCCGTGTCTTTCTCTCCGGTCCAGTTTGCAAAATTTAATTCCTTTTTATAATAATAAAATCGTTTTATTGTTAACGGTGTTTTCACGTTCTTAAATTGCCAACAACCACGGCAGCTCATTTCCACTAATCCCGACACGCTCCGTTCTGCAGATCAAAGGAAAACAACACGTGGTTCAGAAAGCTTCGACAGGGCAAATAACCAGATACACATGTGTAGTTATGGAACTAATCATCTCATCAAATACGTTGAATAGCATAGACCACACCCTTTAGACAGAAAGCCACCCACCCGAAAAAAATGTATGTAGAAGAATATATGTTTGAATATCGTTTCCGCACAATAAAGATTAAGACAATTTACGACTAGTAATATCAAGAATACTTTCTGCCTCTAAAATCATAACAGAATAGAATAAGAAAACATGACAATGAGGAGAGCTATACAAGTTGTATTAGCGAAATATCCTAATATGAAACGAGTTTAGTAGAGAGTTTAGTGTTGAGTCCTTTATATGTAGCTGGTATTTTAAGCCTGCTAGTGTTCAAGCTACACGATGTGCTGTGTAAAGCTCCCTGTCCGTAGATAGAAACGAAATGGTGCTTTGATACTTATTTCGAAGCCAGAGAATTACAGTGGGTTTCACCCCCTCCCCCTGATAATGTCTGGCCACGTTACCAATAGCCTATTAGCACGAGAGTAATTTACCTTGATGTCCTCTATTAGTCGAAAATGTAATTACAAATGTAATCTCATGGAGAGGCACCAGTTCTGTATATCTAATGAGATTAAGTACCCCTTCATTGCCATTACTTTCATGTCCACTCAGACTCAGAGAGGTCGTACCTGTGAGAGACACATCTATAGGTAAAATATTCGCATTCGATAGACCGATTAAAAATACTATGAACAACTACATAAAAAATATAAATATGAACGTACTATAAAACCTCGAAGCATAAAATAATCCTAAAAGGGTTGACATGCGTTAATCAATCAAATCACCAATACTGCGCTAAACAAATAAGGTGTAATCCAGTTTGTCGGAGGAGGAAATGACTTTTTACATCACGATATCTGTATTCACCAACCCCTCCACTAGGATATGATGTAATGCAGAATAAACTTTCAGAACAGTACAGCTGTGTTAAATCAGACTTTTCCTTCTCTTAAAGAATTGTCTAACCAAGGCTAAAAAGCCCCTTATACGTACGATGTACCTAAAGATGGAGCCATACAGATTCAATTAAATTACAACCTCATTCAGGATTTGAACTCAGATCGCCGATTGATTTCCTATGACAAATAAACGTTACTCCATGTGCTCCTCTTGATCTTATAAATTATATATCCTTCTAATTCTAATATTTTATCGATCTTCTCTTCTTCTTCTTCTTCTCTTCTTCTTTTCTTCTTTCCTTTTTTTGTTTCTTCTTCTTTCGTTTTAAACATAAAGGGCATTTTTCAACATCACAACGTGACTTTATTGATGAAAAACGAAATCAATCTGAAAGTCGACCCTTGATGTTCGCCCTCCCGCCAGTCATTTCCGTTCTTTATCCTTTCTTTGGAAAATCTGAAATTTTGCTGAGAAAACCAAACAGGAATTGAAAGTCCAAATATACGAAAACAAAGCGAAAACGATTAATCAAAATTCCTTTTGCAAATTCAAATAATCTATGAGTCCAATTCAAGAATTGGCTACAAGAATATTAAGATAGAGATTAATCTCAAATGTTAAATGAATCTAAATAAGATTAAACCATTCTTACGATTTCAAATTTAACATTTGAGATTATCTCTATCTTAATATTCTTGTCAGCCAATTCTATGAATTGACTCATAGATTATTTGAATTTGCAAAAAGAATTTTGATTAATCGTTTTCGCTTGTTTCGTATATTTGGACTTTCAATTCCTGTTTGTTTTCCTCAGCAAAATTTCAGATTTTCCAAAGAAAGATAAGAACCGAAATCACTGGCGAGAGCGAACATCAAGGTCGACTTCAGATTGATTTCGTTTTTCATCAAATAAAGTCACGTTGTGATGTTGAAAAATGCCCTTTAGTTTAAAACGAAAGAAGAAGAAACAAAAAAGGAAAGAAGAAGAAGAAGAAGAAGAAGAAGAAGAAGAAGAAGAAGAAATCGATTAAAAAAATATTAGAATTAGAAAGGATATATAATTTTATAAGATCAAGAGGAGCAATGGAAACGTTATTGTCATAGGAATCAATCGGCGATCTGAGTTCAAACCTGAATGAGGTTGTAATTTATTCGAATCTGTATGGCCTCCATCTTTAGGTACATCGTACCGTATAAGGGCTTTTAGCCTTGGTTAGACAATCAATTTAAGAGAAGAAAAATGAATTTAACACAGCTGTACTGTTCTGAAAGTTTATTCTGCATTACATCATATCCCTAGTGGAGGGGTTGGGTGAATACAGATATCGTGATGTAACAAAAGTCATTTTCCTCCTCCGACAAACTGGATTACACGCTTATTTTTAGCCGACAAAGGTATTGTGATTGATTGATTTAAACGGCATGTCAACCCTTTTAGATTATTTTATGCTTCGAGGTTTATAGTACGTTCATATTTATATTTTTATGTAGTTGTTCCATAGTATTTTTAATCGGTCCTATCGAATGCGAATATTTTACCTATAGATGTGTCTCTCACAGGTACGACCTCTCTGAGTCTGAGTGGACATGAAAGTAATGCAATGAAGGGGTACTTAATCTCATTAGATATACAGAACTGGTGCCTCTCCATGAGATTACATTTGTAATTACATTTTTCGACTAATAGAGGACATCAAAGGTAATTACCTCTCGTGCTAATAGGCTATTGGTAACGTGGCCAGCAGCATTATCAGGGGGAGGGGGGTGAAAACCCACTGTAATTCCTCTGGCTTCGAAATAAGTATCAAAGCACCATTTTCGTTTCTATCTACGGACAGGGAGCTTTACACCCCAGCAACATCGTGTAGCTTGAACACGTAGCAGGCTTAAAATACCAGCTACATATAAAGGACTCAACACTAAACTCTCTACTAAAAACTCGTTTCATATTAGGATATTTCGCTAATACAACTCTGTATAAGCTCTTCCTCATTGTCATGTTTTCTATTCTATTCTTTATGATTTTAGAGGCAAGAAAGTATTCTTGATATTACCTAGTCGTAAATTGTCTTAATCTTTATTCTGTACGCGAAACGATATTCAAACAATATCATTCTTCTACATACATTTTTTTCGGGGTGGGTGGCTTACCTGTCTAAAGGGTGTGGTCCTATGCTATTCAACGTATTTGATGAGATGACTTAGTTCCATAACTACCACATGTGTATCTGGTTATTTGCCCTGTCGAAGCTTTCTGAACCCACGTGTTGTTTTCCTTTGATCTGCAGAACGGAGACGTGTCGGGATTAGTGGAAATGAGCTGCCGTGGTTGTTGGCCAATTTAAGAACGTGAAAACACACCGTTAACAATAAAAACGATTTTATTATTATAAAAAGGAATTATTTTGCAAACTGGACCGGAGAGAAAAGACACAGCGAGAAAATTCTCAAGCGTTTTAGTTTGATGCTAATTAGCATGGAGCAAAGTACACTGGGTTGCCTTACTTTTTATCGGAGTTATTCTTATTTCTCTGAATGTTTGAGATGAGGCTTGATGATTAGTATTATCTGCGTTATTCGGACTATTGTCCTCATTTTCATTGTTATTTGTACAACGTTTCGGCTGATATGCTATCCGTCCTTCTTCCGAACAGGATAACCCCGTGGACTAAATAAAGAGTTAGGTTCAAAGTTCCGTGATGGCTCCCGATTACGACAAGAAAGTTCCGAGTTCGAAAAGAAGGTTCCCGAGTCGAGAAGGTTACCGAGTCCGACAAGAAATACCTGAAAAAGGCCGGAGGGCTATCGGCCGAAACGTTGTACAATAACAATGAAGATGTGTACAATAGTTCGATTAACGGAGTTTTTCTTGGTACACGGTCAATTTCTTCTAGGCAAAAATGTCTTTCTTCAGGAATATGAAGTCTTGTAGGTCTGACTCTACTTTGTACCTGTTCAGCAACAATCAGCCACTGTTAAGCGGTGATATTCTCTGGTCTCAGAAAGCAAGTCCAACCCTAGGACTTCCGAATGTTTTAATAAACAAATCAATTTAGTGGTTTGCAGTGATCTTTGATTGAATCTGTTAACACAGTCTGTGGAATCAAACTTCATACAATAATTTAGTTTTAATGTTTCTCGTTTATAAACAAAATCATTTCCGCTGAATGAAAAATATTTTTACACATTTCCTTTTTGTTATTAAAAAATAGTAAACTCTAACAATAAATGAGCTGTGTCACACGGGTGATACCCTCAGTGTATACCAGGTCCTGCTGACAGTGCGAGAATCTGATTGGAAAGTTCTTTTCACATTCACCGTAGGAACTAGATATTGAAGCTTTCAATTACCATTTATTTAAGTCTTTACCGAATTATCTTAATTATTAGAATTAATAACCTTGTAGACAGGAAGAAACCCGGAACAGTTATTTTCTGGGAAATATGAAAAAGTTAGCGGTTGGATTACGTTATGAATTTTCAAAAACGACGGCGGTAGATAATGGCTAAAAAACGGTAATATATCATTCAATAATAGTTTACATTTAATCTTAATAAAATTCTATTTATATTTACTTAATAAACCGAACGAACATTAGGAGCTGATTGGTTGGTTGGTTGGTTGGTTGGTTGAATGTCAGCCTTTGGGTTATTTTATGCCGAATACGTTTATTTTATTCCTTCTTGTTATGTATTCAATTTTTAACTCATTTATTATCTATTTAACATATAGATGGGATTCTAACAGGCACTACCCCTCAGGTCCAGAGTAGACTTGGGAGTAGGTACACAATTAGGAGAAGACACGGGCAGGATGTGTCACAAGGTCGCAAGTAGAGGGCATCTAACAAGGAGTGAACTCGCTATTCAATTGCAATTACTCAGTGATAACCTTCTTGCTAACCATTACACCATGTTGGAACACCCACAATCGAGAGAAATATATTACAAAAACAAAAGTGATGAAAGCTTATGTCTTAAATGTATGTATTTATCAACCTCTCCTCACGAGTAGTATGTGGCACAAGGTCAATTTTAAGCGGAGTTTAACAGGATTTGATCCAGAGTTTTCCTTCTCATAGACCGCTTGCCATTCGAAGATTAAAGAACCCAGTCTGTCTTTTTACTCATAGATGGCGAGAGAATTCTGGGATTAATACCATTCCAAACACATCCGCACAAGAAGGATGTGACACAAGACAATTTTTCAAGCGGAGTCTGACAGGTTTGAATTTAGTTTTCCTTCTAGTAGACTGATTGTCATAAAAAAGTTAAAGAGACTTGTCTGCCCTGTTGCTTACCCAAAGTTGGCGATAGAAATGTTAGATTAATAACTTTCCCATGATTATTATTGATATGCAACCAGCTGAGTCCAGGAGTTGAACTCGTGTCAACGTGTCCATTTCCGAAGATGATAACCGTTACGCTTCGGTGTCGCTATAATTTCTTAAATGTAAATAGAAAACGATGCAAGAAAGAAAGGAAAGGCAAAAAAAGAAAATAAATGAATAAATAAATAAAACAGAGGAAAGAAAATGAAAATTTACTAAAAACTAAGCATATCCCATTTGAAAAGCTGTCTGAAAAGAAAGTAAGAGAAAGTCTAGAGAAAACCCCAAATACGAAACTATTCAGAAAGTCATGATTCTAAACAAAATCCCCGTTTTAATCCCCTCTATACCAGTCAGTCCATCCGCTTCCCATTATCCATCTATTATATTCAGACAACCAAAAATCATTCAACCAGCCATCTATATAACTTATCGATCTGTCTGGCTCTCTTCCGTCCTCGGTTACAATCGCCGACCTCAAGTTTTTTTTTGCTCGGTAGCCCTACAATATGGACTTCAACCCTTGTGCGTTACACACCGGTGTTGGAAAGCAAGATGAAGGGCGCCGATATATTCGTAATAGTGTTGGTTCTATAAGTATCGCTAGAGAAGACTTTGTTAATATTTGACGAGTTCGCTGACTCGGGGCGTCAGGTACTGGCGAAGGGGTAAAGCTACCATCAAATATTCAAGGAATCGATATCCTGATACGGTTCGGCTGTTCACACGTCGAATTGGAAAGCTTCTATTGATTTTAAATGTCCGTCTGTCTGTCTGTCGGACACTCGTGGTTATTCAGTCGGTTGTTTCAAACCTGCGAATATTTCAATGGAAACCTACTGTATAGCAACTTGTATGTCATCCAATGTGCCCGCAAGTTGGCTAAATTATTTGAAAGGAGATAAAAAGAAGAGGTTGAAAGATCCGGGGTTCCATTTTATCGGAAGTGTCAGTGGTCAGGTTCAATGGTTGTTTCATTCAAAAACTTTGGATTCAAACTAACTTTTCAATTAATGCTTCAGTTCAAATCTTTCGAGTCAAAAGTGTTTAAAGCAAAAGTTGTATTTCATGACTTGTTCCCAGTGACGCTCAATGGTAACCAAACTGAAGCAGAACCTGTGATATCTAAAATTAAATTCTTAATGCTAGTTGTTATTAAGGCATCCTATCCACTTTTATTAGCTGAAATCAAATTTGAGGAGGCTTAGAATAAACCTGGCGTATTTCCTCGCTAGAACACTAAACTTCATCTGTTGGTGAGGCTCCAGAACTACGGATTCTAAATTCTAAATAAACGAAATTATGGGTCTCAGATTGAGTAATTTTCTATAGCCAAGGACCAGAGAATTCCTATCACCTAATTGATTAGCACCCTGAAAACATTTTGTTTTTAAATCTATTTAGTTGCTTGATGAACTTTCAACCCTTGTAGGTTATTTAATCCGATTATTTAATCTAATATATATATATATATATATATATATATATATATATATATATATATATAATTGTTTAACTTCCTGAGCATTGATAAATTGGTAAGAATAATTTTATGCTTGATCTTTTAATAATTTTACGTTTATTAATACACTGATTGAAACTTTTTTTAAATCCTTGTATATTAGTAGAAATAACATTTATGTAGTTTGGTATTTATTTTAATGGCTTATTAGTCCTTGTGGGCTAACCAACGTTAAATGTTTTTTTTTCATAAACTTCATGCGTATATATAATTTTTATTTTTTATCTGTATCAATAAATTAGAAGAAACAACTTTATATGTATTAATTAACTGGTAATTCACCCTCAGACAACATCTTTTAGCACATATATTATAAAAGGTTAGGTTGATTGCCAGGAAGGTCAATCAGTGCTTGCGCTAGGCATAATGAGCCGATTGACAGGTGGGAGCCTCTCTGACCGACCGTCTATCACAAGTAAGGGATGAAGTGGAATATTGCCGGGTCGCAAACTATTCACCCAAAGCAATCCTGTCTTCCGACATTAAGGGCCGACACCTAAGACCAACAGGTCATTAGTGGGGAGTCACTCCTCTGCAGAGGAGCATTCAGTTTATTCTATAGCCCCAATCGAGTGGCTGCTCTAAATTGAATTACTCACTGAAATGTCCGAGATTTTCGACGAAAGAGGAAATAAAAGTAAATGAACTACGTAAACATAAACTTAAACATATCCCTAAATAAAACCCAACCTTGGTATGACAGTAAACTGTATCTGATGGTGAGACTCCAGTTCAAGATATATGGTAAGAATTGCTCTTATCCAAAAGGGTTGTCCCTGCTTTGGTCCAATCTGTATGACAAATAAATGTGTTTAAAAATTATTCCTATTTGATTGGACTGTGTGCAATAAAACATCTCTTAAGAAACAAGTACGCTCTAAGCATAACCCTAGACGGATTGAGATACCTTTAAAATCAATCAATCCAACAACCAATTAATCAAATTAATAAAAATTCTAATATCAGAAGAAATGTAATTAAAAAAAAGAATTAAAAATGTAATTAATAATAAGATTATGTTTGTATTCATTCAACCCATTCGCTACTACACACGACCTCAATCAAAGATGAAAGTACCTAATAGTGAGGACTGGGATACATACACTGCAACATTGATGAAATTAGTTTGAGGACCGAAAAAAATATTTAAAAATAAACTTAATGTGCTCACATTCCACAAGAGTATGTTAGATTACCTACGAACTTTTCAGCCGATCCTTGTAACTAAGAAGATTTATTTAAACCAGTGGGTCTCAACGACGGTCATATGCCACCCAGGAACTATATAACTTTTTTTTAGGTTCAAGCAAGTAAAAAATATTTAATTATAAAAATACAAAAAGATTTTTGTTCATAGAATGGCTATGGGAGATTCACCATAGTAAAACAGGAATCAAAGAAAGGCATAATTTAAAAGAAAAAGTTGAGAACAACTGATTTAAAATAAGTCATATTGGTTGGTTGGTTGTTGGTTTGGTTTTACGGCATGCCCACCCTACGCCATATTAGAACAGCTAAAGCGCACAATGAAATTGCAATTTGCTTTTGATGTGTTTTATTGTGTTTTTGTTTTCGATATCAATAGCATCCCTACTACAAAATAAGAAAATGCCTAATCGTGAGCACTGAGATACAAGCACTGCAACAGTGATTAAATTAGTTTGAGGACCACAAGGGGCACGAAATTGAAAAAGAACCACATTTGGTCATATTCTACGAGGGAAACTTGGTCAGACCACGAACTTTTCAGCTGATAATCGTAACTAAGTAGTTTCATTTAAACCAGTGTTTCTCAACGAAACCTGTATCAGTAATGCAAGCTGAATAATTAGAAGCATAGAAAATGTCCTAAAAGCAAAAAAAATGTATTATTAAAGAAAGTGGTAGCATTGATTAATAAGCAATAAAGAAAAGGAACAGGGAAATATTATTTGTTTCTCTTGAAGTCTAATACCGAAACCACGTGATTCTGATATATGAATACTTCTCAGTAGCATGGTAGCAGATAGGTATCATCATCATACATACTGAAATTCCCTTGGTAGAAAACGAGTCCTGACAGGTAAACACATGAGGATACCTTACATTCATAGATCAAGTTAATAACGATTTATGGTTGACATTATATAAACGTTACTAAATGTCACGGGAGCCAGGAATAAATGTAAGTGGGTACAGCAGTGCCACAGACAAAAAGCTAAGAAAACTGAGACAAAACGAACAATAAGCATTTTTTTTTAATTTTTCGCAAACATTAAATGTATGTATTTACCAACTCCTCCTCCACACGAGAAAGTTGTGACACAATTTATTAAGCGGAGTTTAGCAGGTTTGAATCCTGAGTTTTTCTTATCCAAGACCAATTGCTTATAACAAGGTTAAAAAGCCGAGTCTGCCCTACTATTTACCCATAACTGGAGAGATTTAATTCTTCAGTTGGGTGTACACCTTTCCCAAGAGCATTAGCATTATATGAAATGCATCTAGCCTCGTCCAGCATTTGAACTCGCTGTTTCAATTTCCTACTCCGATAACCATTACATAACGTGCGTCTGTAAGGCCATTAGGTTGGTCCTCATAGTATGTGTCCTCTAAATCACTGGATGTAGATCTCTTGTCGATGGAATTTAAAAAGAATTGATATATATATATATATATATATATATATATATATATATATATATATATATATATATATACTTTTCACTTATAACACTTTTCCTATCAATTCTCTTCATTCCAGCCTCCACATCCATTAATATAATTTGAAGAACTGGAACACATCACCCCTGATGATGGCGCTTTGAAGTGCCGAAAGTACTCGGGACATGAACTTTGGTGGACTAATCCACAACTTCCACCTAAATATCAAACAGTTGGCCAGAAAACCTGAAAAAATCACAAATAAAATCGTTAAACAGGAGATGTGCCTGTTGTTTAATTCACCATGCATAAATTAAAAAATGCTGCCCAAATACACACACACACACACACACACACACACACACACACATATATATATATATATACACAACACACCACACACACATATATATATATATATATATATATATATATATATATATGAGAGAGAGAGAGAGAGAAGGGGAGATTCATCAATAAATAGATTGATATGGAAAATAGCTGAAATGTGCGAATCAAGGAGTTACATGGACGTTTAAAAGGTTAGACCTAATAGTTACCACCGTATATGCGGAGTTCCCTTCCTGCTGGTGGAACGTCTGCATCCATTGGGAAAAAAAAGATTACGATATCATGTTTTAAGCGTCCAGCAGGATAGAACTTTCAACAGACAAAGAATCTCCATCCACACATTTGTTCCCGATACCATAAAACAAAATGATTCCAAATTTTTATATATATATATATATATATATATATATATATATATATATATGTGTGTGTGTGTGTGTGTGTGTGTGTGTGTATATATATATATATATATATACTAGCTGGCACGTCATTTTTTACATAAATTAACCTATGCGCGAATGGATGTTCAAGGTAAATGTATCTTCCCTCGAGACCACTGTCAACCATGGGCCATACGGTTCTAATCTCCTTCTTTGGTGCAAACGGAGGTACACTCACAGAGCTGGAATCTAAGGGTTCTCCTTCATTTGCGCTGTCAAGACCCTCTCAAGGAAAGAATTACGACTGAAGGAGAATCTATTATAATCTCTGCCAAAAGACCGGGTAGATGGTATCCTTATTTAACTGAATTCGGTGGCGTGTAGTTTTCGACATATAGTTTAACTGGGGTTCCATGAACGTACATATGGGTAAGACCAAAGATATCCCCACCCTCATGATCACTTTCCTGTTGGCGTCCGACTATTTTGAGATTCACCTTTTGTCTGCTATGTTTAGAAACTTCCGGGTTAGTTTAATGACGAGTTCTGCCGCGTTCTCTCCTGAAAGAGAGAAGCACAGATACTACACTTTAATACCAATCCTAGGACGGTTAAATTTGTCCAAAGGATGTTTGAGGGATTATTGCCTTGAATAAATAATAACGTCTTAATTTTGACGATAAAACTATCATTTAGCTCATTGAAACCAGAAATAAGTTTCCGCATATGGCAATTATTCTAACTTAACAAAATTATATTCGAAATGATACCCGGCATATATCTTGATTACTATTAGTGATTTATGGCTTAACAAATATGGCAGTAAAAATAAAAGCACACTCTCTTCAGTCATATGAATACAGTAGCAATTGCCTTTGTTGTACCTCCCTCATATTTAAGAAATGTGTTTTATCCAAACGAGACTGGAATCACTTGCAAGAATCTAGCAGCTGCAAGTAATATATATGAAAATGAATTTCACTTAGAAATATTTCTCCTTACATATTTAATGAATTATTATAGTTTATATACATATATATATATATATATATATAATATATATATATATATACTAATACACACGTAATATAAGATATGAATGTACACACACATACACACACACACATATATATATGTGTGTGTGTGTGTGTGTGTGTGTGTGTGTGTGTCTGTGTCTGTGTGCGTTTCGGTGTGTGAATAACAATCCTAATAGACCGTAAATTAAATAGTATATTTGAAAAATTAAATTAAAATTTGCTTACTATCAAATGTTGTGGAAGAGTAAATATGAAAGAATAAAAGTTTAAAAAATACAATATTTCACAGTGAACTTCGTTTCTTCCTTGATCAAAAAAAATACTTTTATTTTTTTCTGCCTCATATTCTACGGCCTTTAATGTAAAGTAAATGTTAATCTAAGTTCTTTAACATTTTCTTTCATTTATGTTAGTTTAATCTACAGATCATTAGATTGTCATGTATCTATAAAAGCAACATGCGTGGTACACATACTCAATATGTGAAGAAAATATTTTCAAAAAATATAACAAACACAGGATGTTACGATCAGAGGAACACTTGTATGTGTCTATTCTTAAGTATTTTTGTATTAAACCATCATCAGGACACTGTTACAGAAATTTATATTGTTGGATTAATTTCCTCATCGTATTTCCACATACTCAATATATATATATATATATATATATATATATATATATATATATATATATATATAGGATGATATCAAATGTTTCCTTGATAGAGTTCAACCAAAATTGAGAACTGAAACGTACAGTCATCTGGGCATATCATCATGGTGTAATGGTTAGCAAGCAATTCTCGCAGATATCTTACTAATGAATAGCAAGTTCTGTCTTCTCGGTTTGCCCAATAATCAGGACTTTGTGTCACATTTTACTCGTGGTGAACGGGTTCGGTAAATACCTACATTCACACTCAGTTCGATCATTATCTTCCAATTTAGATAACAATTAAGACCTGTTTACAGTATCATTGCATTATTATTACTTGTAATATAATGTTTTTTATAAAAGTTTGGGACTTGATATCGGAACAAATGTAATCTTTAAGTACATCATAAATTGGAATTTGGGTAAGGAAAATGGAATTGACAAGGCAATTCCAAATCCGGTTGAGAATTGTTTGTTTATTGTGCACTGTTCTCATTAGGAAATATGTGACACCCTTTCATCTTTTAAGAATTACCCTATATTATCCACAAAAAAATTGTAGCCTGTCGAATCCATTTAAAACCCAGCATGTTAAATCACAGGATTTATTTGATCATAACAACTTTATATATCAATTACTTGTTCTTCTTTGTTCATTTTACTCACAGGCTCCATCTGAAGTTTATTTTTTGTATTTTTCAAACACATTAAACTTATAGTAATAAAACTGTCATGAGGAGGTAAGAACTAGTTTATTTAAGGATATATATATATATTTTCATTTTATCAATCAAAGCCTGAAGAAGATACCAGAAGATCTGAAACACGTGTTGCATATGTAAAACAAAAAGAATTTAAAAAATTTTCTGAGAACAAAATACATTGCGGACCTTTCTTTTTTTTATATATATATATATATATATATATATATATATATAATATATATACATATACACACACACACACACACATATATATAATATACTGTAATTTATACTAAAGTACATCAATAATACGTAGCATATGCAAGAGAAAAACAGATTCGTTTTACACACAAAATATTCGCTTTTCAGCATATTTTCGTTTATTAACTATTGTATTAGTTGCGTTGGCAATATTAATAGTCCGCCCTGTCGTCTGGGGCGTTAGAATGCTCCGACTGCACCTCTGCAGAGGGGTAAGACTCCCCCAAATTGGGCCACCTCTTGGTCATGGGTGGCGAACCGTGATGCTTAAGGACGGAGTCTTGGTAGATGAGCAGTCCATGACCTGCAACACTCCACTTAGACCCTTACTTAGGCTATACGGGCGCGCGGAGAGGCCCCCTCCGATCAATCGGCTGGTCACGTCAAGCCCTAGCACCTATATGATTGCCACAACCCTATTGCCCTTATGGCAAGCTCCAACCCTTTTTATCATATGGGTACTAGAGGTTGTGGCTGAGGGTGTACATGTCCTGTGAATGACATTAAACTCTGTATGATGGTGAGGTTCCAGTTTTGGAAGTTTGGAGAATGTGGAGCACCCCTTCATCACCATGGCTCCCAGGTCCACTCTGACCCGGAGTGTAGTACCTGTTAGGTCCCATCTATGGGTTAAATAGAAAAATTTATTTACAAAATAATTGGTATCCATAAAGAATTATTTATTTCAAAGCTTTTTCGGAATTAATTGACCCACTGAGTTGACATGCCGTAAAACAAAACAAACCAAACCAAAACAATATCAATAGTATAGTTAAGTATTATATAGTAAAATATTCAGATGCCATCTCATCTTATAATTATGTATTGCATTATTATGTTTGTTTTTGAGTGGCGCGTGCGTGTTTGTGTATGCTTAATATTACCCGCAAACGTGTGTGCATGCGGCATGCACGCGTATTTTGCTCAAGTCAATAGATTGTATATGTTTTCAATAAATCATTTTCGAAATGAGAAATTAATTACTTTGAAAGTACTGCAGTTTAAAAACGAAAGCTTATAAACCTGGCATTTATAAAACTCTCTTGGTAAATGACGAAAGAAAAAAAAGTAATTCTGCCGGCTCTTTCAATTTGACATTTATGAACGCACAATTTTTGTTTCTAAATGTGCTAGGTCACAAGATAAAGAAAGGCCTTTGGTCATCAAATCCCTCCAGGGTTTCTTTTAATACAAGCGTCTGCGATTTGGATTAAAGACAGCGCCACCTATCTTTCAAAATTATTAACAGACACCCACTGACACTTCGGGGTGCCAGGAAAATATATTCATAGGATGTAATTTGAACAATTTAACCGAGTGAATAAACAGGGTAGATTCACATCTAATTGTAGTTATAACTTTCGTCTATGTTGAGAATTACATTTCTCTACGAAAAGAAAAACGATATCAAACAGATCCTGTCAGCATTTAACAATTGTGAAAATGCCGTTCTCATTAGAACAATCTTCATTTTACACTTTTATTCAATTTAACAACTGATTAGAGTCTGAGTGACAGCAAGTCTCCTCAGGTCTCCAGGACTCTTCTGAGTATTCTGGCAGATTGCAGCAGTGCAGTGTTCTGGATGGTATCAATCCGTCCTCTGATTTCCAGATTTTCCAAACCCTTTTCCAATCCTTTTGGGACCGTTCCAAGTGCACCAACTACAATTGGTATAACTTTCACTTTCATATTCCATAACTTTTTCAGTTCTCCGGCAAGGTCCAAGTATTTGTCCATTTTTTAATTTTCCTTTAGATTCACCTTGTATCTGCTGAACTGCCAAATCCACCTGTTGACAAGTCTTTCTTTTTTGTTTATCAACACTAGGTCTGGTCTTCTTGCTGGGATAAGGTATCCGTTTATCTCAGTCCAGAGAATTTTGCGTTTCGTTCTCAAGAACAGATTCTGGTTTACGATATACCATTTTTTGTATGGTCAAAATTCAATTTTTTGCATAATCCCAGTAAGATCACCTTCTCAACCCAGTCGTGGCTAGTTTTTACTCCCGTTGTGCTATTTGCTACATTCCTGAATACATGGATTACAGTCTCATTTCTATTACCCAAAGTCTACATTTACTATTTTGTTGGGTCTTATCAATTTTCGCTTTGATATAGTTTGTCCTTATGCATTTTTGTGCGGCAATTATTAGTGATTCAGTTTCTCTTTTGAGTTTCCTTTCTTAACCACGTCCATGTTTCCCAGGTGAAAAGTGTATTTGCAAAAAAAGAATATTAATTGGAATGAACAACTGAGAACAAATCGTCACTCATTATTGATTTTTTAAACGAATACATTACACAACACTCGTTCTTTAATATATATATATATATATATATATATATTAATAAGTCATCCACAGAAATGTGCTTTGGTTTCCTGCCACTTCAGTGTGGCTAGACACAACAACTATCCTTCTAGGTCGAACTCAGACTGGCTGGCCTGCCTGATATCTTATCCCCTGGTCACTGACAGCTGTAGCGGGACCTGTGTGTTTTAAACTATTAAAACATAAGTTTGTCCTATGTATTTTACGTCACAGAGTGATCAAGTTTCGGGAACGATCATTCTTCATTGATGAAGACTTCGTTGGAATTAAATGTTACTGGCAAACAGAAAAGTCATTGCATAAATTTATCAAATATATATATATATATATATTATATATTATATATATATATATGATATATATATATATAATATATTATATATATTGTAAATTTATATAATGACTGCTGTTTCCACAGCAACATTAATTTCAACGAAGTCTCATCACATGATGAACCTGAGTTCAGCATAGTTTCGGCCGAAGCATCATTATACTAGCCCAGATACTCCAGCAGTATCTCACATTACAATCTCTGTGATTGTCTTACTCTGTGAACTGGAACAACTGATGTAGAGTTTCCCTGGAAAGGCCATCAAAAACTACCTTAATTCTGTAGATTAACTGGCTTTGTAGTAACTGCACTTGCAATTGGTATCTTTCTCAACACACCCATATATAATAATCCACGGGTTAAGATCTAGGAGTTCGGAGACCAACATTTGGGACTGGTAGTCGTAAAAATTCGCGACAACAATTTTGACTTTTCCCAGAGATGTGACAGGGGAGCGAATCCTGCTGCATACATATGTCCTACCATGGCTAGCCTTGTTATCCAGGGCTTAAATACAGTATTTAGCACTCCACTAGGCATTTGGAATCACCTGATATCCTCTCTAAAAAATGCAGAGCCTCACATCTCCCTCAGAGGACACACTTCGAAAACCATCACAGTTTGAGAAAATGTAGTCTGCATGATAACGAGGAGTGTCCTTTGAATCTGTAGCAAATCCATCTATTAATTCTGTGGGTTGTGGGTTTTATCATTAGCAAAAGTGTTTTCTCAATCGGAAAAGAACCGATTTTTGTGGTGTCAGCAGGATATTTCATCTCCCGCAGAAGTTTCTTCGCCTTTGTCAGATCGATTCTACGGCCTTTTCTGGGAGCACGGTGACCCTATGGCGATGCTTGGATGAAGTTGTAGCGAAGTTTCATGGGATTGGCAGAGCTTTATGGGTACAGGCTGAAACATTCAATTTCACGTGGACAAAGCCCGAATACCAATGCCTAAGCGCTCCCCTAAGCAATTTTTTCTGTGATTTCCGAGAATTCTCTGCTGTGGCGGAAAACGCATCTGTTTATGTTGCTTTGTAGCCACAGCCTTGGTTAGTCTCATTGCAATCTATCCAGTTCATGCTGGATTGTTTGTTAACAGTGTTCAGGTGGAGCATTGTAGGGGTAGCAACCATATGCTCCCTTAATGTTGATGGCCGGGCCGCGGATCATGATGCAAGCTTATTTCTCTCATGATTTCAGGTGGGTTCCAGTCATCCTCCTTATCTGTTGCATCGAAGCGTAGTAGTGAATGGAAGAAGTGCCCAAGCTTTTTAAATGATGGCGTAGTCGTGCACCAATATTCTCCAGCTACGAGAAATAATAAGCCAAATATATATAATCAAATTTTAAATCCCGAACAAACCTGTATATATATATACCAAATGTGGTGGTGTGTGTATGGTATGGAGTGTATGTGTATGTGTGTGTGTATGTGTGTCAGTTTCGGTGTGGTTATGGCTTGGCCTTTCGTGGACAAATGGATTAATAGGGGTAAACTGTTCTAAATTTGTGTTTCATAGGATTCTACGCTATGTTGGATCCGCAGGTGATGGATAATGTGAGAAAAATGCATTATGTGTTTTTGGTGTTACAGCAAATTGGACATAGACAAATTCCAGAAATAAATCCCAACAGTTTCAACAATTAATTCTAATCGTTGTTAATAGAATGCACCAATGGGATGGAAAATAATCTTCCATAAAATAGAAACAACTATAGCAATTTAACTCCGCTGGATGCGCGCTTTTATTTTTAACCGTTTATCGCCGGTATGAAATGGAAGTTGGCAAACAGAGTTGCAAAATCCTGAACTAGCGATAGTTTGCATTTCCCTTGTGGGCTAGTATTGACGTGGGGAAAAGACAGGAGTTCCCTCTTTTAATACTCGCCACTTATACGATAAGAATAGTTGACAAACTGGGTTATTTAGGCCCTTGTTGCATAACTTGTCTAGAGCAGAAAAAATTTTTGAAGAATTCAAAACAAGCTTTGTATCGACTTAGAAGATTTGAACCTTGTGTCACTGTCTTATCGATGCTCGGAGAAGGGTTCATGACAGATACATAGACTAAGTAACATGTTATGCGCCACAGAAATTGTAATCTTGGGTCATTGAGATTCAACATTCAATGACAAGGAACTGTTTTTTATTCTCACTGATGTCTAAAGGAGAACATTAAGTCACCTTCTTCTCCGTTCTCGCGTGTCTCCCTTAGATCCACTGAAGTTAAAGCGCAGTGAGTAAACCTGTTACCGTATCTTGTAAGAATGGGAGAACTATTCAAGTACAATAATCAGAAGTTAGCTGTGTATGCCAACCCGATATCAAAATGACTTGATTCGACATTGAGATGGACGGTCTCACATACGTGTTGAATGTCAGTTAAACAAATGTTAACTAAAACAAACCTATGCCATTTGTAGACACATTGTGTGTTGTTTAGCAATTTGAAAAAGGTCAACGAATATTAGTTAAATGATTATGTTCTGTGTTATTGGTATTTGCTGAGTTGCTGTAATCAAGCATAGGATCGTAAAGCGGTATTTTTTTTCAGTTCAAATATGGTCAGGGAAGATATTAGAACTTTAATTTGCAGAATGCGAATTATTTTTAGTGATAGAAAGAGAGAGAGAGGGTGGAGTGATCAAAAGGCTTGGTCAAGGTTTTTGTTTGAATCTTACGGTATGTCAGTCGCTTGTGATGTTTTAAATGCCGCAAGATATTTTTGTTCTAATTCGAAAGTAAAAAAAGTTAAAGTCGTCAGGCGGCCTAATGTACAGTATCAGCCAACAGCGATGGGAGTCTATCCCTGGTTTCATGTTGCGCTAGACCAAAGAATTATTTAGCATCTGAAAGGTGGAGGGCCACAACGCACAACCTAATACCATCACTCCTAACTTTCACCCGCAAGAATCCCGCGTGCGTACTCATATTATATCGGGTACGGCTGGAGTTTGGCGGGCGCGGTATCGGAACGCAAGAACCCTTGTGCTTTTCTAGCCGAACGCTCATACCGACTAGAGCTAACGCGGCGCCCCTAATTTCCGCGTTCTATTCATATATGACGGGATATTAAGATATTTTTTTTTAAAAACTAATGTTTCAACCACATTTTTTCTATTTTAACAGCCCTAGATAGACGTAGACGAGTACTGATTACAAAGCACACACGTCCAGATACGGAACCGAGATAATTGGACCTGGGAGTACATCGGCGAATGAAAGAGGTATTCCAGCGCTCCATCTCCACGAGCTCCAGAGAATTGAAAACTTTCAAACGCTGATTAGCGAGATGCACGTTAAAACCGTCATCGGACACAGAACCAAGCAGCAAACAGACGACTACCCACCACAGCCGCATCCCCGTCCTCCACGCGGCACCCGAATTGACAAAGTCAGCTCGAGCAGAACCTAGCGCTGTAAGAACAGACGTACGTGTCGTATCCACAGCCCGCCTTACCTACCCTGGATGTGTCCACAGAGTACGGCCACAATGTATAATGATATAAAAAGACAGTGCTGGTAGAAGCCCGCCGACCCTGAAGGACTTTGAGCCACATCGTAGCAGTAAAGGTACAATATACGGGACCGTTGAGGGTATACTGAAGAGCGTAATCATACCATTCATAGAGACTGCTAGCTATGACCCAGGGTGTATCAATAGAGACCCGACTTTAGAATCGTGCACACGGTGAGTATGGGAGTATCCTTCTTCGAACACCACGACGTTAGAGTACTGTCGATCAGTCAGTGCTAGAAATAATTCGGCACAGTCAGCAGAGAGATCATAGTGTAAGAGTAGGTGCTAGAGAGAGCAGAGTCAGATACGTGATCAGAGCTGCGAGCTATCGGACCGAGCGAGAGAGGACAGCGACCTAGCTGATAGAGATCCGTCGGCATATGCGGAGGGACTTACATCAGATATGGGGCATGATAATGGGTCTATAAAGTGCGAATGGACGATTGTCTTGACACGACACTCTAAGCATCTGCGGACATACGAGGATTTAGTGAGATGAGTACGACGATTGAGCTACACCGAACATTCTGCTGCGAAGTCAGGATATGATATCTATTTTGGAGTAGTAGTAGACAGTAACAGCGGACAATTATTTGTTACGTATCGGGAGTGAAAAGCACTGACGAGTATGTATGCTCGCCTATAGCATCACTCGCCAGTTACACGTATACAGCATGTTCATCGCGGGGCAGACAGCCTCACAGACGACATCACGACGTAATTGAAGATCAGAGAGCACGTATGAAGAAATGATCGCACACGAACTTTGACTGTACCCGAGATACAATCACATATATCCTCAATCGCGGATAAAGCTGGCAGGGAGCTAGTTCGAGTGCAGTCAGGTCGATGTTCTACTATGCGGTGGACTGTCGATTGTGCCATGAGCTGAAATGACTCAGGGTGGTAAGAGTAGCTATACCTTGAGACGCGGAGGTCTGCAGCGACCGGATGTTAGGTATATGCATAATCATTGATCGTCCTATACGGGAGGGTTGCCACCACGACCGGACATACAGTTGGCTCGTTAGATTGAGGAGGGGATTGTTAACCCAGGGATCGCCATTGTAGCAGCAGGAGGTGGACGGAAGGGACACGCCGATGTATTTCTACGCCGCAAGAGACCGAGAGGTGTACAGTGAGGTTGAACACGGTCGCGAGATCACCGAATGCCGATCGGATGCAGGAGAGCGCGCAGCAGTAGCACGCAAGGCTACAAGAGGAAGCAGACGAAGGAACGAGAAGTCCTGGCAGAACACTGAGTGAAGGGTAGACTCGCTGCTGGTCTACCATAAATACGAGAATTGCTGGCGATGGACCGAACTGAGACTAGGTCGTGTCTCAGACGATTTCGGGTCTCTGTAGGCTGATGTAGTCTGATCCAGAGGACTGTAGAGAATAGGATAACATAAATCGCCGATGGTTGAGTGTGCATTCATTCTGGAAGAGATCAGCAGGCGCAGCTGACGGAAGATCAAGCTGGCTGTGCGAGAGAATGAAGTCACGCGGCAGCGTTGAATAATCTATAGAGTCGGTTGTTAATTCTATAGTTAAGAGTTCTGAATACTGACTGGGAGTGGCTTAACTATACGATAAGGCAGCATCCAGGCGGCTGAACCGTAACATGTGCAGAGGATCGGATCCAGGGTGAGAGAGACGTTAGCACAGAGATTGATAAATATGACAAAAAGTAGTAGGATCAGAGGTGTAGAGACATAAGATAGAGGAGTACCGGATTGCGCAATAGCGATAAAGTCCCGAGAAACGTGTTTGACTGAAAGGAAGAAAGCACTTAAATACAAGATTAAAAATGAATGGGCTAGCACAAGTTGTTACCTTCATTGTTCTAGGACGTGTGTGTCTGTGCTCAGGAGGTCTATTCAGGTGTTAAATCATGACGGTAAGAGAAAAAGATGGTTAGGAACTCAGATTTAGACGGCGTATCAAATCGTTACTATAAGAGATGGAAATACAGCCTCAGGAGGAATACTGAGCAGTGATAGTGAGCAATAGATATTAAATCTGCCAGAGTGCAAGCTGTGGGTGAGACGAGCATCGTGTGACGGATGTGGGCAGTCAGGGAGCGAGTATATCGTAGAAGGGATGACGACGCTTACTGAGCGGACTAGCGCCGACGTGGTAGGTTTTGGCGCGCGGCACAGGCACACAGGGTGAATGGTAGATCCTCACGATAAGTAAGAGTGGGTGGGGAATGTAGGCGAACTGTATTATGACAGCTTTATGAAAAGTCAGCTCAGCCCAGACGTCACTAGTGATCGAGGTGCGCGCGATGAAGGCGATACTCGAGCGACATGATGAGAGGCTATTTTGAGAGTTATCCGGTAAACGCCAACTGGTGTGCCAATCACTACATCATCAAGGCTGTGCTAACTATTAACGGATTCCTTTGATGTTCCTCTCATGCTTAGTCTCGTCTCGTCGTGCTCTCTCATCTCAGTCGATCATCGCACTGCTCTCTTCTCGTAGTCGAAGAGGAGTGAGGTTTATATCTGCTCACATCTATTGATGGGCCTCATCTCTCTCGCGATGTCATTCCTCGCTCTCGCAGTCTTCTTCGCTCTCATAGCCTCGCGCACCACATGGCCACACTCTATCATTTACCGAACTATGGGCCATACGCTTTTGGCAAGGTTCCTACTAACATGACATAGAGTGTCCATAACAAGAAACGGATGAAGTGTGCACTGGTAAGAATAAACCATTTGCAAAAGGAACATGTATCCCACTGAGGAATAAGCTTGCTTGGAATAGAATCCCAGAATGTATTCTATTAATTGTTTTAAAGGACAACAGATACAGGTGTCCACATCAGACAGAATGTAAGGACAGAATTGAGCAACTTATTAAAGAAACTATCACAATGAAGATGTTTTCTATGTCAGTATAATTTTCTGGGAAATAATAATAGAATCGAAATAACCCGTGCGAATTCCCTGTGCTATATCCGGTTTTCAGTTGATGATACGATTGGATAGACCACGAATTCTCAATAAAACAGATAAAATTGGCCTTTTACTCAATGGACCTTGGCTTGGAGCTACAGTGAGAGATGCAAAACAGCCTTTAGCGTAACAGCCATCCATTGCCTTAAGCAGACAATGCGTTTGGAAATGACTGACTAAGAATATATCCCAACTAGATGGCAGGCTGAAGAAAACAAATGCATTTCATAACATTGAGGTTACATTGTTTTCAAAACTTAGAGCGATCCATTAAAAAAAAAAGAATTCTCCTTAATTTATCTTTGCAACGGGCCAGCGGTAATTAGAACACGCTCGCTGTATTGTCCTGGAAAAGGGGTAACCACCCGACACACTCGTCCAAAAAGTGTGTTCCGATTATGCAACACTATACTGGAAACTGGTGGTGGGGCTACAATCTGTAGATTCTGGGTGTAGTGTTTAAATACTCCTGTTGTTGTCATTACTCTAGCCCAAGGTTCCCTCTGACACGGAAGGGGTAGTACTCATGTTATCATATTGGAGTTAAATATACAGTTTGGAAATGTTTTGTATCAAGTTAGGATACGTGTTATTCAATAATCATTGCATAAATATACATCATAAGATAGCAGAATCCAAACAATGTAAATATAAACAAGTGTACGGCAATATCCCACAGCCTCTAGCATCAATTAAGCACAAGAGGGTTGACATGCAGTTAAAAATGTAGTCAGTCAATGTATCCGATCTATCTCTTTCTTTCTCTCTCCCTTTTCTGCCCTCCTGTCTCTCCTTCCTCTGACCTTCTCTTCCTATATATATTATATATATATATATAATAATATATATATATATATATATTATAATCCAGAGCACTGAAGAAATACCAGAGATCTAGAAAACACGTGTTTTGGCCACATGTACAGAAACAAAAGAATTAAAATGTTTTTTTGCTGAGAACAAAAAATACATGTTTGCGGACCTTCCTTATTTTTCATAAAATAAATTGCATTTTCTCGCCAGTTGATACCAAGAACAAACATGCTTTATATATATATATATTATAAAATATTATATATATAAATATATATAATATATATATAGTATTACAGCTTATAGAGAAGAGAGAGAGAGCACGAGAGAGAGATAAATTAGTATAAAAAAAGAAATCAAATTCATTTGGTGATTTAATCATATGAAGTTTTGTCTGATGAAACGTATAGGCCGTAAACTGAGAACAATAATCCTGTTATTCTATTTAATACATAATACAAAACTACATTATATGAGGTATATATATATATATATATATATAGTTATATAATACTATATATATAATATAATATATATATACTATATTACGCTGAGACGAGATCAATGTCTTGGATAAGGCTGATTATCTTTTGTAAAAGTACACTAAACTTTAGGAAGTTGATCCATCCCAAATTCGTGCTCACAACTATGGGGTAAAATGTGTAAAAGACGTAGACACGCGTTGTAGATGAAACCGCTTCCGATGATCAGGCAAGAACAGGTCTAGAGAATAGAGCACTTTGAAATCAATACCGAGTTAAATACTTTGCACTAAAAATTGATTTTTGTTTCAAAATTAATATTATGATGCGGAGACCTTGATAATATAGTATAAAATATAATATATAATAGATTGTAATTTTAGTATATACTATAGTATAATACTATATATAACCCAAAGAACTGACGTATATCTATGATACGATCCAACTATATAATGTGTTGTGTGGGTATTCTATGCACAATTATACACTGCTGTCTATATTGGGATATTACGCGTCGTCTCAACTCACCGAAAGTAAAGAGACATAGCTGCATTCAGCAGAGTAATATTAAGCGAAAAGCAATTGTTAGTACTTGTCAAAACCAAAACAGATATATGGAATTAGTTGATGTAGATACTGATTATAGATGTAGTTGGTGCAAGGAGGAATTAGAGAGATAATTACATAGACGGACAGACAAGCAGGATCAATAAGTGATTGCGTACATGATGCTATTGAAATAACTAGAGTCAATCCAGTTAATTATGGAGTACGAAGATATTTCACAATAATAATAATACTTTCTTGGACATGACAGACATCAAGTTTGACTCTACTTTAAAAGTTGTTATAAGAAAATCCCATTTGGGAATTATCCACACTGCCTGGACGAAATTATATTATCGGTGTCAATTCATACTTTCCTGTTGCCAATTCGACAAGGCTTAGATATAAATATGCCTGATATTCTCGATATTTGAAATCCTGGTAACATTTCCCCACAGCTACTGTCCGTCAACATACATCTTCTATAGTTGTTTTAAAATCTGACACAGTCCAGCATGAACCAAATTAACATCATAGACTAGACATTTGTACTTATTATTAATACAAGGAACCTGACTTTTGATTGACTTTGGATATCTTTTTGTATCTTAGCAAAGACGTTGGAATTAATTTAATTAAAATAACAAATCCTTTTACATTTGATCTATAGGCAGACAGGTCTTTGAATAAGTAAGAGGTATTTACACTCAGTTATTTATTTCCCTTAATTATCTCTTGTCGGACAAAAATGATTAATTAAACAAAAATTAGTAAAAAACATAGTCATAGAACAATACGAGAAAACTGTACAAGAAAATATAGAAAAAAATTGTCTCGAGGAAATGTGCTGGTAAAAGCATTGATGAGCATGATTTGTTCTAATTGCATGCAGGAAGCCGAAAGCCAGTTGACATGTGTTTTTCGTATAGTTATTTCCGATATAACAGTCGAGGGTAGATAATTATGCCGATCTCGCTAATATTAACTTGAAATCATAGTTTTAGAATGAAGAATGTGTATGATAAGACATAGTTTATTTAATCTGAGGTAACATTGTAGAAGCGATGTGGAGGTATGACGACGAATCAGAGGCAGGAGAGTAAGGTATTACAAAGATCACCCGTGCTCGTAGTTGGAAACATAAGACCTGAGCTATTGGAGGTCGTAGCAAACGGTTAGAATAAACGGCTCGGAAAGTTTATAACATAGGTTAAGCCCCAAGAGCCAATTCCAGTTCCCCAAGCTAGTAGGATTAAAGAATACGATATGGGTCTTTGCAATAGGAACACGTTGTACATAAGGAGTTGAAACACTAAGTTGACGCTGCGAGGTTGACGCCGCACATTGATAGCAGTAAACCAATACAGAAATGCTAGGACGGTATTGCAACCCGAAAAGAATAGATGTCTTAAAAGGGTGTGATCAGTATCAGAGGAAGTATCACATATAGTGAATATCAAGATGTAACGTAATAATGATAACGTATCTGTCGGGTGTGGTTGGGATTAACAGTGCTTAGACTGTAAGATTGTGAGAAAAACAGAGTTCGATCATCATCAGTCCCAAGCAGTTAGGTATTTTTTGGTCACTGGATACTACTTACAGGCTGTGAAAGGTCGAGACACCTGTAACTAGTACATTAGCCATAAGTAAGATTACTCACACAATAGGAGGGAAATAAGTCAGCGAGCTCGATTGTCAGCAGCATCGCTAATTCCAGAGAGATGACTTTGGCATTAAACATTCCTAGAAAGTTGAAATGCCATTAAATAAAGAAACCAAATCAAAGCTTTGCTAGATGTTATTTTAGCTAAAAAGGGGAATGTATAGGCACATCAGGAAGTTCGTAGTCTAATGAGAAAAAAAGGCATTTCAAACACGATTAAATTTAGCATATTTAGTTGACAACTTAATTAATCGCAGGGAATATTAACCCTTGTTTCCAACATTATAAGATATACGTTTTGTCTCTTCTAAGACCTCGCTAATACTAATCATTTCAAACATAACATATTTGACTATACATGGAAACATAAAAGGTACGATTACACCGACTCAGAGTGGAACTGATAGAAATGGAAATTCCGGGGTTCAAACCCCTATTAGAGCTCCACAACTATTTATCATCAGATGCGCTTCAGTGTCGTATATATGACAACATTTGGGTGGTGTTTAACCCTCAACAGGACCATGTAATCAGTGTATTCTAATCCCTGCCGACCAGGGTGAGAAATAAAGATAGATTCAAGAAAAAAAATGTTACCCTTAACTTGGAAGTAATTTACTGATCCACTGCAAACACCAAATATTCCACTATGATATTATCATTAATTCTGTGTCTTTACAGAATTTTCTTAATAAAGAAAACTTGAAGGATAACAAAAAACATTTAGATCAATTATCTGTTTACGAAAAAAGCTGTGAGAGGATGAATATAGTTGAGTGACAAAATATGGATAGAAGACTTTTGGAGCAATATAATGTTGTTCAATAATGTTAGTGTCAAACAATGCGCCTTTTATTTTGCCTAAGAACTGGGCCAATATTTTGCCCAAGAAAATAACAGAGAATCATTCAAGACGGAAATGATCAGATAAGAGATGAGAGAAAGATTAATAAAAGACAAAAAAAGCAAGAGAAACTGCATACAAAGATAAACTTTGAAAACAAAAGAGAAATGTGGAAGATGGAGAAACGTAGGTGAGTATAGACGTAATTGGCATCAAACCATCTAAAGACTTCTATTGCAACATGTCAGAGAAGCATTCTCTGCCAGAATACAGCAATCACCGGTCAAGCCAACATGTCACATCGCAAGCTATCACGAGCCAAATAACTACATGCCCCTCACTGCCCATAGAGCAACTCACAAATATCCGTATAATGTGAACAGGGTTAAGTACTGTATCACTATACCGGGACATTAAGGTTAAAATAGAAAGCATAACCTCGACCGTCCCTAAGTTTTCAGCTACTGGTTCATCGGCATCAGATTGTTCGTCTAAACATCTTATATACTGCATTCTGAATTTCCTGTCAGTTCAACCCATCTGTCGAGATATTTTCTCCTATGAGCAGTATTTAGCGCTATCGAAATAGGGGTGAAATTGTGTTGAACGGAATGAAGTGGTAATATCCTTAGTTCGAGAGACAATTATATACAATCATTTGAAATCATATTATATTAAACCGTCGAGTCAATATATTTTAATGATAATTTCACATTGACATATAAGGTATTAGCTATTAATTTCCTATTAAATGCAAATGCATCACATTCATTCTGATATACAATTTTACCTAAACAACGGGTACCAAAGGCCATTTTATTAAGCGGAGTTTAATTCAGAATTTTCCATCTACCATACTGGTTCCTAATCAACGTTTAAGAGACCAGTCTCCCAAATATTACCTATAGCTGGATGGAGAATAGTTCGATGCGTACCTATCTCAAGGGTATTAGCGCTGTGAAATGCAAATAGCTCTTCCAGGATTTGAACTCGAGTTTCAAGGTATTTTCCTGACCTTCCATCAGGCTCGAATCCGACACAAGGTCTTTTTAAGGTCAGAAACCAGGGACAACCAAAGCTCATGCAATAACTAAAGCAAAAATATGTGGTTCTCGTTGGCACCTGGCAATGTACCTCATGTGTGATGAACCTCTGGGAACATGCGATAAATTTAATTCTGAATTAGAGGTCTAATTGAGTCTCTTGACTGATACAGAGTTTCATCATAATTTACTGGGTAATTAAAAATGTTCAACCCTTATGTGAGACCTTTATGATATAATTCAATCAGTGTCCACTGTTGCCATAGCCGTAAATATTTCTTGGAATTTTACTGGGATTTTACAAAATGTTTTATTTTTCTTTGAGGGTATCTTTATAAGGAAAGCAAAACTTCAATTCTCGTGTCACCTGGGGATGATTCCAATAAGGCTTTGACTGGATCGTGAATAGTGTTTGGTTTTATTTTATTTGTTTAATGGCATATCAACTTTCATGGTATCTAATGCCAATGTTTATCCTTGTGGAAGAACAGTAGTGGTACTATTTAAACCAGAACTAGGAGACAAAAGGTTCAACATTCTCCAAAGTTATTAGTCCAAAAGTAATGGTAATAGTAACGACCGGTGTTCGAACTCGCTACTACCATGTTGCAGTCCAGCACGTTAGCGATTCTGAAACCACGTGGACCCCCCCGATCCTGAATAGCGTGACTTTAAAACCATACTATCAAAAGGGAACTTGAAGAGAACTCTGTATACTACAGGAGTTCCATTATCGATTACGTAAGTATTACGCATGCTTCACGCTTCTTGTTTATAAGAATGCAATTCTAGATCTGGTGTATCAGTGGATTGAAAGGGAAGTAGCATAGGTTGGCTGATTACTTTAGAATAACTCATATGAAACAAAATAAAAATAAGAAAGTGAAGAGAGAGTAATTTTAGGAAAAATGGAGACTGAAAAAGAAATAAAGTGAAACGCGAAGATAAAAGTCAAATATCTGTTTAGCTAGTTTCTTTGTTTTATAACATATCAACCTGCATGGGTTATTCAATTCAAGGGAATTAGTTCAAAGTGAACGTATTAGCGACATTCGAGTTAGAAATCGATTAGTTCGATGTCGCAGTCTAAACAATGTTAACCACTACGCAACGAGGAATTCCCCGAAGTCAAAGTATAGAAAGTTATAGTAAAGAGGAACTGATTCAAAACAATGAAAGAGAGAGTGGAGAGGGGAGCACGCAGTTGCGAGAGAGAGAGAGAGAGAGAGAGAGAAGTGTGTGTGTGGTGTGTGGTGTGTGTGTGTGTCTGAAAATAGAGAAAGAAGAAAGTTTTAAGTAGTGTAATTTATCTAGTAATTATACGTCAAATTACCAGGAATATATGACCACCCCTGGCAAAAGTGTATTGATTTAGCACACTTGGGATATTTTCAGAAAATGATTTGTTTTTTATTTTTTTATTTAGCAGTCTTGAACTAATGACGAGTGGAAACTGAGAATTAGTTCTGATTTTATTTATCAAATGAATTCCATATTTTTTACTCAACTTATTTTCCTCACAATGGCTTAGAAAAAAGATTTCATTATATTAAATAATTTTCTAAGTCTATTCATTGGTAAATTCCATGAGGCCTTTCAGTTATTAAACAGTTCATGAAAACTATAAAGGCTGTTTTTTAACCATGCCTTGATTTTATATCGAGAGATAGATGTCTTTGACAAATTTAGGGATATATATATATATATATATATATTATATATTATATATAATATGGTCTCTCTGCTATGCCTGTGAAGTCCGTTTCGATTCCTGTCGGAGGGGAGTCGTTAGTATACATCGCTGAAGAGACTTATAAAGTGAAACAGTCTGTACGGGTTCTGCATGGCGAGCCATCCTTTGCGAGATTTTACTTGTCAAGTTTATTTTCTATAATTATCGAAATTTTATACGATACATGCATTTATAATTGCCTTCAAGCAAAAATATAATAATAATAATATATATATATATATATATGAGAAGCAAACAAACAGACGATGTTTGCGATATGGCTATTTTCAGCCGACAATATCTGGGAGAACATGTGCTCAACTGAAGTCGAACCTAATTTTATGAAAGTTAATCAATTAATAATTAATTAATTAGGCGGGATTACCTATTAAATCCAAGGCTAAACAAATCGAGAAAAATCAATCTCTGTATGTACATTTCGGCCCACCAGGCCTCACCAGCAGAGCCACAGACACAAAGACCGCCCCGCGCGCGACTCGAAACCGAAGAAACGAAGAAATCTGCTAAGTCGTTTGGTGTGGTGGTAGGACGCTTGACGGTCGCTTGGCGGTCGGTTTCTCCAGATATATATATTATATATATATACACATGTTCTCCCCAGATATATATATTATATATATATACACATTCAAAAACCTACAAAACTTTCAAAATAAATAGAAATCTTGACTGTACCTCAAAAATGTAGTTTAACATAATAGAATGCACAAACTGCGAGAAAATAACATTGGATGCACATCATCACTGAACAAATCTACTAAAACAAAAGCAACATTGATTAGCTAACAATAGAAACCTATACGTATCGAAACATATCACGAATGTAGTCAGGGACAATTAGAGTGATACCAATATATCAAACTGATGACTATACTCTACTCTATTAAAGAAAAAACATTTCATAATAATACAACCCGAATTTTAAATCGATTTAACCAACACACACAATAACACTACTCCATAAGCAAATATGATCTAACTAAATAGAATCCACAACCTATGTGTATGTGTAAAACTGATGTAGGAACACAAATAAGCACCCAAAACCACAAACTGAACCTAACCAAGCAATACATATACACAACAAAAAAAAATTCACTACAACAACATGCAAACACAAACAAATATCAAATTATATATATTAAATATAGAACAGACCAAGATACATACACATAATACATCATAATATATTACATACATAGGAACTGACTGGGGTAGATAGAATGATAAAATGAAAAAGAATAGAAGATATGTACAGAATAAGATAGATAGATAGATATATAGATAGAAATATGA
>CM042137.1:3490893-3494137 GCA_023376005.1 Doryteuthis pealeii
AGAATTAGGAATAAGAAAGAGAGAAAGCATTTATCCCACGTGGTATGGGATGCTCTTTTGAAAAGTCAAAAGCAAACACAAATAACCTTTGAATCGCAAAACATTAGAGTTTGATATGAGGAAAATTGATATAGTACGTATTACTCAACCCGTCTGCCATGGTCGGGATGCGGTCAAGGTCAGTTTTTTAAACTGAGTAAGCTTGTTTGAATCTACTATCTCCGAGATTGGTATATGGAAAATACATATAGATGGAATATATATATTATATATATATATATAATATATTATATTATATATTATATATAACTTCATACAACAAATGTTGTTTTAAACAGAAGCGTTGCGTTGCATCCAACAAAGTCGTCATCAGATGATGAACTTTCAGTTAAAGCATGCTTTCGGGGCGAAGCATCATTACACTTACCCAGTGCGCTCCAGCAGTATCTCACGATACCACCAGACTTTGTTGGCTCTTTGTCATACTGTGAGATTGCTATAATCCACGTTGATGCGGTTAGAGATTTATCTTGTATCTTTTTGATGTATTTTCTCTGTTGATGGAGAATGTCCGAGTTTAGTAAAACATGCGATGGTTGAGTGTGATAAATCCTCGGCATCCGAAATTATGATATTATAATATATATATATATATATATAAAAACCACACACACCACACACTTCTATATTATATATATATTTAATATATGTGTGTGTGTGTGTGTGTGTGTGCAGCGTAATTATTATGTCTACGGAAAATTGGGGTATTGGAAAAAATGGTATCGATTTCTGGAGAAAAGAAAAAAAGAAAATAGCAAACAGAGATTAATGTTTGGAAGGGTAAACACCTCAACGGGTGCCAGGCATTGACCGACATGACCCCCGGAACTAGATTTTAAAATAAAAAACGGATGTCCCATTTCTGCGGAGGAGCGGAAGTGGATGTGACGCCCACTCTGGGACCACAAACGGAAGTAAAGAAAATTCGCTCTCGTTTTCGCCGGACCGAGAAGGGTGACGTGTTTGTTGGGGCTATATGATGACAGGTGTAGGCTAGCAACGACAGTGCGTATGAACGTGATTTACGAAGACAGCTTGACCATCTCTCTCTCTCTCTCTCTCTCTCTCTCTCTCTTCTCCTCTCTCTTCTCTCTCTTCTCTCTCTCTCTCTCTCTCTCTCTCTCTCTGAAAAAAGAACCCCGAACTAGAAAGAATAAAAACCTTTTTGACTATCGACATTCGTAATGTTGTTACTTCTGAACTAACGACGGCTATTATTCTAACGACTACTAACTAAAGTCGACTGGGACCAACGCACAACTGTATCGTTGTATTTCGTAAAACAATAATGGCAATACTTTCGAAGTGGCTCTGGTACTTTTTGTTACTTGTTAAATTTACATATATTAAGATCATATGATGAATGTCCTGATAGATATTTTTGATATATAATAAAATGCAAAGGGAGCTTAAAAATATCGCAGCTATTGATTTATGATCGAATCTACGTGGATGATTTGATTGCAAAACCATTAATAACCGCAGTAGAAGAAGACTACCTACGTTAATACTCACTGGTTACCAAACATCTTTCAGCTTGGCTAAGACTTTCATCTGTGTGGGGTTTGACGGGACGTGCTTTTGCCCCTGTTTTGTGCGTCCATCATTTTCGGGCACGTTAAAACTTTCCATCTATTCTCTGAATGTTTGAGATGAGGCTGGATGATGGTACTACTGCGTTATTCGGACATTGTCCTCACTTATTGTTTATTGGTACAACGTTCGCGATATACACTCCGCTCTTCGGGTATTTTTGTCGGACTCGAAACCTCTCACGACTCGGGAAGCCTTTCCTTTTCGACCTCGGGAACTTTCTGAAAAGGTTCCGCACTCCGAAAACCTTAAGAAGGCCGGAGGGTATATGACCGAAACTGTTGTACAATGAAAATAAGATGAGAAATAGTCCGAATAACGCACATAATAATTTCCATTAACTCATACACATTCTACGCAGTAGGACAATTTTCTCGTTTTATGCTAAAAGCTCCGAATGAATTCAGTCTACACTTGCCGACAGAGAAATTCGGGTCACTGTTTGTTCTCCTTGGTATCTATACTGCTCGTAGACAAATGTTTAAAACTGTAAGACAAACATGCAAATGAGTGATCGGATTTAGACTTCGATCTACATGACCACAACACTGCTACGTAAAGTACCATTCACAGAAACACGTGTGACACAAGCAAAGATAACCTATCTCTCTTATATTTGATACTTATCTCTCTAATTTGATAAGCGTTATCTCTCTCTTATTAATTTGATTTATTTCAACGTTTTAACACATGGTTAAATATCGAAAATATTAATTAATTGTCAGCCAACACTTTTTCACATTCTAATGATAATTTTGTGAATAAGTAAACCTAGTTATAAAGTGAGCTAGTTTATCTAAAAATGTGGGATTATACCCTAAGTCAAGACTTCTATTTATAAGTGTGCCTGACTATCTTCTATGCATAATGATTTAAATTCGGGAATGAGGTTAAGTACATGGATAACATTCACATCATTATTCATCTAACATCAATATTATTCTTTACACGTTGAAATTAAAAATAAAATTTCTTCTTTATAAATTGTACTAAAATATTCTATCACTTAAGTTTAACATGTATATGCCTTATGAGGCAAATCTTTAGTATGAAGAAGAAGAAGAAGAAGAAGAAGAAGAAGAAAATAAAAAGGAGATGAGAAGAGAGGAAGAGTGAAATGGCAAGTATGGATTTAAGATTCAAAGTGGTGTTCCCTGTCTTAAGGGGTGGAAAAAGGCGTATAAGATGCTTTCTGCCCAAAACCCAGTGTTGTTTTCCGACCAATAAACTATATAGAAATCCTTTAAAGAAAAATAAAAGAACGATCTAAACGATATATTCGGGCGGGTTCAGACGATTTTGGGTGTCACATAAGGAGGCTATTCAACGCGCAAGATGTGAATCCAAAAACATAAACAATCATCTGAATACAAAGAACTATGCGATCTCTTCACAATAAAAAGGTTTCTTTACTCTTTTATTTATAATAGAATATAATAGAACTTACACAAAATCATGATTCTACAGCTTGCGCCGAATTCAGGCTGCAATATATTAATAATATATATATATATATAAAGAAATGGATACAATAGAAACCTAGCTGCGGTTCACCCATAAAGGATTTTCGTTTTAATCACCTGACTTATTG
>CM042137.1:3499147-3509147 GCA_023376005.1 Doryteuthis pealeii
TATTTTTTTAAAGCAGGTGTAGCACAATGCTTATGTCGTTTAGAAAAATGAATAAAGAAGCTCAAACAAGTAAATAAAAGATTTTTCAAGCCAACAACACCTGAGAGATTAGCCTGAAATGATCATCTTAAAATCCCCTTAATATCTATTTGCCATTCATCTAAGCGAAGTATATAAACAATTATCAAGGTGGGGACATAATATCCTATACGCAACATAAATTTCGTCTGTTTAATATAGAAATGAAGAAGTAATGTGTGTATGATGCAAATTAGAAATGAAGGTGAAATGATAAAATGCCAGAGAACGAGAACAGATATATTATATATAATAATAATATATATATATATATAAAGTGGACAAAGGGGTAAAGAAACATAGCCTGATATAAATTGAAAACTGAATAGAAAAATGGATTATGACCTCGTCAGAATCACTTCCGGCCCCGAGGGAAGAAAGGATATTAAGGAAAGATTTTTTAATACTTTTCGCATTCCCAAACAGGAAACTTCCGTGCGAAAATGCAAGCAGAAGCAAATGAGAAACAAAATAACTTTTTTTGCAGCCCTCAGAATCAAAAGTGAAATTTAAAATAAGAATATAAAAGGAAATGAAAGATACAAAATAATCTTTCTTCTTATATTTTAAACACCTGGCAATGATAAGGGAGCCAATCTTGGAGATGGATATGTTAGTTGCTTGATTATATTTTCACTGGGAGATCTCGGATTATATCAATCTCCAGATCACCCGCATCAGAACCACAAGGTTCCGGGTTCGATACGAGCCCTCGCACATGAGTAGCACATCTTTTATATGAGTTAATTTAAAGACGTAAAACAATCTCCCTTGTCTAGCCCTAGGGAAAGGGGAATAGATTCCCTCGCTCTCCAGCTGATAAACACAATAGTCCCTTCGAACTACTTTATATGAGTGTCTGCTCTTCTAAAAGGGTTTGTGATTAATAAACCACAAATGTTATGTCATTAAAAAAGATATAAAGTAGAGATCAATATTTATGATCTGATTCAAACGGCATCACTTGTCGTTTAATGGATTGCAACTTCTTTTTGCAAATCAGTCTAGCAGTGTTGTATTGTCCTCGCCCGGAAGACGGAAGTTCCGGCAAGAAGACAAAGAGACTTATAAAAATATATATTAAAAAAAAGGTGAAAACGAAAGCGAGGCTTTCCAGTCAAGGAAGCAGGGAGAAGATAAAGAAATATATAACAAACCTCCGCTATCAGATCAAAAGATAAAAATGCGTAGGCGTGTCGTCAATACAAAAGCTGACAGTCAGAGACAGACACCAGCGAACAGCCGATAACATCCTCTCGGTCTCCCGTCAACCCTGGGGCATTTCCATTGTCAACGTTGACGGATAAATCAGGATTTAATCCGGAAGATCCTTATGGTGAAACTCGAGTAGGTTATCTCTTGTACCCATTTTATAATATATATATATATATATATATTATATATATATATATATATTTAGTAAGCTAATTCAATGGCTTAGTAACAGTCAGTTTCTCGCCTATGCAATTTTCAAACTATGTATATATATATTCACACACACACACAACACACACACACACATATATATATATATATATATATATATATATATAGTATTCAAAGGGGTTCAATACTTCTATGAACAGAGTATATTTGATATTTAAAAGATTAAAAATAATGCACAATTTTACTTGTCTTTGATTACTTGGAATTTCCCATTTGTACTGAAAAAAAAGATCTTGAGATGGATTTGAAGTACTGTGGTTATTTGAGGTTTTATTACTCTCACATCAATAGGGGATAAACCATATAATAACCATATTTCTGCTGCATATTCTTGCATCTTGTTTATCAATATATGTTTAACGACTATTAAGACCGTTATTTAGAACAGGGTAAACATTGAGTCAACAGCACATGGTAACCATCAGTTCTTCGCCAATATCCATGGAGATTTTTAGCTATTTAATATCTAAGTTAACATATTAGTCCGCGTAAGTAAATGGCGCTAAAATCTACTTCAAAGTACACAACATCGCTACACTACCTAAGGATTCTTCCATAATTTTCCGGGATCACCATCATCTGCATTTCGACATTCTCTTCAGACCTTTTGCTCTGTTTCCTTCGACTTTTTCGATTTGGGAAAAACCCTGAAGTCGCATTATGATAAACAAAAATATAAAGAATAAATTTGCAAAACTATTTTGAATGCAAGAAAATGCATTTGGTGTCTCAGTGTATTGTGCACACACACACACGCACACACACACACACACACACACACACCATTGCAGTATGGTCCACCAATATGAATAATGTCTTAGGGCTATTATGAACTCGATCCTCCTAGAGCTCACAGGCACATTCTCTGGCATTGTTCCGTTTGTCTATAGTGAAATATATATATATATATTATATATATATATATATATATATATAGAGAGAGAGAGAGAGAGAGAGAGAGAGAGAGGGGGGGAGAGGGTGTGTTTGTGTTTGTGCGGGTATTTTTTGAGAGAGAGAGAGAGAGAGAGAGAGAGAGAGAGAGAGAGAGAGAGAGAGAGAGAGATTGAATTCAACTATTATAGGATTTTGGAGACACCCCAGGTAGATAGAACGTCCTACCATGTGTCACTCACCATCATCTTCCCTGTATGCTTTTAGAGATTTACAATGTGTATTATGGAATTTAGACTGTTTCCATTGTAATAAAAAAATGTCGAATCTTAATCAAGAGTCTCGAATTACGACGCAGATTTCGAATGAGAGATGCATCGACACGCATAATGCCATGCCGTTTCGAAGGTGTGGTATGCAGATGCAGTTTTAGAATTGCCGCCTCGTTGCCTTTTTTACGCAGCGATGAACACAGTCGACATACAAATGTTTCTGCATGCGCGCAAGCAAATAACGCCCGATATTTGCATTCGTAACAAGCAGTATGGTTGCATCTCCATGCGTGGATAGATTTAAATGCTCTTGTGTAGATTATAATGACTTCTCTTGCATGAAATATTCTTTTTATTTCTGAAACACATATGATTCTTTACGTGCCTAAGTTGAAATTGATGCTCTTCAAACATGCATGCGTAGTAGTCCCACCCATGCTTAGCATGCATTCGCATACTCGCACATATTTACACATAAACGATATGAATAAGAGAACCAAATACTCGCATACAATTCAAATGATTATGCATTTTCGTATGCAAGATAATTCCTGACAATACATACTTACATATTTACGTACACATGTCCATATTGGTGGCCACTTTGGCGTAGTGGCTAACGTACTAGACTGCAAGTTCGAAATCCAGTCGTGCTATTTCGTATAATTTCATAATACTCTTTGGAAAGTTATCAGTCCCAACATTCCGTGGCCGTAATTAGGTTAAAAAAAACAATTTGTCCTACTGTTTACCCACAACAGTAAGGAGAATACTTGGATGCATACCTTCCACAAATGCAAACAGCCTTTATATATATAAATGGATTCTAAAATTACAAACTCACGTGAGGGGACTGAACGCTGACATCGGAATATTCCGTTATTATAAATATTTTACAGACGCTGTCGCTGTTAATAACAACATAGACAAAAGATCTGTTGAACGAGAAACATTCATTTGAAAAAGGGTATCGAACCCGAAAATTTATGATAACAAATAATAAAAAAATAAGTGAATCCAATACTCCATAACATCGAGTTCATTCATTTATTTTTAGATGCTTCGTAATAACGCCCAACTTAAAAAAAATTTATATATATATATATATATATATATATATATATATATATAATATATATATATATATTAGCTGAAATACCCGGTCTGTGACCTGTGACCGGACTAGAATGATTTTAGGAACACCAGTGAGTGATAAAAAAGGGGGTGGAGACAGGTGTAAGAGAGTGTTGTTGAAAATAATTCATTAAATCTTTTAAAAAATCGCTGAGAGTTATTATATTATAATGTTGGGTTAAATAGTAGCACTACTGTTCTGCTACAAGATTAGCAATGATTTTCCACAAAAGTTGATGTGCTATTAAATAAAGAAACCAAACCAAAGCAAACATATTCCCGTTCACATGTCCACATTGAAAAAGGGTGGGGCATTGTGGCCTAGCGGCTAAGATCCTGGATTGGGATATCTTATTATAATGGAGATTGTGTGTTTGTCTGTCTGAAGCCGAAACTAAATCACTACTCAAGTCACAATTTCCTTAGTTATTGACGTCACATTCACCATGAATTTATTTTTTATTTAAACCTCAGTTATTGATAAAATTGTTATACCTTATTAATACTTTTGACTTTATCTACATTCTAATAACATGCAATTGTATTTATATATGCAACAAAATAGCGGGTTACAGTGTGAACAGGAAAGCTAATTTGCATATTGATATTAAAAGTTTAATTTTATTAAATATGCGCTTGGGTATTATTGATTTTAATTGTTTGTTTTTTTCTTAATGAATATGAGCAAAATCTCTTCAATAAATCTTAAAAGAAATCCTTTAATATAAAGAAATAACAGTAATTTTATTCTTTACTTCCTAATTTAACTAAATAGTTAAATTAGGAAAATTTCAGCAATAAAAGGAGGGAGTGATGAAAAATGATGGAAGACTTAGTTTCAAAGTTGTTCTATTCTTCGATTATACCCCATTGTTTCAAATCATTTTATTTGGATTTTATTTAGTTTCAAAAAGTATTTTCAAATTTAACATATTTCATTACATTAAAATTCAAATACTTGCACCCGGAGGGTGCATATATTTGCTAATATATAATAATAATAATAATAATAATAATAATAAGTTAGTTCGAAATCCAGTAGTACTATTACGTCCACTTTCGGATTAATACCCTTGGGAAAGTTATGAATCTTCTCATCCTGCCCGCTATGGGTTAGATAGTACTACTACTATTTTTTCTACAAATATGGTTTTGGCATTAAATAAACCACACAGTTTGATTTGCCATTAAACCATGCAACCAAACCAAAAATATGAACATTATGATATCTCAAATAAAGGTAAATACTATGAATACATGCGTACACAGGAACAAATATGAAAGATATTATGAATTTGTATACCTATTTATAAACCATCTATTGCCCCGCACAGAGACGCACAGAGACGCACAGAGATAAATAGACACAGACACAAAGAGGTATACGGATATAAGAGGGAGATATCAGCGCTTTTGTTTTATGGAAACTGAGCTCATCGTAGATGATTTGATAGGCAGAACTACGACTAATCTGCAGACAAGAATCCTTTCGATTATAACTACCCGATTCGCTATACCAAGTCTGGTGCTTTCTGAATCGTCTCATCAGTGATGAAGATTGATGGGCATCCTGTAACCTCTTTGGGCGTCAAACTTGTTTGGTCACTTAAAATGATCTATCCACTCATACACACTGCTACGCTGGTAATGCGCTAAAAGCCTCCGATGAATTTCAGACCATGACACCCCTTCCGACCACCAAAGCTTTCTTGGTGCTTACTGTTACTGGAGCAGCCACGCAAGCAAATTGACCCAATTATGCTAAAACTTTGATTATGTGAACACATGTCCTAACTATAAGAACGCATGCACAGATAGAAGTATGACAATGATATGATGAAAGTGCGGAAATTTTTTTCTCTCCTCTGATTATTTTGAGTTTTTCACGTCAGCGTTAGCTGATGGTATTTCACTGGAGGCTGAGTGACAGCAAGTCTCCTCATGTCTCCATAAATCTTCTGCGTATTCTAGCCGATTGCAGCAGTTCAGTAGTCTGGATGGTCTGATTTCCAGATCCTCCAGTCTTTTTCCCAAGTTTATTGGGACCGTTCCAAGTGCACCAACTACAATTGGTATCACTTTCACTCTCATATTCCACAGCTTTTTTAATTCTGTGGCAAGGTCCTGGTATTTATCAATGAAATGATCTGATGGAACCACAAAGTCCACCAGTTATCACGTTATCTTTTATTTTTGTTAATCAACACTAGGTCTGGTCCCCTGGCTGGAATAGGGTGATCCGTTTTTATCTCAAAGTCCGAAAGAATTTTATGCGTTTCATTCTCAAGAACAGATTATTATTATTATTATTATTATTATTATTATTATTATTATTATTATTATTATTAATTCACACATTTATGAGTATTTCACATCTGTTTTAGCTGGTAGTATTTCACTGTATTCTAAATAGTAGATGATAAACCGAGAACAAATGCTTGCAATGGCTGATCAAAACAATGCTTGAAAGAAAGATTTTATATGCAATTCCCTAAATCTAAGAATTGATTAAATAAGAAAACAGAATCTATATATATATATAATATATATATAATATATATACTATATATCTCTGGATAAAGTAACCTACTCGAGTCTCATCATCTGATTCGTCAGGGTTAATGCGTTGAATTAATCGAGTTTTCGATTAATATCAGTTTGGTACAATACCAACCATGTATTGTACCAACTGATATAAATCGAAAACTCGATTAATTCAACGGATGTAACCCTGACGAATCAAACGATGAAACTCGAGTGGGTTACTTTTATCCATTATATAAATAAATTTTGCTCTACTTTGTATTGAGCACTTTGTAATTGTTTGTTCTCAGTCTTAACCCCTGGATACTGTGCGCTTCAACGATCGTACTCGTACCACCGGTAAGCTACTATTCATACATTAAACACACACACACACACACAGCCACCACACACACACACACATATATTCTCCTTATTTTGATGGCCAGTGCAGATTCTCATGATACAAGTTAATCTCTTCCATGATTCAGGTGGGTTCCAGTCATCCATCTATCTGTCTTACGTATATAAATGAGAAGGGGCAAGTCTTTTAAATGATACTGGTGTGGCGTCAAATACCTCCAGCCTACGAGAAAAATAACAATATAAATATGTCAAATTTATCCGAACATACTATATATATAATATATATATATATATATATATATATATATATATATATATATATATATATATATATATATAATACACACTTGTTTAAGTGTTAGAAACTTACTAAACAGTAATCATTTTTAGAAAATTTACAACTAATTTATTTGAGAATTACAATTTTTTGACTGTTTTAAGTTTGTATTTTCGTAAACGGCATCTTTACTCTGGGTGATTTTTAAATAATGAAAAAATAAAATAAACATTATTTTTCTTTCTGATTTAATTGGTTTATGAAGTTTATTTCTAGCCCGCTTAGGTTCTACTACTGCTTAATTTTGAGTTGCAATGATTAGATCCATTTTAAAAAGTCATATGAATATATATATATATATATATATATATAATAATATAAAGAAAAGGGTGACTTACCGGTGAATATGGTCACGATGGTTAGGTGGTGCAGAGTTCAGGGGGTAAGTCAGCGATATAACAAATAGAGAGTGCTCAATACTAATTAGAGCAAATTTATTATAAAATGGGTACAAGAAATAACCTATTCGAGTTTCACCATAAGGATCTTCAGGGTTAAATCCACTGAATTAATCGAGATACCGATTAATTGCAGTCGATTACACGTGTGTGTTCATTGCATTAAACTGTCCCTTATATATAACGAACAGTTTAATGCGATGAACACACACATGTAATTGACTGCAATTAATCGGTATCTCGATTAATTCAGTGGATTTAACCCTGAAGATACTCATGGTGAAACTCGAGTAGGTTATCTCTTGTACCCATTTTATAATATATATATATATATACATGTGTGGGTGTGTGTGTGTGTCTGTGTCTGTGTCTGTCTGTATGTGGGTGTGTGTGTGTGAATGATTCTATGTGTGTGTTTGTATATATATTACGTGAGTACTTTCATCAGTTCACGCGCTTTTGGTGTATAATTATCAGCTATGAAGCAATTCGTTTATAAAGAAACAAAAAGCAGACACATATGCATACCTATATGCGCATTCATATATAACTCTATATCATATGAATATATACGTATGTATGTCTGTGTATATGTGTATGTATGGGTGTGTGGAGAAATTTATTTCTTATGAATTAGTTATGTATGTTAAATTCTTTTAACTTTGTTATCTACACTAATATAAAACGCCTGCGTGATAATAGGCATAATTTACAGCAATGTAATTTTTATATATTAGTTTGCAACGTGACAAATGAATTGATTTTACTGTCAATATCGACGGTCACATCTCAATGTTTAATTTTCCAAACGAGACCCACGACAATGATTAATCACTTGACCTCCGACCTCTGTTTCATATACCGTAGCGGGTCTCTTCTGCTTATTGATTTTCAGCTGTCTAGTATATATATTTACCACCCTCCGCACGAAGCAGGATGTAACACAAGGTCAATTTCTTAAGCGGAGTTCAACAGATTGAATTCAGAGTTTTTATTCTCCAAGTCCGGTTGCCTAACCAAGGTTAAAGAGCCCAGTCTGGCCTACTATTTATCCATAGCTGGAGGGAGAGTAGGATTCATACCTTTCCCAAGGGTATTAGCGCTAAAGGAAATGCAATTACCACATACAGGATTTGAACTCGGGGCGACGAGTCATTTCCAATGACTTTAACCATTAAACCACGCGCTTCCATATTCTCAGCAACTGATGCGTTATTGGAACAGCAGCATTTGACTATTAAACTCTTCGTTCTACTTATGCATTGTCCTGTGCGTTATTTCCCGTCCAGATCGACGGAAACTCGAATGAATATCTTGAAATATGTTCGTAGGTATTCAAAACAGCTTTTTGTTGAAGACTGATTTTTTAATTTATTGTTGTCTGGCTTTTGTGGTTGCTTTCTCGATTTTAGCAGGAGATAATTGTGGCACCGTTGTAAAGATATACGTGATCTTCAGTATCTCTCATCCAAGAAAGCTAACCTTGTAAGTTTCTGTTATTTTGTTTTTATATTTCGATATTCTCTCGTAAAAGGATTTTGACTGAGAATGTTCAGCTCTTAGGTTTCTCTTGATTTAAAATTTAAAATTTAAAATTTTATCCTTTACATATGAATGTCATGTTCAAATATATACAAGATCAGACACCAACGATAACTACATATGATAACATTGGTAACGGCCTTTTTCCAACTACTCTTCCCTCCAGCTATGGGTAAATAATAAGACAGTCTTGGCTCTTTAACCTTGGTTAGGCAACCGGCCTAGGAGAATGAAAACTCTTAATCCAAACTCTGATCATAACCTTGAGTCACAATCTGATCGTAAGTTAGTAAATGCATAATCACATCATGATGATATGATTTAAGGTCAGCTTAATGAATTCAGAGTGGGCAAGTGACGAAAATTGTCCTACCTTCATCGGCATTCCTTTTTAAAGGATATTTATTTGACTCATTTAAATATGACACGGTTCAGGTACTCTGTAGGAATCGAAACTCCTGTGGGCCAGCTCACCCTGTCGATGGGGCTAAGAATACGCTAATTGGATTTCTTTAATCAGAAATCTGACAACGTTACTTTCGGTTATTTTGTTTATAATTTTCTCTGTTCACTTGGAAGAGGATATTGACTAAAAATGTTTACCTTCAAGGTTTCTATTAATTTAAATGTTTTATCTTCTACAACTGAATGTGACACCAACCAGTAGGGGTAAGATTGCGCACACTGTATCCACAGGTTTGAATTCAGTTTTTTTTCTCATTCTAGGTGGTTGCCTTAACATGATAAAAGAACCAAGTCTGCCCTACTATTTATCCATAGTTTGTTGAGACAGTTGAAATCATGCCTTTTAAAATGCATTAGAATTAAGTGAAACTTTAAATAACGTTTTTAATAGTACCTCCTTTTGAAATTTAAGGTGTATGACGTGCTCTATCGTTGTACCACGGAGCACTTTTATAATTTTCATTTTATCTTTTAAATTTTTATATATATTATCTTTGGATAGTAAACAATCACCATTGATTCCATGTCCACGCTACCCTTATATATAC
>CM042137.1:3511647-3524147 GCA_023376005.1 Doryteuthis pealeii
TTAAAATGGTCTCAATTTTCCCATCAAACCATATATATATATATATATAATATATATATATATATATATAATATATATATATATATATAATTTTAAAAACGAAGTGTTCCAAAAATAAGATGAATTTATTTATCGACGCTCAAACACTTCGTTTCAAATTTCTTCATATTGTAGGATTTATTTCCATATTTACTTCATATATATATATATATATATTATATATATATATATATATATATATATATATATATATATTGATTTGTATATGTGGATATCATGAATCGAAGAGAAAGAATACTAACAGCGCCAAAGATGAAATAAAAAATGACTCGCTTTTACTCTTTTCCATTTTAATATTTAAAATCTCCGATCAATCATTATAAAAGTGAATAAATAAATGCAGTTTTGGGGTTTATTTAAGTAATTTTTTTTCTATTTCTTTTTCATTTTCTTTTTTCAAAACTTCAGAGAAAAAAAAAGGAGTGAATGTGAATTCTTAACTCGGAAATTTTTGTCACAAATAGAAAGCGTTCATTCAATGTAGAACGTACTCATAAAGTTTCACATTCATTTTCTGCTACATTTATTCTATCGAAAGAGACACTATTTCCATCCACAAAAAAACTATTGAAGTGAACCGCGCGTGGGCTACTGTTTATTTAAAATACGCAAAACAGTCAACGAAGTGTGCAGCAGACAGACGAAAATTAAAACGGAAAAGAGACTTTCAATTTTCTATTCAGGACTAGCGGCAATACTGGTTTTGTTCGAATACATGATTTTATTTAGAACGTCTTGCCATTAAGTATTTCTAATTTAACTTTACTGATTCATGGATAAGCTAATTACCTGTCAGATATCCAGTTTTATTTTCATAATTAATTTTTTGAAGCATGTAATTACAGTATGTACATTCACGGTCCCCAAAATGGAATCTGCAAACAGAGTTTTCCACAAAACAGCAGCTGTACGACCACTTACCTTTCAACTCACAAGACGAATAATGCATGCAGGATGGTGAAGCAGGGGAAACTTATAAGCTCTCTTGTGGACTACCACTAGTGGACACACTACTATTAGTCGACCAGCAAAACTTACATACATCAGCTCTGCACACACACACACACACACACACACACACACACACACACACACACACACAACACAAGATGACACCTTAAGGACCCTACCAAGAGCAATAGCTAATATGGACGGATAGTGAGAAAGAATCAAGGGAATCCGTGCTATCTCCAGAATTTGATGATGATGATGATGATGATGATGATGAAACATCGCGTTCAATGTAATAAACACACGCAAACAAATATGAATATGTTGAGAAGCTGGAACACCCCTACAAGATAGTCTGGTCTAAGGCTATATAAATAGCCCTCTCTCTATTCTAAGAGGGAAAGTTACCAATGAACTGCTTATTCAATTAGTCTGTTGGTTGATTGGTTTTAATGGCATATCAACCCGTCTAGTATTATGTCATGCCTAAAATGGTTAGGAAGTAATATATGTGTGTATTTATATTTATACTTTTTTTGCAATTGGTTTTAATAATGCGTTAGCACCATTGGGGATCATGTTGTATGGTATTGATTATGTTCATGTCTATATTCAATGGTATAATTTTATTTCCCTAAAAAAAGGAGAGAATGTTGACATTTTCAAATAGATCTTTCATATTCTTTGCATTAGAATAACAATTAGTCTGTGTACTCAACCGCGTACCATATTATTCTCCGGAATAAACTACCTTTTACTTTATATATGTACATCAACATTATTTTACGACACAAAATAACAGAGATTTGTATGTATCTAATCCTATCTTAGTTAATTGATATCTGACCTTCTTGAATACTCCTGTTATGGTTTTACATCGATATACGCGATGATCCCCCCATTTTCCCCCTCAAAGTAGAAATTTGTAGGAAATAACAGATGTAAGTCATGAAAGGAGTTGCACAAATTAATCTCTACAATATCTTGATGTACCCAGTTGGAAAATAGTGGCATGGAAATCCCGAAACATCTAGCAGGTGCAAAATTGGCAGATTATTATCAAACTTAAGTCACTATTTGAAGGATGCTTCACGCAGTTGTTCTACGATTTCTATTAGTATTTTTCCATAGCCTTCTCTCTTTCGCGTATTTATTTGTCCCCCAAGGAGGCAAAATGTAACACAATGTCGGTTTAACGAGAGGTTCTCCACAGGAAGCGAACCTCCAGCGGGGCCGATCTAATAATTGCTTTTTTCCGTCTGCATTCCCTTTCAGGAGCGCCTTAGGCAACGATGAATAAAACCAGACGTTACTCCTTTTAGGTGAGGGGCACGTGATACCTGGAGGTTACCCTGTAACCGACCTGATTATTTCTATTCACTCCGGTCTGAAAACCAAATAAATGGAGACTTCTCTTTTCCAAAACCCTTACCTTGGAGTAGGATGTAACACATGGTCAATTTCTTAGGCGAAGTTTAATAGGTTTGAATTCAGTTTTCTATCTCCTGGATTGGTCGCCTAACTCAAGTTAAAAGACCCACTCCGCCCTACTATTTATCCATAGCTGGGGGTGAATATTTGAATGTATAATCTTCCCGAGGTTATGTGAAATGCAAACAGCCTCGTCCAAGGCCATTTCCTACGCGATAACCTTTACATCACTTCTCTTTTACATGATTAACTCCTAAAGCAGTTTTGCATGAGTTATAGATTCAATCATCTAATTCAGAATGTTTTCCTTCTCATAGAGGGTTGCCCCTTATAATAAACATAATCCTACAGATTCATCAAATTATTATTGAGTTCCTTTCTGTCCAAATCTTTGCTTTAAATCAGTTATGACGTTAAAAAACAAACTATTTCAGCTCATATAATTTTAAGATTTTATAGCGCCATTCTCAGAAGGAATTTCTTGGAGATTCTAAAGTCGAAACAGAGAAAACTTGGTCTAATGGACTTATGTGACGTAAACGTTATCATCCGAGATAACGGACGGCGTCCATAGTTTAAATCCTGGTCAAAATATGGATTCATCCAATTCCTTCACGATTAACAAGATATAACTTAAGATCAAGTCATAACTGAATTAAAGCAAGTTTGACTTTAGAGTTTCCTTTCTTCCAGTCTTCTAGACTAGTTACCTAACCAAGGAAAATGAAATTCTCTGCTGTACTATATACCCATAGTAGGGGGGCAGATGAAATGGACTCATGCTTTTCCCAGGGGCATTAGAGCAAAATTAAATGCAATCAGTTTCGCTTGTGTCGCTGATTCTATTTCATCCAACAATAACCGTTAAGCTACGCACAAAACTCCGAAATCCTGGATGAGGTTGTTGGTTTTTCTTTCGCGCAAATACGCTTGGGAAGAGCATGAATCCATTTCTTACGACCACATCTCTGCGTAAATAATAGGGCAAACTTCTTTCTTTAGCCTTAGTAAGAAACCAGTCTAGGAGAAGGGAAATTCGAATTTCAAACTTGCTTTACTCCACTGGACTTGTGTTAAGATTAAGCTTGTGTTAATTTCAGAAGGGGAGGGGTAAATACATACCTTGTCCAAGATTTGAACTACGGTCACCGAGTCTATCCTCAAATGTTCAAACAACACTGGCTAAAGTAGTATGTATTTACCCAACCCTTCCCAGCGAGCAGGATGTGACACAAATCAATTTATTAATCGGAGTTTAACAGGTTTAAATTAAGAGTTTTTCTTCTCTTAGATCAGTCGCGATACAAGGGTTAAAGATCTCGGACCATGCTACTATTTAATCATAACTGGAATAGTTGGATGCATACATTTCCCAAGAGTATCACAGTGAAATACTCGTCTAGGATTTGAATTTGTGTTGTTGTGTCCATTTCCTACAATAATATTCATTACACACTGATCGCCATCAGGTTAACGTATGTACTCGTGTATCAGTCGAAGTCTAGGTTTTATTTTTTAGGGTTGTTTCAAGTACTTCCTATTTTATTTGGATATCAACCTTGAAGATTACTATAGATTGAAGAAGAATAGTTAGATGCGTACTATTAACAGGTTTGAATGAGGAGCTTTCCTTCTCCTAGACAAGATACCATAGCAAGATTCAAGGATCGAATCTGCCCAACTATTATATTTATATATGGAGGTAAAATAGCTGGATGAATATGATGGCTAAGGTAATTAGTACAGAAATCGGTTTAATGGAAAAAAAAAGATTTCAAATCAACTGTACTCCGCTTAAAACATGTGTCGCATTTTGTCAGTGTCGGAGGGTTTAGATACAGAATATTTGTTTCGGGTATGCATACTATGGCTAGAATAGTAAAACGGACTGTGGGTGGTACGGAAATCGGTTTTAAAGAAGGAAACAAACAAACCGAGCACAACCCAACTGTCCTCTGCTTAAAAAGAAATCGTGTCGCATTCAGTCTGTGTCGGGGAGGGCGGTTAGGTAAACAATATTTGCTTTAGGTATTTAATTATATCTGGCATTTAAGCAGGTGCACTTATATCTCTTCCAATTTAACTTTAGGATCAATAATGTAATCAGGCTGCGTAGAAGCAATTTTCGAAGGTTTTAGTTTGGAAATCATTATGCAAATTCTGCTTCTTTTATAGAAAGCGAAACAAATAGTTTAGCGGAGAGAAATAATGTCCCTTGAAATGGGATTTGTGTTCGTAGATTTAACTTCGCAGTTATATGTTCCTGAGATGGCATTCAATCCATCTTGATGGGCCCGTTAACTATTTAAATGATCCCCCGAATCTACGTATCCGCTTGATTACGCATTGGTCATCACGAAACGAAATCTCGAATATATTGCTTCGGTGAGAATAACTGCTCACGGATTGGTCGTTTTGTTAATTAGTTTCGATCCAAGGACTTTTATGATTGGCTCACCCCAAACCAATAAAACTAATCTTACATTGCTTGCAAGCTTTTGATATGTTGAAGCTACGTGTTGATTTTAAATACCAGGGTCAAAAAAAGGATCTGTATGTATCTTTAATGGTATCAGTCTTATAATAATAACCCCCGAGTTGAGAGTAAATGGTTAGAAGACTCGACTTCAGTGCAAGTGAATGATCACAAAATAACAAGTAAATTTTACATATGTCAAACATAAGCAAAGTAGGGAAAATATATTGAAAATATTATACAAGTATTTCATTTTCTGTTCTTAAAATCTACAGTTTTACAAGTAAATATACATATCTACGGGGGTTTACCCATCAGAAATATCTTTCGAAAATTTTCCATGGTTCAAGGAATTTTTTTTTCTTTGGGGGGGTGTGTGTGTAAGAATCTGTAAAGTTTTTTTTATAGGTACAGAATTTTATTAGAGTACGAAAAAGCGTATACATTTTAAAAGAGGAATTTCTAAAAAGAAAAGTAGGGAACCCTCATAATTAGATATTTCATTCTAAGTTTATTTTTATCCTTTTTTCGATCAATCTCATCAGAGAAATTCAATTGATAGATGTTTGGAGTTACGAATGGGATTGTAATTGAAAAAAAAAGATTTCAGGAAAGAGGACAAAAAAATTGTAATTACGAACCATACGGGGTGGGGGGGGGTTCGAAAATTTCTTGTTACACCACACGAAAGGTTTAAGCTGGAAGTATCAAACAATAGTAGCTTGTGGAAGGTCTTTTGTGTGCATAGGATTGGTTAGATTTTAGAAATATACAAGGGATCAAGTATTTGATTGATACATTTCTAAGTGTAAATGAATTCACTAGTGTCCGCAAATCTTTTTTGTAAACAAAGCGAGGGTTAGCTACACGCTAGAACGGTGAATTTTACAATTAAATCCCTATTTAGAGAACTCAACCAAAGTGGTAGTATATATATAATAAATAAGTAATCCACAGACACGTGTTTCGAAGTTTCACCTCTCATCAGTGTGGTTATACTTTAACAGCTACCCCTGGCCGGGTTTGAGACCTGAATGAATTTTCGTCCGCCAAATCTCTTACCCATGCAGCCAGTAACGGCTGTCAAATATAGGAGAATATTTAATTGATACATTTCTAAGCGGAAATGAATTCACTAGTGTCCTCTAACTTTGTAAACAAAATCGAGGGTTAGCTAGCAACAATATGGCGTAACTATTCCGATATTGTCGTTTGTTTTTGTTTATTATTGGATGGAAAGTAGGATATCTAAAGTATAATCTCATTCTTTCTAAAACTCAGGAATATTTTACACGTCGCCATAATGAAGGAATATTATTATTTTAGTGAATTTAATTGAAAGTGGCTGGAACTTGGACGCAAGCACTCACAATTCGATATCTCTTAAAGGTTTGTTTTGTTTGGATAAGTTTTACGTTATGCTTTCTTGTCGAAATGGAGCTGATGATGTGTTGATACAGAAATTATCCTTCTCATCTTCCGTTGTATGTGGAGAGGTTTGAATTTGGTTGCTCGGCCGATGTGGAGTTGGCTGACAATACCTTGTTTGGAATCTGAAAACCAACTTGAGGTGCTGGGGGACATCTTGCCCTGTGTCATTTATAGTTTTTAGTAATAATGCAAGGCCACTTCTTTTTCTCATTAGATTCTCATATTAGTCACAACTGCCGAGAGCAAGAGCCCATGTCTCACTCTGTCAATGCCTCGTACCAGACTCACTAACATTCTCACCTTTCACTCTTCCTCTCTTCCACTTTGCCACGTTTCAGGTCTCCTTTAATAAAAAAAATACCATGCGGCCTTATGATGATTCATCCTTAAACTTTTCCATTCTAATCTACATATAATTCTTATATTCCTCCTGAAAGACTTTTCCGTACTAATTTAAACGTCACTGTTACATTGCTGGCTCTCCCGCCTCTATTATGTTACATATGCACCAAGATATCATTATTGAAATTAGAATCGATTACTTGTCCCCGATCCACGAAATTATGCAAAATCTACATATCTTAAAATGGTAAATCAGTGTCTGACTGTAACCGAAACTATGTCAATGATTACGTCCCATTACCCTCAGTAATTGCGTAAGTTTACTAATGAGTATTCAATTTATAGAAAAAAATCATTAATAGAACGAAAAAAATTATTTATTAACGTGGTAGCTTTGAAAATCTCAGTTATATTTGCCTCAAAACAGCCCATGCTATTAGTGCGTTTAAAATCCTGCAATACGTCTTATATATCATTAAAAAAAGGTTTTCACAATATTAGGTGTGGTTAATTTAGTAAATTAAGCCAAATAAATCTGTTAATGCCCCCGTATATCTGTCTGTCTGTCTGTCTATCGCTGTGTGTGTGTCTATATCTATATTTCTCTGCCTCTCAGTCTATCAGTCTATCTGTCTGTCTCCCCACTCTCTCTCTCTCTCTTTATATATTATATATATATATATATATTATATATATATATATATATATATAAATTGTAGCGTGGACATGGAGTCAACGGTACCTGGTTACTGACAGTTTTTCGCTCATGCGATTCTCAGACTAAGGCTTGGTATGAAGATCGTATAAGCAAGATACTGTCGGTAACCAGGTACAGTTGACTCATGTCTACGCTACACAAACTTACCTATAAATAAATATTGCTGTAAATATATATATATATATATATATATATATATATATATATATATATATATATATATATATATATATATATATATATATATATATATATATATATATATTGCTATATATATATACTGCTATATATTTTCATTTCAAACTTGAAAGAAGCAAATATCTTTTTAGACAGTTCGAATCTTGTATTCCATACATTTTTATTCGCTACGTACAAGTGGGCGGAAAACACCCTTAGAAAATAAAGTACATTAAATATTACCTTTTATGAATGGTTTATTTTCTGTAGCCTCACAAATGTAACTTAAGATCAAAGAGGCTGCAAAAAAAAAGACCACCCCATCCACATCCCATTCCTAACAAAATGCAGACAAACTTGAAGAAACAAGTAGAGCCTCTGGCAACAAGACCAACACACAACTAAACATTCATTGTGTAACGTATGACCATCTGTCTCTACGACCAGAGGACGAGATTCTTAATATCGCATATGTCCTGGGGCGCTTGCTCGAAAGTAAAGCTTGGCACTTGTCGACTGGTTTCAAAATTACATCAATACATTGAGAAATGCGTCAGGACGCTTCTCTATTAATGGTAAAATGCTAGCCTCGAGGAATTAGTGGCGAATTTTCAGCGTCCGTACAAATTTGAAACCTAGTTAAATTTGACGCACGCGTTGTAGAATTGATGGTTCTAAAGTGTTTCGTTAGATGGGTTCAGTCAAAGTGATACGCGAATATCTCTCTTCGGGGTGGGGGTTGGGTGGGGTCAGGGACGAGAACGGAAGGGAGAAGAAACAGTCTAGATTCGTCGCAGATCATTGTGTTGAATAACTACGTAAAATCATTAGGAACTTTGGATGTAGAATACTACTACTACTACTACTACTACTACTACTACTACTACTACTAATAATAATAATAATAATAAGTAATATTATAATTATTATTACGGTAGAGCGTCCACCTAGGAATCCCAAGGTTCCTAGTTCGATACTGGCCCTCGCCAACTCAGCGTATGAGTAGTAAGGGATCTGTGCGGTAAAGTGAGGGGCTGATGGTAGGTGTAATGAAAAGGGGATATGGCTGATACCGACATTAGGCTGCTCCGTCGACTTTACTTTTTATTATTATCATTATTATTATTACTAGCAAATATATGCACCCTCCGGGTGCAAGTATTTAAGTTTAATGTAATAAAATATTATATTAAATTAGAAAGGCTAATGAAACTAAATACCGATAAAAAGATTTGAAACAGAGGGATTATAATAAAAAATAGAACAACTGAAAATTACTCTTCCATCACTCTCGTCTTTCATTGTTATTTTTTCTAATTTAAGTATTTAGTTAAAAGAGGAAGTAAATAATAAAATGACAGTTATTTTATCTTGTTAATGGATTTCATTTAAGATTCATTGAAGAGATTTTTGCTTATATTCATTAAAATAAAACCAAACAGTTAGAAACCAATAATACTAAGCACATATTTAATAAAATCCCATTTTTAATATCAATATGCAAATTAGCCTTCCCATTTACACTGTAAACCGCTATTTTATTGTATATATAAATACAATTGCATGTTATTATTATGTAGATATGGTCAACAGTCTTAATGGTGTAAAACAATTTTATTAATAATTGAGGTTTAAATAAAATAAAGTCAGGGAGAATGTGATGAAAATAACAAAGGGAATTGTGGCTTGTATAGTAATATAGTTTCGGTTACAGACAAACAAACCCACAATCTCCATTATAATAAGATTATTATTATTATTTTATACAACTGAATCACCCAATTCTGGTCAGAATTGATTGACCAGAAGAAAAATAAAGAACTTGGCATCTAAGGAATTTTGCCGTTCCACAGAATGAAAATTTTAAAAAAAGCGAAAAATATAGACAAATACAAGGATTCGATACGTCCTTCACCAAATCAGTGCATGAGTACCATAATTCGTATCTGTGCGGTAAAGTAGGGAGTTGATGATAGATGTGGTGCTACACCCAAGACGCAAAACAATGTCCCTGGTCTAACGTGAGTTAAAAGTGAATAGACTCCCTCGCTGCCCGTTTGATACCAACAATAGGTCACTCTGCTGCCTTTACTTACTTAGTAAGTAAGTTTAAAGTGCACACAAGTGGATGGAGATTAACTCGTAATTTAGCATATATATTCGTTATTTAAAATTCATTTTTCACCGTTTTCATTATTTTCCTTTACGGTCATATATTCCCACTGTCTCTTTATATATATATATATATATATATATATATATATATATATATAAGGTTTGTTTTAGAATGGCTTTTTGCCGATAATTTTTTGGAGAATAAGTGTTTAATTGGAGTCGTACCTAATTTTGAAAATTAATTAATTAATAATGAATTAGGCGGGACTACCTATTAAATGTATGGCTAAACAAATCGAGAAAAATCAATCTCTGTATGTACATTTCGGCCTATTAGGCCTCATCAGCAGAGCTATAGATCGGAAGACCGCCCTGTGCGTGATTTGAAACCGGACTGCCAAGCTGACAGGCCGATCACATAACCCCAAAACCAAACGAACTTCTTAGATTTTATGATTTGTTTAGAGTAGGTTAACATTCCTCTTCTAGTGACTTTTATTACACGACGATGTGGTAAGTTGTAAACAAGGTTTGTTTAGAATGGCTTTTTGCCGATAATTTTTTGGAGAATAAGTGTTTAATTGGAGTCGTACCTAATTTTGAAAATTAATTAATTAATAATGAATTAGGCGGGAATACCTATTAAATGTATGGCTAAACAAATCGAGAAAAATCAATCTCTGTATGTACATTTCGGCCTATTAGGCCTCATCAGCAGAGCTATAGATCGGAAGACCGCCCTGTGCGTGATTTGAAACCGGACTGCCAAGCTGACAGGCCGATCACATAACCCCAACACCAAACGAACTTCTTAGATTTTATGATTTGTTTAGAGTAGGTTAACATTCCTCTTCTAGTGACTTTTATTACACGACGATGTGGTAAGTTGTAAACAAGGTTTGTTTAGAATGGCTTTTTGCCGATAATTTTTTGGAGAATAAGTGTTTAATTGGAGTCGTACCTAATTTTGAAAATTAATTAATTAATAATGAATTAGGCGGGAATACCTATTAAATGTATGGCTAAACAAATCGAGAAAAATCAATCTCTGTATGTACATTTCGGCCTATTAGGCCTCATCAGCAGAGCTATAGATCGGAAGACCGCCCTGTGCGTGATTTGAAACCGGACTGCCAAGCTGACAGGCCGATCACATAACCCCAACACCAAACGAACTTCTTAGATTTTATGATTTGTTTAGAGTAGGTTAACATTCCTCTTCTAGTGACTTTTATTACACGACGATGTGGTAAGTTGTAAACAAGGTTTGTTTAGAATGGCTTTTTGCCGATAATTTTTTGGAGAATAAGTGTTTAATTGGAGTCGTACCTAATTTTGAAAATTAATTAATTAATAATGAATTAGGCGGGAATACCTATTAAATGTATGGCTAAACAAATCGAGAAAAATCAATCTCTGTATGTACATTTCGGCCTATTAGGCCTCATCAGCAGAGCTATAGCTCTGCTGATGAGGCCTAATAGGCCGAAATGTACATACAGAGATTGATTTTTCTCGATTTGTTTAGCCATACATTTAATAGGTATTCCCGCCTAATTCATTATTAATTAATTAATTTTCAAAATTAGGTACGACTCCAATTAAACACATATATATATATATATATATATATATATATATATATATATAGTATCCAATTACCGCTTTAACTTTTCCGTTGCAGTGGCATCAGTAAATAATCCAAAAGTGCTCAATATATTAAAAACACAGAGCAGTAATAATACTACTAATATTATTAGCGAGAAAATAAAGGGTCTACCATGGTTACAACCAAGACCCTCTATTTTTCCACTAGTATTATTAGTATTATATATATATATATATATATATATATATATATATATATATATTGATAGGGAAAATGTTATATGCATTCTAAAATGTGGGTACTTAATGAGACCAATGTATTAAACAGATTTAATTGTCCCTTAGGAGATTGCTGTCTCCCAGAAAATGAAAATACATACATCAGTTTTATCTCAACGACATTGTCACGTCGTCTAATTCTCCATTTAACAAATAATAGCTCAATTTTACAACACCTAAAATTACATTCATGCCCCCACTCTAATTACCGAAATATCTTAACGGAAAATCCACACATTCTGAGCAAAGAAAAAAATAAACAAAAACTCCAAATACTAGAAGATTTATACATAAAACAATATAAACCATTATAAAATTAATTTCCAATGCAGTGCTCACATTTTAAAATGCCTATAACACTTTTCCTATCAATTCTCTTCCTTCCAGCCTTTACATCCATTAATATATATATATATATATATATATATATATATATATATATATATATATATATATATATATATATATATATAAATAAACCAAGCGTGTTGGTAAATCCTTGCGGAGAGAAAAAACCCAGCAGTAAGTTTGATTGTAAAAATATACTACCAAACATCAACCAGGGAGAAAAAATTTTTTGAAAAAAAGAAAGGACCAAAATAGTTGTACCAACAAAATATAATCTGTTGGTACAGTATTTGGCCAAAAGAAAAAACAATTTATATGTATATGTATGTATATAAGATATATATATATATTCATATAACCGCTAGGAGAAAGCTAATAATTAAAAAGTGCTCGATACCTAAGTAGAGCCAATAATAAACATAATCTAATGAGTCAGACGAACCTACTATTAGTTTCGCATAAAGCTCTTCAGGGCTAAAAGTCAGATTTTAGCCCTGAAGGGCTTTATGCGAAACTAATAGTAGGTTCGTCTGACTCATTAGATTATCTTTATATATATATATA
>CM042137.1:3529147-3534147 GCA_023376005.1 Doryteuthis pealeii
TAAGATCTATTTCGAAAATATTCGAATCCATCTCCCAAAAATGAAATCCATTTCTTTTATATGATATGAAGTAATAAAATCCCTTTCGTCTAAAATAAAAAATTGGATTTAATTATTATAAAAAAAGGATCTTAATTTGCTTGGAATGTTACATATGTGGGTGTTTTGTGCAGAATAATTTTTAAAACCGAACATCTCAGACTATTTATGCTCTAGTAGAGTTGACCAATATGCTCAACTTTATTTACTGGAAAAAAAGTTACTTTCTGTTTATCATCATAAAAATTAACTATATTTGTCATCCAAATGTTATTTCACATGTATTTAAACTAATTAAGTAAAGAAAGGGATAATTGATCTAAAATGATTTAGAGATTTTATTACATGAAATTTCATTAATATATTTATCACTTCAAATAATATATGTATACAATTTCACAACAGAAAACGAACGCCTTGTGGGATGTCGCTCATCTTCCGACTTTTATTTCTTTACTTACTTAAATACAAAAATGAAGACTGAAAAATAGTTAAAATAACGGAAAGAACTCCAGAACACTTTTTACTGTTCACATTAGGGTAAATTGGCTTTTTCATACACATTTAGATTGAACATTACAGATTAGTCACCAGCTATGATAGACCATACAATGGGCACACGTTTATTGGTAAGAATTATTCCAGGAATCTATTTATGATTTCTAAATAGTTCTATTCTGGAAAGAATTTAATATGTCTTAGACCTATGACACGTAAAAACGAAAAAAAAAAAAACCCTACTAAATATCACAGCACAAAGTAATTAAAAAAAACTTTTAGGGGTATAGGTTGCACATGGAAATATTAAATAAACCTAGATTTATATACACATTTTGATATTGTGGATTTATTTCAATAACGGCGACAAACCAAAGTGAAATCACTTTTAATATATAGTGTCGGCCTTTCGATGATATTTTCACATATACAGAACATATTTCGTTCCTTTTTTTATCAAGAAAATGAGCCCTTTTGAGAGGAGTTGCCTTAAAATCTGCTAACCGAAGTAATTGAATACATATATTGGCATATATCGGAGCTAAAAATCCATTTTAAAGATAGCACCACAATTTCAATGATGAATGTGTTCGCACAAAGTTTGCCATTAATTTTTCGATAGCACTTTAACCTATTACTAGAGATGCACACACATACAAAGACAGACAGATACAGGTACACATGCACACACACGCATACACAGGAATAAGCACACAGACACAGATACAAACACACACACACACACACACACACACAAACACCCAATAAACATTCACACACACACACACACACACCAATACACCCCGAATAGACACACACACACACAAATACACACATTCACACACACACACACACACACCAATACATACACACACACACACACTCCAATACACACATTCACACACACACCAATACACACACATACACATACACATACACAGACACACACACACACACCTGTGCTACAAGGAAAGTGTCAAGAGTTGCAGTAAAAAAATCTTTAGTGCAAAAAGTATGTTAGAGAACTCTTTTTTTTTAATTCTCTGTGCCAGTGGCATCCTTGCATGTCTTAGGTCAGTCTCTCTACATGGAAATAAGATACATTATTAGTAACAGCCTTCAAAGTTAACCTCCTACAGTTAATGATGTTGGCGTGTAATAAAATATATACGGTATATTGTTACTAGAAAGATATTTCTTAATTAGTGAGACTTATGTTTTGAAAATATCTATTTTGTTTTTTATTGACATTGCAAGGGGGGTGGTCAGTAGTAAAAGAATGATGGCAATATGTTTCGGGAAACATAAAGTACGTAATAATCATCGTTAGGTAATAAAAAATGCCTCTCAGCAAGTTTACGCCTGTCAAAGCCGATAACACAAAGCTATGCAGCAAATAATGTACTTCAACAAACGCTGACTCAGTATTCTCTTAGGTATAAAGAATTCTGTAAGTGGCAGTTCGTTACGTCTGAGAATATCAACGGTTACTTGATGATAGTCACCTAGAAATGATGATGATGATGATAATATTTACTGTCGCAGTTACAAAAGTACACATTTATATACACACACACACATACATACATATACACATACACACACATAGTGAGTTCAATTCTCATGAGTAATACAAGATTTTTGCAGATCTGATATCAAAAGTAAACTTAAACTAAAAGGGTAGGTGAAATATATATATATACATATATGTATATACTTTGTTGGGGTACCAAGTTTTTTGGTACACAGTGATTCTAGCTTGGTCCTATTCTCTACCAGTAGTCTGTTGTAGAGTTCAGATTCCGTATGAGAGCTCAATGTTTAATTTTTATAAACAGAGTAAATTCATTTGTGAATAAAAAGGCCTTAAATACCATGGGTATCGTGATTATGGACCATTTTCATTCGTGGGTATCTGGGGCCGACCGAGCTTCTTCAGACCACGTTTTTATTTAAAAAGTCTTAATAAAATAAAAACATGGTCTGAAGAAGCTCGGTGGGTCCCAGATACCCACGAGTGGAAATGGTTCCTAATCACGATACCCATGGTATTTAAGGACTTTTTATTCACACACACACACACACACACACACACACATATATATATATATATATGTGTGTGTGTGTGTATGTGTGTGTGTCCGTGCCTGTGCCTGTGTCTGTGTTTATAATCAATTAACATTTCGATTTGTATTTATGAGGTTTGTCCCTCAATACACAGTGGATAAATATTAATTGAATGCAACTGTTTGTGTTTTTGTTCACAATACTCCTCACCTTTTGTCGGCTTTATCCAAATTTGATTTTTACACAAACACACACCACACACACACACACACACACACACACACACACACACACACACATATATATATATATATATATATATATATATATATATATATTATATATATATTGTGAATTAGTGTTCGTTGTGCTCGGTTTCCATACAACCATACAAGCTATTTTTATATAAACTATGTTGTTTTGTGCAAGTAGTTACGTTGATACGCATCGTATCCAAACTATTAATAATATCTTTCAATACTACACACGATACAGTTTTCGTGCTGTTCACGGTGACAAATTTTGGTTTTCCTCCATGCTCAAGCAAATTCTCTGTCGTGACAAACTGTTCAAATTTCTTTATAAAGGATTATATTGTAGATTTAAAGATCACTAATCTGTTTGAAATGGAACTGAAACAATTTCCAGTCCTGTGAATGTTAATAATTCTCTGTCTCAAGTCAACGCTAACCTCTTTATATTCCCCATCGTGTTGTTAACATAAGAAAAATAATAGTGACACTCTCTGCACCACGTGATGTTCTTTGCTGGAATTATCACAAATATTCTACTGGACGAATAATTTTGTCTTTGAAAATTTTGCATAATTCGCTTGTAAAATTTATTTATTGAAAAGAGTTAAATAATAAGACTATTGTGCATGGTGTATTCTTTGATTAAAGGTACATAAAACAAATACAATTAGATACAGTAATAATATAGGAACTGCAAATGAAATGATAATATTGATTTATTAGATATAAGTTTTCCTATTTAAATACCATATAATTCAATTAACTTACACATAGTTGTTATTCAATAACGATGAACCTTTGTTTAATCTATACAATATAAAGGGCAGTTGGTGTGTATGTATGTCCGGATGAAACTATGAAAATAAAACAATTAACGACAAACTAAATATATTCACATTAAATTACACGGGCTCTTGTTTTTGTGCAAGAAGTATAAAGATTTGATTGATATTTGAAGATATTTAATAATTAGAATAAACACAAAAATAGCAATGAATTCTCAAAAATACATATATAAAAGCAACAGGGTTTCTCCCTCTCTTCTACCCAGGTGACGTTGGGTAGCCTCTTCTAGTATAGAAAAAATAGTACTTACTCTTATTTAAATGCCGCGTTTGTTAAATTTTTGAAGTCATGAAGAAGTTTCTTTTAGTAAAAGTTATAATGAAACATGGTTAACGTACGTCTCCTTACTTTCGAAATATCTCATTAGAAAACAACTTTATATTAGATTGGTATATCGCCTGATTTCATCATTGCGTAATAAAAGTCCGGCAAGGGCAGAATTATTTGTGCTTGCTTGACCTTAATTTATTGTGTAACGCTGTTGCCTCAAGCTAACCATATTAATAAAGGAGGAAAATAGGCTTTTATTATAATTCCTGTGCATAGAGGCATGATTGGTAGGTTAAATATTAACGTATTCACGTAAGATTTCGTTGGTTGGGTATAGAGCCCAGTCAACAGTCAAAATATCCAATGATGGTTTTCATATACGCTAAATGATGCAATAAAGATGTTCCTAAACTCTCGTGATTCAATTCCACTTTAGTGTATATTAAGATTTCTTCCAAGATGTAGCTGTGTCAGTACTAGTGTATGGATACACCACATGGACTTTAACGAAACGCTTAGAGAAAAAACTGAATGCTGTCTTAAATAAATCCTAGGGACAGGACAACACAACGAGCTGGACAGTAACTTACATCTAATCTCACAAAACATCCAAGTTAGCGGAACAAGACATGATATACATTGCTGAAGAAACACGTACTAGCGAGAATGGAATTCGAATTAACTATGACATTTTAAAACTCATTTTCAAACATGTTTTTATCTATTTAAAGCATAGATAGGATATTAACAGGTATTAACACTAAGAGTGGATTTGGGATAAATGGCGATGAAGGGGTACTCCAAACTCCCCAGTGCTCCAAAATTGGAACCCCAACTCTAGATGCAGTTTAATGCAATATCCAGAACACTGGATTTCTCATATTATCAATTTATTTAAAATAACATTTTTCAAATAATTCCTATTTTGTAAACAATAAATCCTGATAATTATTTTAGGACTTACATTTTTGTATCGGAAGCAGGTAACACGTTTTCTATCGAAACAAATATTTTAAGTTTACATTT
>CM042137.1:3546647-3549147 GCA_023376005.1 Doryteuthis pealeii
TTCTCTGTCTAACGCTGCGACTGATTCTCTTTTTTCCACTATATATGTATTTACCTAAATTTGTTAAAATTTTATTTTCCTATTCATTTCGTGTCTGTTCAAATTTGAATTTCGTATTACAGTGAAAATGTTCAAATTTAGAAATAAATTCAACGTGAAAAATCAATCATTTTCCGCAAAAGTGCAGTCCTCGATGTATTCTACTGCCCCAGGGGGAAGGACAGGTTATTCAATGGACTTAACGTATCTATCAGTTTCTTAATACATTCAATATCTCAGTTAACATAATGAAGATCTTATAGAGAATAAGATAGATAGGAGTTTTGACAGAATATTGCTTGCTGTCTTAAATAAATCGTAGAAACAGCAACTTCCCAAAAACGCATCTGTTTGGCTACTTGTCCCCTATCACACAAACCATCCGAGTAAGATAAACACGACAAACAGGAAAATGTTGGTGAAGCAAGGATGGACTCATAAGTGACGTTCTCTAGTGGACACCTGTACATGAACACGCCAGCATGTGCCATCCAGCAGGGAACTATATCGATCAACTTTGAGCGGATTCTGAATGAGGTACAGAGAACCTCTTGGAGACAATGTGCAATAGAGCAGTTGGTGAGAGATAGTCATTGATATCCGTGCTATCAGCAGAGCATGATTATGATGACTTTTAAGTGTTTTTTTTTTTTTACAATTGCTGTTGATGCAAGAATTTGTGCGTAAACGTAAAAACTTAAAGAATTTTATTAAAACGATTCCTTGTCTATTAGTTAACCTCTTTTCTTTTATAAGGGCAACTTTTGAAGTTTTGTTTTGTTTCCCGGTACGAACAGAAGACTAGCATTAAGAGTCAACTCTAAACCAGACAGAATTCCATTACCTATTAATGTCGTTGTCGAGATCATCGCTAATGCCGGTTGAATAACCACAACAGCATGACGGACTATTAGGTTAAGCTTGGCCGTATCAAATGTAGAATTCGTGTCTCATTCACATGCGGTGATTTTCCTCATTAGCCTATCGAACCTAAACCATGTAATGGAAACTGTTCGTTTCTTTGTTAGAGAGGATTTAACATTTTCTCACTGTGGGATCACGGGGCAAAGTACGCATTATATTTGATTCCTTTGGAAAAATATCATAAAAAAAGGTTGGCAGCCTTCCGTTTACGAGAGACGATGGAGTAGTGTCAAGGTTTTTTTTTGTTTTGTTTAGTAGTGCCAAGTTTTTTTTGTTTGTTTTTTTTAAAAACTTGAACTACATAGCCTGGGCGGGTTCATGTAGAGGATGAGCTGTTGCCCATGCAGCAAATCCCCCCTCTCAACACTGCCGCGGTCATCCAAAGGAAAGGTAAGGGACCAATGCAGTTTAGCAACGGTAGTGTCGCAGGAGTTAAAGGGTAGCACTAGATTTCAGCATCACACCACCTTAGGGACTCTGGCTCCTGATTTGTTTTCGGGGTTTACTCCCCTAAGAATTAAATATATATATATATATATATATATATATATATATATATATATATGTATATATGTGTGTGTGTGTGTGTGTGTGTGTGTGTGTGTGTGTGTGTGTGTGTGTGTGCGAATAATATTGAATATTTTCCTAATAGGCGTAAACCAAACTAGAGAACTCAACCGTACATATTTCAAAATAAAATGTACTGAAACACATTTTTACAATTAAAACGCACATCTTGAAATTAAGAGTTGAGAGCGTCTATATACTTAAAAGAAATGAGACAGAGGCTGAAAGTAATTTTCAAAACCCGATTGTTACAAAAGAAAAAGAAAACATATATTTAAATCCCCACTATTTGTAACTCTAATTCATTCTGAAATCAGATTTAAAACCCCGATTGGCTGAAATAAATTTATATCTAATAAATTCAAGATATTCATATATCTATCTATCTATCTATCTATCTATATATATATATATATATATATATATATATATATATATATATATATCGGTCCGAACGAATACTTATGGTTCCTCTATAGGCGAGCACCTTATAAATAACCACAATTGCGCTAACTCATTTAGTGTTGACTGGTTCTCAGTTGAGAGCAAGTCACACTCTCTTTACCATCTTAAGATTTTAGAAACATTGTATATTCTGACCAGTAAGCCTGCTCTTTGTAAACAAAGACAAAGAATTGTTCTTTTCTTTTATATTATTTTCCTACTCGTCCCATTTACCTGTTTTATCTATTATCCTCGATATTTAGTTCTGTTGAGCGAGGATCGAAACTAGTCAGCATGCAACTCGTTTTTATTTTGATTTTACTCCCCCCCTTCTAATGTAAAATACATACAATTTTTATTCATACAATCTTTTAGGAGTCTTTTAAAGCGCTAATAAAATTTTGTACACTCCCAAAAGATTTACAAATATATATATATATATATATATATATATATATAAAAGTGTATTTATTTTCTCTCCTCTCTCTCTCTTATATATATATATATATATATATATATATATAGA
>CM042137.1:3564147-3569147 GCA_023376005.1 Doryteuthis pealeii
TAACTTAAACAAATAACAACAACAGATTGATAAAGTTACACACTTATTTTTATTGTTCTTTTTAACAGACTCCTGAAATCGTTTTCTTCAGATCAAAATACAGGGTGTTTAAGGATATTATGAAAGATAAGGCATGCTCAATATCGGCGATTGCTAAAAAAAGAGATAAATAATTATCAAGTTAAATTCTTGAGGACGAATGATGACTAAACACGCATGGGCGCACAGGCTCGGATGACGTGTTAACATCGACCTACCTTCCTGGCTTCTGTGCGAAATACGCACACTTAATCCCATTCAGACAAGCGATTCTAACGATGTTTATTATATACTGTAGTTCCAAATTTTAAGATAGATGGTAGTGCCGTTGGCCTACTGGAATCCTTCTCAGCAAAAACTCTTTTAAAACCCGATCTCATGAATCGAATAAGTTAAGAATTAAACAGTTAAAAAAGAAGAAAGGAAAAACAAGTAATTTACGATATTTGTTTATTTTCAAATCTAATCAAATATAATATTAACAATAGGTACCTCCCTTGAAAGTTTAACCAAAGAACGACCAGGGAGGAAAGAACTGATTGAAAACAGACCATTAGTTTTAAATATTAAACGCAGATGACTAGTTAGATAAATAGACATGTTAATTTTTAGGAATAAAAAATTGGAAGAAGAAGGAGACAATTGTGTGACTGTTGGACTAGAAAAGGCCGATACGTTACGATTTCTTGAAGAGGGAGTTATTTTGAAGACGAAAATTGAATTTGTTTTCTCTCCCTTGAATGAAAAGAACATTTCTCTGAGGTTTAATGCTTACTTATTTTGTTGTGCCTTGTATTTATTTCAGAAATTGAGTTACTCGCCCGAAGGAAATTAAGGACTAAGATTTTCCTCTTTACTGAACAAAAATAGTATTTTCTGAAAACATTTATGAACGTATATGTTATTGTTTATTTTCACGTTTTGCCCGGGTGTTGGAATACATTATTTATTGAAATATTTAGGTCAACTATGTTTTCCCACAATTCTCTTGTTAGAATTGAACATTTTTAATTACATCTTTCCAAATGTATTTAGTATTTTTCATTGATTTCTTTTCAAAACTACGATCAGTTTTTGTTGCCTACTGCATAAGGATGGTTTGATATTTAAAACATTGAAATCTAAGCTGAAGGGAAATGGGTGTGTTTCAAGGTGTGTAAAATCTGCAGTCTACGTTTAATCCCCCAATCCTTCGCCACAGGTATGATATGAACAAGGTCACAAGTTTGGGGCCCTTAATCCTTCAGGTATCCTAAAATGAAACAATTACATCGGATATATCTGGTTTCCACAGGATGTCACCATGTAGTGAAATGAATTTTAATTACAAACACACAATGTTCACCATTCGAACACCATGATAATAACTGAACTTAAATGACTGCTGGTCCTTAAAAACATACCTTCTCCCCGCTTGAGGAGGCACTTGCCGTGTCATGGTTATTGTAATAGGAAATGGACACAGCAAACTAGTTCTAATCCTGGACGAGGCGGTTTACATTTCCCATTGCGCTAATACACTTTAGAGGAGTATGCATCCATCTATCCATCCTCCTGCTATGGGTAAGTAGTAGTGCTGATTGGGCTCCTTAATCTTGGTATGGTCACCAGGAAAAGGAATACTCTGTATTTAAACCCATTAAAATCCGTTTAAAAATTGACCTTGTGTCGCATCCTGCTCGTGCGGAGTGTTAGTAAATGCATATACCTTCTATCGGCTCGCAACTGTTAGCGACGGAAATCGTAAATCCAGAACATCATTTTGCCTGTCAATTTAATACGTACAGACAAGTAATTCAGTGAGAAAGGCATAATGTACAGAAATTGGGGACAGTTGAGATAAGCACACTGGCTTAAACACACACACACACACACACACACACACACACACACACACACACACTCACTCACTCACTCACTCACACAATATATATATATATAATATATATATATATATATATAAGAGAGAGAGAGAGAGAGAGAGAGAGAGTGAAAGAGAGGGGGAGAAACTTTTTATCTACTAAGCATTGTAAATTTTAGAAGTACATGATGTCGATGTCATGATAGGTACAATGATATTTGAATAATTAGTGTTCGAACCCAGAAAAAAGCAAGTATTTCAAATGCCGGTTTTCAATGCAAGAATCCCTTTCCCACTTGAGAGATGAGCGCAACTTAATCTTCTTACTTGTCTTCCTTAACCTTTAGTCTTGTTCTCTCCTAAACTCTAGTGAGGCAATTCTGAGACGTAGATCTACAGAGATATGAGCTTTTAGAAAAGACAAGTGAAATAGGGTGTCTTAGTGCGAATATTTAAACAAGACAGCAGTATTAAAGAATAAAGAATTATACAGAAATAGGTGAAAGGGAATAGGAGGGGCGGTGGGAGAAATTGTGACGTCAAGAAGACAAAGTAAAAATAGAAGTAACATCCGGTGAGAAACTAAGAATTCTTTACGCAGATTTCCAAACAACAATAACTTGGTCATGCATGTGGGCAATTCTGATAAAAGACAAGAAATAAATTAATAAATAAATAAAATAAGAAAAAAATCCTTTCCTATGTTAATCTGTGTTTGTATGTTTGATTTTAGTTGAAATCAAAATGCAAATTAGTTTTCGCCTGTTTTGTTCTTGATCAGCGCTGTCTTGTGAAAGCGCAACAACAAAAAAAAACAATAAAAGAAGAAACCATATGAGATGTAAAGAGATGTAAAGCAAATAAACAATGAGAGAAAAATGGAATTTTAATGAAAACATTCATTTGGTCTTGTTGGTCATTGCACTTACGTTTCCTGATAAAAATTGGTAAAATTAATTTTTACCAAAAAATTCAAAGAAAGCAGAAATAAAAGAATGCTGCGTAAAACAAACGCGTTTGCAGAAAATAATGTTTTGTTGTTTCTTTCAGCTAATTTGGTTCTTTGCCAAACCCCCGGAAAGAGAGAGAAGGGGTATTGGAAAATACTTACCATTTTACCAACACCAAATTGTTGGTCTCCTAATTTACCAGACAACAATCCCAGTTGTCGACCTCCTAAATCCACCAGATTGTAATTCTCTGTGTGGGGCGTGGATCAGAGTGACACCAAACACTCTACCTGCAACACTAAGGTCTAACTCGCTGTTCGAAATTTTTTTTAGGGACACGGTGAGAAACATATGCGATAGGTACTGTGGACGTCTTTGTGGTGGAAGCCAGGGGTGGCTATTTAGACTAAACGGTTATCACACAGCCAAAATCAAGTTGATATCCCGTTTGGATTTTTAAAAACTACTTTTCTTTTTGGATGAGGTATTTTTTTTCTTTTATGCAAACTAACAGATTTTGTATGAACACCCTGTATAGTTGTATAAATAATTGCCATAGAAGGTCTCGAGTAGTTTTGTGGTTACGAGTTTGTCCGGCAGACCATTGTCAGTAAGTTCGAATCTCTCTGGTCACCTCATACTTCCTGTCGTCTGTCCCACTTAAGAAAATCTTAGTAAATAAATATAGATCATCACTGCCATTGTACATAAATGGAATGAAATTATAAAACGTATTAACTTTTTTTGTGAATCTCATATTTCTAAATAAAATTTATTGACAATTTCAGGCTTTGGTATTCTGTTTTACCTATATTGATATTGGACTATGTGTATGTATATTGCTAAAATAACGATCGTATAACCAAATTAGTGTAAATGAATAACATTTATTTGGATGTAAGAAAACGGATACGCAAAAAACAATGTGATACCAATGGGGGTAATTCATATTCTCATTACGATATTACGTTCAAAGTTTATTCGTAAGTTTATTTTGTGTATTTTTTTGTTGTTGCTTATAGTCTTTGAAATTATTGTCTTGTAGGAACGGTGTAGTTTCAAGACGTGTAGAATTATTTCGTCAGGTAGATTATACAATTTTTGTGGTTATTGTGCAATTTGCAGGTTATTGACCATATGGAAGTCTGATCTCCCTGGTAAAATGAAACGGGAATTCTTTGTAGCCGTGCTATTGCCAGAGAATGGTTGCTCTACTTGGGATCTTACGGAACACTTGGATAAAACCTAGATGGTAACTATACAAGAATGCTTCGTGCTATTTTGAACAAGTACTGTAATCAGCACCCAATAAAACACGAACTGTACGATCGCTTACATCCCATCTAATAAAACTTATTCGTAAGATCAGCAAGCCATGTTGGAAACTGCTGGAGAAGTAAGAACGAACAAATAAGCGATGTTCTCTCATGGACCCATATGCATAAACACACCAATAGGGTTCAAACAGCAAAAACTTATATTTATCAGTTGTGGGTCTACAATGGCTGCTGTCCAAACAAATAAGTGCAATAATCAATTGGTTCGGATAGCGATAAAGAGACAAAAGAACATGTAATATCGACACGCCTTAATGATGATGAGTTACGAATTAACAGGAAAGCCTTAAGGTATGGATAAGATTTTAAAAAAGAACCCTTTAATTAAAGATATACTACACACTCTGTATTTGTATTCTTTATAGTTGACGCATACAGCCTGATTGTTCCGGAGAAATGTCCTTTCCAAAAACAACATACAAGATAAAATACCTTAAATGAAAGTCCAGCAATGAGTTAAATAGTACCACTACATCCTACAAGGATAAGATTCGCCTTAACTAACCCACAGAAGTTTATATTCAATTATACATTATGGAAGCGCGAGGTGTAATGGTTAAAGTCATGGGAAATGGACTCGTCGCCCCGAGTACAAATCCTGGGCGTGATAATTGCATTTCACTTAGCGCTAATACCCTTGGGAAAGGTATGAATCCTACTCTCCCTCCAATTATGGGTAAATACTAAAGCAGACTGGGCTCTTTAACCTTGGTTAGGCAACTGGTCTAGGAGAAGGAAAACTGTGAATTCAAACCTGTTAAACTCCGGTTAAGAAATTGACCTTGTGTCGCATTCTGCTCGTGCGGAGGGGTT
>CM042137.1:3579147-3601647 GCA_023376005.1 Doryteuthis pealeii
TGTGTGTGTGTGTGTGTGTGTAAGTTGAAAATGGAAGCGAATCCGACGGTATGTTGAAATGAAAAATAATGGAAAGAAAATGCTGAAAGGATCAAATTGATAAAACAAAAATAAAATTAATTTAAGACGTTCGACATTTTCCTTCCTTTATTTTTCATATGAATATCACGATTTGTGAGTTCAGTTCTCACTGAGTGCCGATCCATACACAAATAACACAGTCATTATTAACAGGCACTATGTCACTTAATATATTGGATAAAGATTAGTTTGGTCTTGTCTCAAATTAAACTAAACATAATGAATGTCCTCGAGTGTTTAGTATTGGTATAAGTTAGGATATAAAGTAAGCAAAAATACATTCAATTTGATACATAGCGTAGTGGATAAATGCGTTGATTTAAGACTGTTCTAAATGACAGTTATCTATAGGCTGCAGGCTCAATCCTGGTCAAGGGCAGCAGTAACATAGAATAATAATCAACACAGATTAACACCTGTACCTCAGCTATGGTTAGTGGAATGAGAACAAGATAGCCCCGTGGATTGAATAAAGGTTTGGGTTCAAAGTTTTGTGATGGCTCCCGATTACGACAATAAGGTTCCTAATTACGACAAGGTTACCATGTTCGAAAAGAAGGTTCCTGTGTCCGACAAAAAATACCTGAAGAAGACTGGAAGGCACATCGGTCGAAACGTTGTACAGATAACGATAAAGTTGAGTACAATAGTCCGATTAATCCAAATAATACTATCAAGCCTCATCTAAAAAATTCAGAGAAATAAATAAAATCAATTAAAAGATTTAAATCCAATTGACTAACGGATTCAAGTTTGTTTCACTCATCCTAAAACAACATTCATGTATTAGGAACTTTTTTTTCTTTAGTGGCATATAAACCTTCATGGGTTATTTATGGCCGAAACAATTCTGGATTTGGTTTGCTATGCTTCCTTTGTTTAATGGCATATCAACATTTGAAGGTTATTTTAATTTGAAAGCCATTTTTAAAAACATTAGTGATACTATTTAACCCGGGTCCATACCTTTCCCAAAGGTATTCGTCCGGAAGAGAACATAATAGCGCGACTTGAGTTAGAACTTGCTTACCAAGATGTCACAGTCCAGCACGTTAGCCTCTACACCACGGAGACTCATCCTTTACTCATTTTATTATTAGTTGTTAAACATATTTAGAGTATTAGTTTCTAAATTGAATGCTATTTTATTTTTAGGACCGTCTTTATATATATATATCATCAACATCATCATGTCGCGCAATTAGCACGGATATCCATGAAAATCTCTCGCCAACCTTTCCTATCATTCATTTTCCTAGGGAGGTCCTCTGCGCAGCAACCTGCATCTTTGCTTAGCTGGTTAATGTAGGTCCTTGATGGGCGGCCCACACTAGCATGTCCGTGTGTTGGCTTCCACAGGAGAACGTCACTTATGAGCTCATCCTTGCTTCTCCAGCAGTGCCCGGCATACCTTGTCCGTCTCACTCGAGCTTTTAGTACTTATAGTGATTCTTGGTACATTATATTGTATAGTATGAATATGTTCTCTACAAGTATCTGTATACAATTTGTAGGAATAAAATAGAAGGAAATTTCGTATTGAATAATTTTACCTTTTATGTAACGGGGACATTTCCTTCAAAGCTATCCTCTAGAAAAACAGTAATGATGCTATTTAGCTCCTAACTGAAGGTCGGGGGGTCCAAACATTTCCCAACTGTATTTTTTCGAAAGAGAACGTACTAACTGACGGGAGTTCGGACTCGCTTTCTACGATGTCCAAATTCAGTATGTTAGCCACTACGCCACGTGTACTGCCAAATTTGGAACTTGTACTCGGTTAAGCCCATGTTAATATCACTTTGATATATGTGAAATATATAATTACCCACAAATGCGAACATAACCGAAATATTTTTTTCAAGCCACGGAAAACTGTATATAATTTTCCATTACTTTCCAGAAAAAAAAATCCGCAAAGAAAGACGTATATTAATGGATCGAAAACGAAAGAACTGCACGGAGAGAAAAAAAAATCAAGATTTCTTTTCACATGAAAGCGATAAATGCACATGCGCTATTCTTTAATAGGGGCCTTTATTTTTTAAAATTGTCTTTTGTTAACTCGATATCTCCGTCACGGGTAGGAGGCACCACAAGGTCAATATTTAAGCTGGTTAATGAGTTCAGCTGGTTTAGATTCTGATTTCTACCATACCATTTACGCGGTAAATCTAAAGAGCTCTGTACGCTATTCTCTCTCTCTCTCTCTCTCTCTCTCTCTCTCTCTATATATATATATATATATATATATATTATATATATATATATATTTTACCAAACCCCTCAGCACGAGCAGGATGCGACAGAAGGTCAATTTCTTAAGCGGGGTTTAACGGGTTTGAATTCAGAGTTTCCCTTCTCCTAGACTGGTTACCTAACCAAGGTTAAAGAGCCCAGTCTTCCCTACTATTTAGCTAGAGGGAGAGTAGTTGGATACATACCTTTCCCAATGTTATTAGCGCTATGTGAAACACAAACAGTCATCCAGGAATTGAACTCGAGTCGACGAGTCCAATTCCCTTTTTTATACACCTTTCTATATGCCCGTAGCTAGGTCAGAGAGTACAGAGGATTTATTTTGGATTCTTTGTTTAATGCCATATCAACATTCGTGTGTTATTCAATGCCAAATCTTATAGAAGAATAGCAGCGATACCATTTATCCCATAATTATTGTCCCAATGTAATAGCTTTATAGCGAGAATGGAGTTCGAACTCGGTTACTACGATATTTTACATCAGCTAATATGCCAACGGGACTTCTCGGAGCACAGAAGGGTTCATGCCTTTCTCATCGGCATAAGCGTCAGGTAAAAAGAAACAATATTTGAAATTAAAACACCGAGTATAATTTCTGTCTTAGTTTTTAAATTGAGTGTTTTAAATGGGCTGTTTTAATTACTAACTTGTTCTAAGTATCTTTATTTTTAGTAGTTTTTCTTTCATTATAATTTTTTGCTTTATATCAATAACTCCAGGGTTTTTTTCCGCGATGAGAGAATAGGTTTTCATCCCCTGAAGAAGGATAAGAATGCGTCCTTAAAAATCTGTGTCCTGGGGATGACTCTAAATTGCATCAATATTTTCAAATCTGATGATTGTGGAGTCACTGATTCATTGCAATTACTCATTAGTGCAATTTGACTCAGAGTTGTAGTACTAGTTGGGATCCCATCCAACGTTCAAATAGTTCTGATTCAAAATCATTAATATTAATTAAGAATATTGACACTACATTTTTGTGAAAATTATTTGTATCAAGATTAGTTACTTGCAGTTATAATTGGTTACCTAATATTACTATTACTTACGTGAAACCGTATAATTGATTGATATACATAGTTATGTTGTCGGTATTAAGAAAAACAATCTATCTTTTTGGTACAAATAATCTTCAATAGATATGAAATAATAATGGAAAAAAACTTTGTCATAGATTCAGTGCTACATCGGGATATTGATCTTGCTATGTAAAGATCAGAAATCATCAATAACTTAAAATTGGTTGACTTTAAGATTTTTGACAGTTTTGTATTTCACAATGGTGTCACACATTAGTATCATAATATAGTATGTATGAGGGTAAGTGTGATAAAGAGAGACTGAGTAAGAGAGGAGAGAGAGAGAGAGAGAGAGAGAGAGAGAGAGAGAGAGAGAGAGAGAGAGAGGGGGGGGAGAGAGTATTTGTCGCATACCCCACTTGTATGGACTGGGCACAAGGCCTCGTTTTAACGTGGGTCCATCCACAAGGCGAAGCTCATGGGTGGGAAAGAACAAAAATTGCGTCGATCCCTTCTGCATTCCCCCTGAAGGGGGCGCCTCAGGCGCTGGGCAATAAGCCCAGCCCCGCCCCTTTAAGTCAAGGGGGCAGGTGTTGCCTGGGGGGATAGCCCCCTGGGATCGACGTTAATAATTGTACTTTAACCCGGTCCAGTGGCCGAAGCACACTGGACCCCCCTAGGTGGGGCAGGGGAAAAAGAGACAGAGAGACAGAGACAGAGACAGAGCCTGCATGTTTACACAGGGAGTGAACATGAGATAATTAAAATACATTCATATTATAAGCAAGTACGCACGAATAAACATTTGGATGTGTTTCTCTCTCACTCAACATCACTGTACCTACCATATATATATATATATATATATATATATATATATGTGTTTGTGTGTGTTTGTGTGTGTGTCTGTGTGTCTGTGTTTTTGTGTGTGTGTATAAATCCCATATATATACATATATATATATATGTATATATGTATATATATTATCTCGAGAGATTGAGGGAAAGAAACAATTTATATATCAGAAATAGCCAAATTAAATGTGAAGTGAAATCAATAATCAATTTAGAAGTTAATTTGTGCCGACAATAACAGAGAAAATTATTTTGTTTTTCATCTGAAACAATCAATTAAAAAACACGTTAATCGACCGAGATCTGATGTTTGCCTCCAGAGAAAATAGGCATAACAACTTATCCTCTCCGTTGGAATTGGAGATTAACTAAAAACTCGGCAATTCACACTGAACACAGAGCAATTATTTTAGCATGTGAATTTAAGAAGGATTTCACAATAGGGCTTGGTAAAAAAAAAAAATTGCTTCCTTCGTTTTTCAGCCCTGTCGGTGGGGCTTAGAATACTTTGAGTGTATCCTCTACAGAGTGTTAAGAACCTCATTTAAAAAAAGGGGGTGTACTTAGTATAATCTTAAATTGCTTCTGAGAATGAGATTCCAGTTCGAGAGTCTGGGAAATGTGGATTACCCCTGAATTGCCATTACGCCCACGTGCACTGACCCAGAATATCAGGGGCAAATATTCAAAAATTATCTGTATTTGATAGAAACAGGTGCAAAAAATGAGCCCTTGAATTCAGTATTTAAAAACCCATCAATGTTTTTATCATTTTATTTTTCTGAGAAAATCACATTTTGGTTTGGTTTTGGCATATCTGCCTTTGTTGGCTTATTTGATGCCAATACCATTCTCATAGAAGAACAAGAGTGGTACTATTAACCCATATCTGGGAGGATGAGGGGTTCATACATTTTCCAAGTGTATTCCGTAATAGCACGATTGGTGTTCGAACTCAATTACTACGACGTCGCTATCAAACACGTTAGTCACTACATCACATGGACACCCCCTCGGGAGATCTGGGTAATGTGTAGTGCCCCTTCATTACCATTACTCCCAGGTTCACTCTTACCATATGTGGGAGTACCTGTTAAAATTCTATGCATGGGTTAGATAGATTTAAAAAAATATATACGTATTCGATAGGACCCCATGCAAAAAAAAGAAGATTTTTAGGAAAAACTAGACAAAAATACAGATATGAATCTACAATGAATACAATTTCCTAACCTCTAGACAGTTTGACATGTAATTAAAATCAATTAATCAATCATTGTCTTCTATGTGAACTTAATTACGCATTTCAGAAAAAAATGTCTTAAATATACAGTTGTTGTTGTTGTTGTTTGGATTTTACGGCATGTCAACCCTTTGGGTTATTTTATCCCGAATATATTTTGTTTTATTTATTCTTGTTGTGCATTCAATTCTTTTCTTCAAACTCAGTTTTTTTTTCAGACACATTTTTGTATCTATAACTCATGGATCAGAGTGGACCTGTGACTAATTGCAATAAAGAGGTACTCCACACTCCCCAGAGCTCTACAACTAATTTCACGCCTATACGCTGTTTAATATACCCAGGGCACTAAGACCCTCAGCCACAGACTTCTATCACATATATGATATAAATGGTTAGGGATTTGCCATAAAGGCAATATGGTTAGGACAATCATATAGGTATTTGTGCTTGATGTGATCAGTCGATTGATGAGAGGGAACCTCTCTTCCTGCACCTCTAGCCTAAATAAGAACCAAAGTGGGGTGTTGACTGTCGTGGACTTCTCAAACACAAGGATTCTGTCCGTCAACATCCCGGGTCGCATCATTGGGGGAATTTCATTCCTTTGCAGAGGTGTAGTCGGAGTATTAAAATGACCCAGCCGACAGTTAAATATACAGAGGTCAAGCAAGCTTACTTATCTCCCTAATTGTCATTGAATATGTTTTGTATATTTTAACGCTTACACGCTCATATTGACATTATGCAAATTAAACGACTCCGCAATGGAACTCCATGAAAATAGGATAGAAAGAAAAATATCTACCTTAATCTAATATCTTAATATCTACACAATAAAATACTTACAGATAAAGAAGCAAAAACATTTTATGTTGGATATAATTTTGTTTTGATGGAGAAGGCAAATATAATAACATTGCAACACCCAATTAAATAAAATAGTTGAACAAGATGCCGGTAGCAAATATTACGAAGCAAAATAACATTTTCCATTCGGCTAATTGCAAGAAGTCAGAATACAAAATAAGACGAAATCGAAAACGTGAGATCCGGACGTTTTGCTTGTAATTAATATTTGGCAAGAATTTAATTTAATCAACTCTTTTTCTCCCGTGAATCAAATCTTCAAATTAACGAGACATTTTTTTTCACTGCAAACTTCCAGAAGGAAAATAGATTTTGCCTCCAAAAATCATTTAAAATTATGAAATGAATATATTTCATTATTAGGCATTGGCAAATATATGAGTAGGAATGTAATATACGGATGAAGTCAAATGTCGAAGGAGATGAGACAGTTTAGACTGTGACAAAGGGAAAAAAACAAAGAATATATGTATTTACCAAACTCTGCTCACAAGCAAGATGTGACACAATGTCAGTTTTTCATGCGAACTTTAACAGGTTTGAATTCAGAGTTTTCCTTTGCAAAGAACAATTTCCATAACAAGTTTAAAGAGCCCGGTTTGCCCTATTAGTTATCCATAACAAGAAGAAGAATAGTTTGTTTTCCTTATTTACTTCCTCCATCTTGTGTTCACGTAGAAATTAGTTTCTCTGCACACATCTTTTATAGTTTACTTAAATATTTTTTATATTCTATTCAAATTAAACTACGCCATGTCAATAGAGCGAATAATACGCTGACTGTATCCCCTACAGAAGAGTAATACCCTCATATCTTTACCAATTGTATTAGATCTATGTGAAAAGCAACCAGCTATATGTAGGATTTGAACTCATGTAACCGTGTCCATTTCTATGACGATAACCACTACACAATGTATAGATACAAGAATAAAAACTAAGCAAAACAAAAAAGAAAAAGAAAAAAACAAACAAAGACAAAAACCAAAAAATAAATAAATAGATGAAAAATCTATATTGAGATCTGTAGCGTAAATTGTGTCCTATGTTTCATCAACCTCCAACAACCATATTGTACTTTATTTGTACCGTAGAAATGTAGTGAAGTGGTCAGGTTTGCTATATCCAGTTATATTATACAGAGAATCTCTTTGTAATACGAATAGTTTGTAAACATATACATTTTACCCGTACATTGGACCTTAACAGTTATTACCACCCGGTGTTTGAATGGACCTGCGAGCTATGGCAATGAATATGCACTCCACACTTCCTATAGCTCCAAAACTGGAGCCTTACCATCAGATGCAGTTGAGTCTCATATCGATGACACTCTTTCTTTTAAAGGTGGGGATATTACCCTTCTGTTGGGGATACAATCAGGATATTCTTAGCTCTACCGACGACATGGCTTAGTTTAATTAGAATAGAATGTGAAGATGTGTGCAGAGAAATTAATTACTACAAGGACGCAAGATGTAGGAAGTAGATAAGGAAAGTGATGAAGATGGAGAAAGATACGACCATCTACATTGACAATCAAACAAGAAACCAACCAACCAACCATAGGAAGCAAAGATTCTTTAGAAAAGTATGCAAAAAGTTGAGAGATTGCGAAATGCAGAAGCAGAGAATTAGTTAGAGGAGAACGTGTCTTGTGTGGCAGGCGTGGGGATTGAGGATTGGTGTGCCTCGTGATTCGTGTCTTTCGTTGAGACATTGGGGGTGGGTTGTGCAGTAACCGGAATGCAGTGTTTGTCTCATTCCGTCCCACCACGTCCCGCCCACAGGACTGTGGCTAGATTGCAGAAGAAAAAAAGAGGTGGGGAGTAGGGACGAATTCTTTCCTGGTGAAGTGGTCGCTCTCAGAACGATTGAGATTCGAGATGAGGACGACTCTCAATAGAATCCACTCAAATATCCGTTCTTTTATTTAGCGCTACTTCGAAACATAACTGGAGGAATAGAAAGATAACTGAAGGACTGGATAGGGTTAAAGGCAGAAAAAAGGGACCACGGAATATAAGGGCATTTTCCGGAAAAATGCTGAGGAGGAGAAAGGGAAATTTTAGGGCACAGTCAAAAGATCGACATATAAGGAAGATGGAAGTGGATACGTATATTAAGGGGAATGGGACAATATAGAGAACGTAGAGATGAGTGAAGAACGTAAAGGGGATGAGAGAAAAAGAGAAGGTCAAAAGAAAAGAAAAAAAATAAAAAGAGAGAAAAGTAAAAACTAAGAAAGGAAAATGTGGGAAGGAAGGGATAAAGAAATAGATAAATGTATGTAATTTCCAAAACCATTTCGTCAAGGCAGGATGTGACACAAGGACAACTTTTAAGCACAGTAAACCTGAATTTAGAATTCTTTCTTCTCCTAGACTGGTTGCTAACCAAGACTAGAAATAAAAACAATATCCCCAACCCGTGACTGAGGAGGTAGAGAAAAGAGATGGAGTTATATCTTTCGAAATATCATTAGCGCGAATTGAAACGTACTCGTGCAAGATTTGAATCGGGTCGCAGATCCACTTTCCTACGACATTAACCGTTTCTCTGAAAATAAATGTAGAACTAATTATTAAAATTATGGTAAAAATGTATTACATTCAACGCTAGCAAGCGATCTAGATAGATTGGTTGGTAACTGGTTGGGTTTTACGGCATGTCAACCCTCGTTGGGTCGTTTTATGTCAGAGACATTTTGTTTTATTCATTATTGATGGGTTTGATGGGCATTGGACTCATGTTTTCGATTTACCCCATAGATGAGATCCTAGTACGTACCGCCACTCCAGATGAGGGTGGATCTAGGAATAAAGGCGATGAAGGGGTAATCTACACTCTCGAGAGCTCCAGAAAGAGCCGTATCAATGCTACTGTATGGATTCAGCACTTGGATTTTAAGGAAATTTCTTTCAGAAAAAAAGTTAGATGCACAAGGATTTTGCGTGCTGCCTTATGGAGATCAATTATTAAAGGAAGAAGTTGTGTTATAGAAAAATCAGAAGTCAAATCTCAACAAGGTGAACATTGAAAACCACGCACAAAGTGGCCAAAAATCAGAAATATCGTAGAAACTATTAGAATGTAGAGATTTCGACAACTTTAACTCAGAAAGTAAATAGCAAACTTTTCAGAATATTGGTATGTTTCTTATAAGAAAGCTAAAAATACACAATAACCTATCTATCTATCAATCTATTTATCGATCGATCGATCTATCGGAAATGTCAGAAAGCAGTATATAATAGCGCTTTTTCAGTGACTAGTCTTTGGCTTATTTTTGTCGGTTTGGTTTCTTTGCTAAGTGGCATATCAACTTTCCTGGTTTATTTAATGCCAAAGTCACCTTTGAAGTAAAACAGTAGCGGTACTATTCACTCCATATCTGGGGAATGAGAGGTTTCATATCATTCCAACGGTATTAGTCCGAAAGAAAACATAATCATACGACTAAAATTTGAAATCGTTTAATATGGCAACTGACTTAATTCTAGTCATACATGTTTAAAACCTACCGGGAAACAGGGTAACTAATGATAAAGTTGATAGTTTGTTGGATTTGTTTTTCAGAGAGGACTGAATGTGGTTATAGGTTAATACCATGTCAAATCATCCAAGCCATGTCACCCAACCCCTTTAATTTTTCTGGATTCTGTTAAAGTGAGCAAAAACCAAACTATCGTTTTGGTACAAATAATATATGTAAAATAGTAATTCAAAAATAATTGTCAGTGATGCAGTGCCACATTAAGATTTTCCCACCTATTCTTGCTATGAAAAATCAGAATTTCATTAATAACTTAAAATTGGTTAACATTAAGACTTCTTCATAGAATTTTTGGATTCATTAGGCCAAAAGGCTTTTATAAACCACTTTTAGGAATAGGGAAGCTCTAAAACACATTTTACAGACAAAAATAGTTTACAAAAAGTCACCATATTTCGCACCCCATCAAATTTGGAGAGCTAAAAATCCATATAACTCGATCAATCATTATCACACTTTAATGTAGTCCACACACTGACAAATTTCTGAAAAAATGAATGGCGTGGGTCACAATTTTATTTTTTCTGGATGATTTGACATGCGAAAATGAAGATTATCAGATATTTTAAAAATATATACTATTTGTATTTTGAAATATTGAACACTTTTCACTGATATTTCAATACAATATTATGCGAAATTTTGATGAATACAGATTTCGATTTATAAAATTTTCCGGTTTAAAAACTATAATTTAAAACATTCTTCCTCTTTACCATTTAGAAAAAAGGTAGAATCATTTTTTAAGCTCTGTTGAATTTTAAGGTATGGGCTCAAAAATCCGCGGAATTTTGTCTATAGCTAAAATAACATTAAATAAGTTCTAAGAATTGGATGACGTGGCGTAGCGACTAAGATGCTGGACTGTTTCACCGTATTAAACGATTTCAAATTTAAGTCGCACGATTATGTTCCCTTTCGGAATAATGACGTCGGAAAGATATGAACCCTCTCATTCCCCAGATATGAGCTGGATAATACCGCTACTGTTCTTCTACAATGGTGATATTTGCATTGAATAAACCAGAAAAGTTGATATGCCACTTAGCAAAGGAGGGGTTTGGTATATATATATATATATATATATATATATATATATATATATATATATATATAGAGAGAGAGAGAGAGAGAGAGAGAGATAGGATGGATGTAGTAGAATCCGACAGTATGGGGTAGGTAGAAGGATGGTAAACAAGAAATGAAAACTCAAAACAAATCAGAGAGTTGAAACGTTTCGTCCGAATTCATACGGACATCTTCAGTCGAATTATTTTTATTGAATGAATTCGGACGAAACGTTTCAACTCTCTGATTTGTTTTGAGTTTTTATTTCTTGTTCACCATCCTTCTACCTACCTCATATATATATATATATATATATATATATATATATATATATATATATATATAATATATAGAGAGAGAGAGAGAGAGAGAGAGATGGAAATAGATAGATAAATTTCACTTTACCCATATATTAAAATATTTCATAACTAATGCACTAACTATAGCGCGTCTTTGTCCAATAATCGATCATAACTGAATAAATCTGCAAACCCCCAAAATAATAAAGCCTACCACGGAATAAACGTCGCATCCCCCCACCCCCCAAAAAAACCTCCAAAGAACAACAACACAGTAACAAATAATCTCGTTGAATATGATCATGAACATGGTCGAAAGACCTTGGGGAAATGGTGGGTCTCTTACTTTACTAGAAATTACACCAGTAAACAATTGTAAATGATCAAGAAGAAATATTTCGTGGTATTCAACTAAACCGGTTTTAATTCAGCGTTGTGCTTTTTTACCCTTTTTAGATGAAAAATAGAAATATTCTTAAAGGATGCTAATTTACATTTTAAATCTAATATTAGAATCAATAAACAAAATATGCATACTTTATTTAGCAAATATTTAATATATAACATAATTTGCAGTATAACGAAAATGATTATTTTAACTTCCTTATTCATTGCTTCGTTTTCATTCATTCTATATATCTATCTATGTATCAATCAGTCTATCAATCTATCTATTTATCTATCTATCTATGCAGTTACACACATTACATATCACCCTAGTTATAATCTATCTATCGGTCTATCTATCTATCCGGGAAACCCATTTGCAACAACATTCTTGCATCATTTGACCAGTGCTCCCATCAAAATTCTGCTTAACAAAATTTAATTAACGCCTCTTGACAGAAAACTAAAAGAAGACGTGAATGAATGCGAAAAATCCATGAAATACTTTGGGAGGACGTTGTTACGTCTACACATGTTGACCTCCATCCAGTTCATCGAAGTATTCAGCTAATTTTATCCATGCAAATACTAAACTTCTTCAGTCTGGATTAAAGTAATATTTCCACTCAACAGAAGTTGATTTAATAAAACCTTTGCCATATTAGTTCTTAACCCTTGTCTACGAATGTCTGACTCAACAACATGTGAAAGTAAATAACTTATTATTATATTTCTCTCTCTCCCTCTCTCTCTCTCCCCCTCTCTCTCTCTCTCTCTCCCCTCTCTCTCTCTCTGTGTAAGTGTCTGATTGAGAACATTGTTATTGTTTTTTTAGAAACTAATATTTGATTTAGTATTTATTCAAGATTTCTAAAGGATTAATAAAAATATGGTTTGGTGGTTGGTTTTGAAGGCTCTACCAATGCAATTGTAAAGAAATAATAAGGTAACTATGATGTTGTTTGTCTACCTTTTATTCTTGATATTTCGTGATAAACATCTCTTCGTCCGAAAATTTCTGAAAGTCTGGAGCTATTGCAAGGAATTGTCCATTCGTTTCGTGCCTTATATCTTCCAAATTCTCTGCGTGTGTGTATGTGTAAGCATGTGCGTGTGTTATGTGTGTTGTGTGTGTGTGTGTCTGACAATTTCTTATTATCATTCGAGGTCTGGCCTACCCTTTTGTTTTTTATTATTAAGAAGTAGTTTGTTTGTTTGTATGTGTCTGTGTGTGTTCTCCAGGCACTTCGGATTTTAAAAAAATATAATAAACATATTTTGACTTTTAACTTATTTTTGAAAGGGAATTAATTAAAATGTTTTTCTTTCGCCATTTTCAGACTTGATGATAAAAAGAATCCACCGTATCTTTGAGGCTGTTTTTTTTAAACAAAATCCTTTGATATTATTGGAAGATGGATATAGCTTTGACGTGTAGTGAGAGAGAGGAACACATTTTTATGTGCAAAATAAAGATTCCAACAATCTCAACGATATAAAGGGTTTAGACTAGCAGTAAAATCTTACTGAGTAAAACATAAAAGATTCCACAATGGTAACGCGGAATGTTAAATAAAATGAAGGGATGAGGGGGTCATTCTTTGCGAAAACTTGAGAAAGAATTAATTTATGTATTTAATGATTAACAAAAAATTACAAATGTGTCTTGTTCTCATAGCGCAGGAAATGATGGGTGATGCGTAAAAGAAAATATAATAATAATACGTCAATGACCCGGAGGAATGACCAGAGAAAACAAAAGGTAAAAGTTTGAAATGCTCTGGGAAACATTGTGTTTGATCCATATAGAGTTCTTAGTTTTTTTATGAAGAAGTAGTTTAAATCTATTTTTACAAAGAAAACTACTTTTATCATTACGAAGGGATTAAAACTCTGGAGTGTGACATCGTAAAATGTTAGTTCGAATTCCTGTCGCGCTATTACGTTTACTTCCGGACTAATACCCTTGAGAAAGTTATATAACCCCCCAATTACCTAGGAATGGGTTAAATAAAACCACTTTCTTCTATAGAGATGGTTTTGGCATCAAATAACACACGAAGTTTGATATGCCATTAAAACAAAGTAAGCGAACCAAACATATATCTCTTATTACTTATCATTTATTGTAATATTAAATCCATCTCAAACACAGACAAATATATATATATATATATATATATATATATATATATATATATATATATATATATGAGGAAAATGAGTAAAGAAAGAAATGTAGATGGATAAAATGAATTTAATCGATATCACATTAATCGATATCACTTACACATGTGTTTCGGTCAGTTTATGTGTGTGAAAATATTTCGCACACATAGAAGAATCGACCTTCATCAGAGTGAACATTTATTTTGAATGAAAAAATTCGTTGGGAAAAAACAACAAAGATTTTTGGAAATATTCGAAAATCGAATTTTTAAAAATTTGGAACGCTGAGAATAGAGACCGTTATGATCTGGATATTTGTTTTTTTCTGGGGGTTATGGTACAAAATAGTTTTTTTATTATTACAAAAATATATATATATATATATATATATATATATATATATATATATATATATAGAGAGAGAGAGAGAGAGAGAGAGAGAGAGAGAGAGAAAGTGAGAGAGAGAGAAAGAGAGAGAGAGAGGGGGGGTATACACATGTACATTAATATAGTTTATATATTCATTTATATAATATTTTTCTCGAGGGATCGTTTTGGCATCAAATACCACCAAGGTTGATATGTCATTAGACAAAGAAACTAATCCAAAAAGAAACACATTTATCTCTTAATACTTATCATTTATTGTAATGTTAAATTCATCTGAAACAGTGGGAAATCGAGATTTAAGAAAAAAAAAAAAGAAGAAAAAAAAAGGAATAAGAAAAAAAGTAAGAAAAATCTATGACTATAATTTTACTTAAATGAAGCCCCTCTAAATAGATAAAGAAATATATGAATAAATAAATAAACTAAAATAGACACTTTATAGAAGTATCGTAGATAAGGATAGTACTAAAGGATAAAATTAAACAATAAAATAAATTAAAATAAATAAAAAGATGTAAAGAGGGAAATCGAAGTAATAGAATTGAAAGAGGTTCATATATGAACATAAAATACAAAATATAAGTAAAGAGCGCATAGATATAAGTGTAAGAATATAAATAGCAAAGTATGGAAAAACATGCTTTAATAAATGATACACACTAGATACCCAAGAAAGATAAAAGACTAGTAACCATAATAAAGTAAACTCAGATACCCCCACCCGCTGAGAAAAAAGACTTACCTTCCCTGCTGCCCACTTGACCCAATTAGAGCGAAACGGCATCCAGACCATAAATTAAAATCCTGTTGGTCAGTCAAAATAAACTTAGGAATTTACCAAAGAGACTAGCAGACAAAAAAAAACAAAAAAAAAACACCGCCAACCAAGAAAAAAAATTTTTTCCACCAATAAAAAAGACACTTGAAAAGAAAGAATGCAATATGACCACCCCATGAATGAGGGGGGTGAAATGTATGAATATAAAATGAGTTTGGCCATGTGCCTGTCTAAATAAAATATATCAGTGGTCTGAAGAAGCTCGTGAGCATACTCGCGAGTGGAAATGGTCCATAACCACGATACCCATGGTATTTAAGGCCTTTTTATTCCCAAATAACTTTGCTCAGTTTACAATAATTAAACATTGAGCTCTCATACGGAACCTGAACTCTACAACAAACTACTGGTAGAGAATTAGGACCCACCTAGAATCACCTTGTACCAAGAAACTTGGTACCACACCAAAGTATATATATATATATATATATATATGTATATATATATGTGAATAAAAGGTTCAATATTGATTATAGAGAATTAACATCAGGACTTTACTAAATAAGGGTAGCGTAGACAGTGAATATATATATATATATATATATATATATATATATATATATATATATATATATATATATATATATATATATATAGTTTTGTTATGGGTTCAACGGGAGAAAATTTATTTATTTTAAAGAAGAAGGTCCACAAAAGGATTATGTTTTTTTTCAAAATTTGTATTATTATCTTACATTTGTGACACGTGTTTTAGATCTTCTGATATCTTGAGGCATTAATTAAATATATCCATAATATATAATATATATATATATATATATATATATATATATATATATATATATTTATAAGTAAGTATTGCACAACATTTTGGATAAAGCATTTAGTCAGTTTAGTGTGGATATGAAGCCAACGGCGCTTAGTTACTGACAGTACACACACACACACATTCATATATATATATATATATATACATACATACATAGATACATAGATAGATATGAATATATAGATATCTATAAAAAAATGTGAAAAAACAGTACAGCATATGATCATCACCGAATATTTTCCGACCAACTTGAAGTAAGGTATTTTGATAGAAGTCTAAAATAAACAAACTTTTACGAGTTAAGTTGGTTATTTGTAGCAAAAACATTTGTAGCAAACAGAACATACTAAACGATACCTTTTATCGAACACAAGAAATATAAAAGTCAATTTTGCTGAGCCCAAGTTTTCTTTTTATTTCGAATGTCGAGATAAGGAATGGTCGTCGCTTTTGCAATGAATCACAGATCAACTTTTCTTTCGCTGACTCTTAGGTTGTATGAAGACATTTTCGAACTTATTATTATAACGTCATGTTAACGTACAAAATCCTGGGATATATATATATATATATATATATATATATATATATATATATATATATATATATGAGAAATGAATTTTGGTACAACTACTAGCAACAATTATTTTTAAATGTGGAATCATTGTCAAAAACGTCAAGGTGAATAACATTAACTAATCACGCAGTCTTTTACAAACGCGATACATTTTAAAGTTAATTGAACCCACCGAGAGTATGTGGTATTTTGGTGAGTGCAAAAGTATGGTAGTGGTTTGCAATATCATTTGATTTAATGGCATAGCAACCCTTAGGGATTATTCTGATGCTAAATCTTTAATTCATGATTTATTTAAGAAATCATTTTCATTACTACATATAATTTCATGTGTATTAATAAATACTGGTGTTTGACACTTAGCCTTCTAGCACCTATATGATAAAAAGGGAAGCGCCTGGTGTAATGGTTACCGTCATAGGACATGGAAACGGCGAGACGAGTTAAAATACTGGACAAGGCAGTTTGAACTTCACATAGCGCTAATACCCTAATAATGTAAGGTATGGATCCAATTATTCTACCACCAGCTATAGGTAGATAGTAGGACAGACTGAGTACTTTAACTTGGTATGGCAATCAGTCTAGGAGAAAAAAAACTCTGAATTGAAACATGTTAAACTCTACTGAAGAAGATGGCCTTGTATCACTTCTTATTTATACGGAAAGGTTTGTAAATATGTATGTGATAAAAAGGGGTGGATTTCTTCCATAAAAGCAATTTGAATAATTTCTGAGAAAATAACATTTAAAATTCTGCTTTTTTCTTTCATTAACAAACAGAAATAGATACACACCAGGTGTCATACTGAAGTTTCACACTCTTTTAAAATCGAAGACAACTGAGCGGTTAAGAGGCTTGTCTGGGGCCAGCTTATACATGTATACAGAGGAAATAAAGAAATGAAAAAGTGATATGAACAATTACATATAGAAAGGGTTTGCAATAGAGACGAATCGCTCGTAGGAGGAATGGACTTGCGCAGGTGGCCTCTTGAAACGGATATTGCTTGATGTCCATCGTGCGGTCATCCCAACACAGGCCAGTTATTGGAAAATGTCCGGAGAGCCCAGCAGACAACATAACAAGTGTTTTTCTCCCTCGACCTTCACTAACACCCCATTTCCCCCCACTTCCCCTTATTTCTCATTCTTTTATTCTCTCGTACAACTTTGCACCCAAATTGAATAACTCCTATTATTTCTCTTTATTTTCTGCCCATTCCACTACAAGTTCTTCATCCAACTTCTCTTCAGGCCTGTTGCTGGTGTGTTGATATCATCAGACATGAATCATCGACATTGGATTCTTCGTAGCTCGTCTGATTAGATATCATGGTGCTTGTAGTAGTGGTGGTTTTAGAAGAAGTTAGAGAAGTCTTGAACATTGTTGTCGAGTGTATGCTGTCTGACATAAAAGTTCGATTAGTAACATTTAATAGACAATCATTGCAGTCAGAAGCCAACCTGATAACAATGTGTCGTCCAAGAACATGTACGGTACGATTTGTGCCGTTAGCTTTCGATTGTATGAGGGTCGAAGGTATTTTATTGTCAGTATGAATGTTCCAAGGTCTTTGTGAATATATCTTACATAATGATTGGAGGCAAATATTAATTAGTTTTAAAGGTTTGTTCTTAAGTGAATAGGATATGATTCAGACAATATACTAACGGAAGGTTTTATTTACATCACCAATTGTATCAGGGGTCCTGCTAATAGCACTGATATCAATGAGTATATATATATATATAATATATATATATATATTCCCTATCTCTCTCTCTCTCTCTCTCTCTCTCTCTCTCTCTCTCTCTCTCACACACACACACACACACCAACAATCTGTATGACTCATCATTCCTGCGATGTCCTCTACGCAGAATCCCGAATCCACACATAGCTGAATAGTGTACGTTTGTGTTGGGGTGTCTGGGTGGTTGGGTGGTTGGATTTTGCGGCATGTCAGTTCGTGGGTTATTTTATGCCGAAAACGTTTTTTTTTTTTTTTATTAATTCTTGTTGGATATTCAGATTTTTCCAAACTCTGTAGTACTCCACACTCCCCAGATCTCCAGAATTGCAACCTCTGCACTAGATGCAGTTTATGTTCTTACCCAGGACACTAAGACCTTCAGCCACCATCTTCTAGCACATAAGTGATTAACAAAATTATTGCAATACGGTGTGGACAATCATATAGGTGCATCGGTTTGACATGACCAGCCGATTAATTGAGCGCAAGTAAGGGTGAAACCAGACCATGACATATTACAATCCGGTTTCGCCCTTACTTGCGCTCAATTAGTATATATATATATATATATGTGTGTGTGTGTGTGTGTGTGCGTTGGAATGTGTACGCATTCACATGTAAAGAAACTAAGATATAATATATGAGCTTTGCGGATGTGAATCCGCTTAATGTATAAAATGATTATTTTCTAATTGTGACTTTTGGGGTGTCTTTAAGCTGTTTGTTAAAAAAGAAATTCGGAAAAGAAATTTAAAAACAAGATTGAGGAAGAAACATATCTATATATACCTGATATGTAATTCTTGTACATTCCTAAATCAGATTCGAAGAGGTTAACAAAGCTGAAATAAAATCTCTCTCTCTCTCTCTCAATATATATATATATATATATATATATATATATATATATATATATATATATATATATATATATATATGTATATATATATATATATATGGTCCATTTGTTATGACGATAAGCGTAACAGCACAATTAACTAAATTTGATTAGTGATTGATATTTCCTCCATGTCCAGTTCAAAAGTGTTTCTTGTATGCATAATCCCAAACCGCATTAAAAGAAAATGAAAACAAAAAGACTGACTTGGCAGTCAATTTGTTTTTGAATATTAACAAAGTAAAAATTATATTCACCGATTTGAAATCCAAAATAAAAAAAATTCTTCTATACAAAATGGCCACAATATCGGAGTAATAAACACAATAATCTCTTTTTCATAAAGCTCATACTAGGAGAATGAAAATATTCTTTCAGAAAATCCAGAAGGGAACAAGTCCCTATAAATCTGATTGCGCATTATTCATACAAGACTTACGCAATACTTTATACTTAAACAAGAGGAACAACCACAATGTAGGTATTTATGCAACCCGTTCACTACAGGTAGAAAGTATGAGGCATCCAGCCAGGATCGAAATCTCTATTCAACATTTATTGATTTACGTGTGTAGATTTCTAACCATTACACAACGATGGAATACCCTGAAACAACTACAAAGTATAGCATTGCAATCATCATTCACTGTTAAACATTTTCTCATAGAATGCGGCGATTTAGTATTTTTTCAACGTAAACAATATCAAGGACATATTTGAAAATATCAATATGCATGCCAATTATTATAAACATAAACATACATAGCAATTATTATAAAATATCCTTAAAACGAAATATTTGAAGAATGAATGAACTCTCAAACAATTACAAAAATGTAAACATATACATACAGTGTACGCGACTCTCTAAACAATTACAGAAATGTTGACATATCGATAAATTTAATCAACCAATTAATCTACCAATCAACTAATCAATCAATCAATCAAATTTCCTGTTTTTTCTTTGATGTTATAATTACAACTTGTCTGAAGTTATTAAGTACATCATATTAATTTAAATAATTCGAAATTTGTTTATGAGAAAAAGATTTTTTCAAATTTTAGATAATCAGTTCAGATGTCAAAACAAAATCTGAATCAAAATTTTACGTATGTGTCAATATGTTTTAGTGAAGATATTAAAGTTGTTTGATGCATTTAGAAATATAACCGTTTGAAATTAAAAAAATAAAATAAAGTCATCTAAAATTGATCAACACCTATAATAAAATATTGGTTCAAATTTGTTGTGTTAATAAGGTTTATTTGATTTGCAAGCATACAGACAATGTTATAAAATATAATGGTAATTACTAATTTCCCTCAATTTACTACTTAGGTAACATCAGGTAGGGTAAGTAAACTTAGGTATATGTGTCATATCTAAGCAAAGTTTAATACATAACAACGTCTATATCATTTTTGCAGTAATACATCAATATGGAAACGAAACGTTTTAGTCTATTGCTCCAACTATAATTTCTCCCTGCCAACTGTGTTTAAAATAATTTGACTCTATCGACGTCAGAGAGGTAAGACTCCACGCAAATTGCAACCCCGTCGGTATGGCATAGATTTACGAAAAATACTAACTATCGAAAACGCCCTAACCTGGATATGACACGGAATCGATTCAGTTAGTGAGACTTAGTTGCAATTATTCCAAGGTCCACTCTGCACGTGAGTAGTAGTACATGCTAGGGTCCAGTCTGTATGTCAAATAAATCTGTAGGAGTGAGAAACTGGAAGTCACCAAGTGCCCTCACTGTTAATGCACTTTAAACTTAGATATATCAATCTCTTTATATATACATATCTATATATTTCACTCCATTTCTCTCTCTGTCTCTGTCTCTGTCTCTGTCTCTGTCTCTCTGTCTCTGTCTCTCTCTCTCTCTCTCTCTCTCTCTATAATATATATATATATATATATATATATATATATATATATATCGCATTATTTGAAGGATACAAATTTGAATGTAATTTGTGAAGCATTGGTAAATATCTTACCTCCCCCCCCTATAAATATCAATGATGACCACTGTTGTGCCCACATCACCATGAAACCAACGACATCATCATCGACGCTATATCTTCTCCAGGTTTGAATAAAACGTGTAGAAAATCGCCCTTTTGAAAGCTACAAACCGGTCAATTTCACAGTGTCATGTCAAGCGATTCCTCCAGACAGGGAAAATTCCGATATTTTCATATAATTCCTCAGAGTGTACGTAGTTCACCTCAAGCCTCTGACTGTCCAAAACATTCATCTTTAGATTAAATCTTTTCTGTCCTTTCTCATGAACCTCTTGTCTTCTTCCAGTCATTTTCAACCAACACAGCAATGTCTTCCCTTTATATATATATATATATATGAGACTGTATGATTGAACGTCTCTCCTACCAACCGTAATATCGTAATGTCTCCTTTTACTCTCATTTTACTCTCCTTTTTGTCAATAGCCGCTTTCATTACACCCGTCTTCGATCGTCTTTATTACAAACACAAACCAATCGAAGAAAACCGCATCGGTGATCAACAGATGGAGATTTTAGTGAGGGAAGAGTTTCGTTTACCATTCAAATTCAAGACGTTTCCTCTCAATTTCCTGTTCTTCCGAAAATACCCTTTCCATCTCGGTCGTTTAGTTCATTAATATATATTATATATATATATATATATATGTGTGTGTGTGTGTGTGTGTGTGTGTTTGTGTGTGTGCGTAATCCCAAAGGAAAACTCTTCAAAATCTTTAGAAATCACAGAAACGTTTATTGTTAATTAAAAGTTTGAACATGCATCTATTTTTGCAACCCTTAACTTTTCCTTTTAAGCTCGACCGTCTGTTAGACCCTCAATATATATAATATATATATATATATATATATATATATATATGTTTCCCTTCTTATCTTCCCAAAGATGTCTCCTATAACCAATCAAATCTTTTCCTCACCACAAACTTACCCACTTACCTACTTCCCCCTTCTATAAAACACTTGTATGACCCTAATAATTCAATAAATCAGAAGAAGCTGAAGTCAAACTTCCAGTGAAATATACTACACATTTTTGTCTGAGATTTGTTTACAGTGGTGAAGGCTTGTGTTGTACCATCCACACTTTTTGGCACAGTCGATAGGAAAGAGCTGGCTACTATTTGATGATTGATTTCTTTTTGGTGTTTCCTAGAAATCTTACTGTGCCGTGACTAGGATGAGTAAAGCAATATCTATGGTGTTAGATATTTTCGATTTTATGTTTTACATCATTTTCAGTTTCCAATTTGTTTCTCGAAAACAATTTTATTGTTCGGTCGTTTCCATTTATTGTAGGGTCTGTTAAGATCTTACTTTTGTTAAACGTGCAGAAGGAAAATGCAGTGAATTTGCAAATCCTCACATTGCAATAGTAAATTGTAATGTTATAAA
>CM042137.1:3606647-3609147 GCA_023376005.1 Doryteuthis pealeii
TATTAGACTCCTTTGAAGCATCAAGTTAATATAAATATTTTATAAGTTATTAGAGAAGATAAAATCCGTCTATTACCTTTGTAATATCTGTTGAGAATGGGTTTGAATTTTTATATGTATATATATCTAATCTTGTCTGGTTAACTTCCGGTGAATATTGCTACATTGTAACTATCTCGAATTCAAAATAAAAACCTTCAAATAGAAGAATCTATTTACTTAGCTTTTTTTCAGTTGTAAAATAAAATATATCAAATTAATTAGATAGATCAGTAAATAAATGAAAAGATTATCTTTAATTATATATTAGAAAGATTGATGGATAATTTTAGGAAACTACACACACACACACATATATATATATATATATATATATATATATATATATATATATATATATATATATATATATATGAAATATGATATTCAGGATAAAATAGCCTTGATACATAGATCGATTAATCATTCTATTCTCGTAAAAATGATAAATAGAAATAACAACTGACAATGTTATTCAATATTAAACCAAAAGATAAATAAGTTTTTTCAAAGCAGAAATAAATAGACCGTGCCTATTACGAGGAAGTTTTCCTCTAGGGAGTAATAAAATTATTATTTCATTTATTTTATTATACCATTGACTTTTTGGCACAGTGCTGAGTTCAACTAAAGTCTATAATAAAGTTTATGATTATTTATCTCAGTTATTCAAATCGATAAAATGACAACATAATTCCCTGTAGATTTTTATATTTTGATGCCACAAATTAAGAAACTTTTTATTTTTTAGACAAATAAGTATTCTATTGAAGTTTTATATATTTGTATTGTGTTTATTGTCTTAGTTTTACTTGACTTGTGTATCAGTCTTTTGAGTGGATAGTTTTGTTTATCAAAGCAAACAGTATGGAGACGGAAATCAAAAGTTAACTGTAATTAAATATGTGACAAAAAAGCGTTTACTCAAATTAATAATCAACTATCTACAAGAAAATATTAATCGGTTATGTTAAATGATCTCACTACAGAGTAATTGAAAATACAATTACCATTATCGCTTCCGCGCGCTTACCTCATCTCATCTATCTTTTCTCAACTCTCTTTCTTCCTTTTTTTTGCATCATATATTTTCAGTGGAGCATGTCCTTGTTCTTCCCTTTCTTTATAATAAAAACGGAATAGCCATTATTTAGCTGAAGTGATGACACTCCTAAGAAACGAGAATCATGTTGATAAGAAACATCGGATCATCAGAATTTACATTTGTGCATTTCAACATGGACGATTTGGACTGTCTCTTTTTTAACCAGAAGGTATTTCAAGTTGATAACGGTCGCACTTTTAAGGAACACGAGTATTAATATATAGATATGGATGTTTTTATGGTAAAAACCTTAGCTGATTTGGGATACGCAAGTATTAAAATTATCGAAAATTCTTTTCTTCTTTTATATCTTCCAATTGCTGAGTTTTTTATTTAAATTATTTTCGAACTAAATTAGTAAATCTGAACAAGAGATGTTGGGCACTGCTGGAGAAGCAAGGATGAACTAAAAAGTAACATTCCCTTGTGGACGCCAACACATGGATATACAAGTGTGGGTCGACTAGTAAGAGCATGAGTCATTCATCTATCAGCGGATGCTGAATGCTGTCCTGACAACCAGCGAAGAGCGATGACTGATAGGGACGTATCGCAAGAGAGAGAGAGAGAGAGAGAGAGAGAGAGAGAGAGAGAGAGAGAGAGTGAGTGTGTGTGTGTGTGTGTGTGTGTGTGAGAGAGAGAGAGAGAGAGAGAGAGAGAGGGGAGGGATAGATGGATAGAGAGAGAGGGAGTTAGATGGATAGATAGATAGATAGATAGAGAGAGAGAGAGAGAGAGGGGGAATAGAGAGAGGGGGAGGGAGAGTTAGATAGATAGATAGATAGATAGAGAGAGATAGAGAGAGTGTGGTGTGGGTGAGACAGAGAGGGGGAGAGATAGATGGAGAGAGAGAGGGGGGAAGAGATTTAGATGGATAGATAGATAGAGAGAGAGAGAGAAGGTGTGTGTGTGAGAGAGAGAGAGAGAGGGGGAGAGAGATGGATACAGAGAGAGGGGGTAGATGGATATATATATATATATATATATATATATCAGATTTTATCCCTGAAGAGCTTTATGCGAAACTAATAGTAGGTTCGTCTGACTCAGTAGATATCCTTATTATATATATATATATATATATATATATATATATATATAGATAGATAGATAGATAGAGAGATAGAGAGAGAGAGAGAGAGAGAGAGAGAGGAGAGAGTCTCATATAGTCAGTACAACCTGATGATGACGATAGTGATTATATAATGTGCAATATTTATCAGTAAAGAGTGCCCAATATCATTAATAGAGCATGTAATGTAAGTTACGGTAGCAAAGACGTGTAGTCAACAGCGGTTGTTAACTAGCAGTTTCTTGCTTATGCGATTTTTAAACCAAGTGAAAATCGCATGGGTA
>CM042137.1:3614147-3624147 GCA_023376005.1 Doryteuthis pealeii
TAAGTGCCTTAACAATGTAAGAGAGTATGATGAAAATCTCTCTCTCTCTCTCTCTCTCTTCTCTCTCTCTTCTCTCTCTCTCTCTCTCTCTCTCTTCTCTCTCATTCTCTTTCCTCTTCTCTCTCATTTTCATCATCATATCGTAGATTTATATATGTGTGCTTGTGTGTACGTATGTATATTGGTGTCTGTGAACACACCTGTTTGGGAGTGCTCGCTTGTAAAATGTCGATTTGAAAAAATCTTTGGTAAGAAACAAGAAGAAAGGACGCTTAAGTTTTTAGTCACATCGAGTATAAATACACACTCACTCTCTGATGCGTACGCATTCTCGTACATATATCGAGACTTAATCGAGAAAACAATTGTTCACAATTAATGGTGGGACGCCCAGCAGCCATTTTATCTCCCTCCAATTCAGCGCCTACGATTCCCGCCTTTCTGTTGCCTTTCTGTTGTGAAATACTCGCCTGTGATTTACCTCCCCTGAAAAAATATGGCGAGGAAATGAGGCGTAAACGATGAAGAAATCTGCGGATAGCAGCTAGTAATTTCGCTAAGCAAACTGCCTTAAGGGCTGGTAATCTGTAAACTGCGCATTTTGCCTGACTATAGATTGGGGAAAGGAAACGGGGAGGGGTAGAAATTGATAGAATAGAAAAGAATACATAAAGGAATAAATAAAAAATGTAATTCCAAATTGTGGAAAAAATTTCACACATTCAAATATATATATATATATATATATATATATATATATATATATATATATATATATATATATATATATATATATATATATATCCCATATTATTATCATTATTATTATCATTATTATTATTATGATTATTATTAATATCATTATTATCAATTCCATCCTCGAGAGTTGTTAACATCAGATTTAACTGATTTTTTCACTTGAATCCGAGTGACAGCAAGTTTCCTCGGGTTTCTAGAACCCTTCCAAGTGTTCTATCTAATCTTAACAGTGCTGCGGTCTGAATGGGCTTGATTCCTCCTATGATATCCAGTTACTCCAGTCTCTTTTCGGGACACTTTGGGACCGTTCCAAGCTCACCATCAACAATTAGTATCACCATCACTTTCAGGTTCCCCATGCCGTTTTGCTGTCTGACAACATCCTAGTATTTATTTATCTTTTATTTTCTTTCCTTTTCAATATGTGGTCCGTTTGAATAGCAGATTCCACTAGTATTATAATTTGATATATAAAAACTCCTCATAGGTAATTCAAACAATGTTTGAAAAGATTGTATTTTGAATACGAATGGTGTATAGACTCTAGTAATGAAAATGTGTTTTTGTTTTACATTAGCACATAATGTAAAACAAAAACACATTTTCATGAAGATAACATCTAAGCCTATAAAAATATTTTTCAATAACCAATGATATAAAGAGAAAACATTGAAATATTTATTTGTACTTTAGAACCTACTATAATACAATCGTAAATGATCAATGTTGTCTAGACCTTGATGTAGTCAAATGTGTATATTCTAAACATACTAAACCTCCAGCACTGATGCACAATATAATTAATCATATAATATTAAATGTTAATTAAAACGTTTATGTTAAATAACAACATTATTATCTGAACAAATAACCTTTTTTTAGGTGCGCTGACATTTTGGATAAAAATTAAGGCAATGTTAGGCTTAAAACCAATGTGAGTTTTAATATTTCAAAAATATATCTTGTGCAATGAACGATCCTTTTTAGGTGAAGAATTGGTCTTAGAATCATTCATTACAGGTGTATACAGAGGATTTGTGTAAAGCTTTTTTCTAATTAGAATTTCACAGTTATCTTGCTTATAACAGTTGAGGATTTAAAGAGTGGAATAGATTTTGTACCAGTTGATCACCAATGTTGGTGTTTAATTTCACAGGAGGGGAAAAACTTTTTAAAGGTCTCTTTGCATCTCTTTAATGGTACTTATGACACAGTAGTCTTGGACAGCTCTCCTAAAATTGCATAGATGGCATGGATTACTACTTTGGAGAATTTCACAGTTATCTTGCTTATAACTGTTGAGATAGGTTTTGTACTAGTTGGTCACTAATGTTGGCGTTTAATTTCACAGGAGGCGAAAAATATTTGCATCTCTTTAATGGCACTTATGACACAGTTGTCACTGGACATGGATGGCCTGGATTACTACTTTGTAGATTTTCATTTTGGTGTTCTTCTTTATGTTGTTACATTTCCAGATATGCTTGTAAAATCTGACAAATATAATGTTTCCTAGGACACTCTACAATGGTGAATGGCCATGATAAGTTGACCCCCGTGTTTGACCTTGACTGAGTGGGTCCTCGTGTAATTTGACAACTATTGTAATAAAGTTCAGAGACAGCCAAAGTCCTGCTGATTGGGTCATTGCTTTGGTCAAGTCAATGAATTTGGCATACAGCTCTGTTTTTGTCTGGTACAGGACAAAGGTCATGTCTGTATCCTGCCTGACAGTTATAAAGGTACCCAAGGTGATTATCCTCAGCTATGACAGGACAAGTCTAGCAGAAATCCTGGCAAAGATTTTTGTCAGTGATTAACAGCAAGGTTAGTCTGAACAATCTGACTTTCATTTTTTATCATTATAAATATTTGAAATTAATAGAAAGACTATAAAATACACACCTTTTTATTCATTTCCCCCCCCCAAAAAAAAAAAGAAAAACGACAAACAAACCATCTAAAAAAGCATATAATTCCAAAGAATTTAGTCAAACATTATGATTTAAATTTAACTTATATTTTCATTCACCTTTTTTCGTTGCTTTTTATTGCAATTAAAAAATAAAGATATTCAAGGTCAGTTACTTTCACAACTTCTGACATTTAATACACATAAATATTTTTGTCCTTGATAAATTACGCTCACTAATTTATACATAGGATAAGAATTATCAGAATACGAAATATGACAGAAAAGTTCGATGTGAGGGGCATCGTCCACTGCGAGTTCTTGCCACAAGGTCAGACGATCAACCAGCTTATTTACAAAGAGATACTGTAGCGTTTGTTTTTTTCAGTGCGCTAAAAAGAGGCGAGAGATGTGACAGGACAACTCGTGCGTGCTTCAGCATGATAAAGCACCTGTCCACACTGCTCTGGATTTCCGAGGGTTCCTGGCCCAGAAAAACATCACTGTGCTGTAGCAACCTCCCCGACCATTGCATGCAATGACCACACACGTGAAATCGACTGCTATTAATCGGTGTCTCGATTAATTCGGTGGATTTAACCATGATGATCATTATGATGAAACTCGAGTAGGTCTCTTGTACCCATTTTATAATATATATATATATGTGTGTGTGTGTGTGTGTGTGTGTGTGTGTGTGTGTGTGTGTGTGTGTGTGATTTCTTCTGGAACGTGAATCTTTTTTTCAAAAGCATCTTGAATCAAATCGCCCGGCTCAACTTGAATTTAGTACAAAACATTTAGTTCAAAGAATAAATATGTCATGTCGTGAAGTTGTCAATTTATTCGATTATATTCAAATGCCGGTAGTCAATCATGATTGGTTTACTTTGATATTTGGCAAAGCATCAAAACTGACATTCGATCGTGTTCAGTGAAAACGATAAATTAGGAATAACCTTGCCAAAATGTGATTTCAAATAAGGATTCAATTCGTTTGACTTCATCGCCAACTTCAACAATCTACAGTTCACCTCAAACAATAAATTCACTAGAATTCCTTCTTGACACTAACAGTAAAATATTTCATATTATTAAATATAGTGTAATCATTATTAAATTTCAATACTCTTTGGTCACTAAAGAAATGTATTACAAGAAATGTATATATGTTACTATTTATATTTATTTCATGTTTCCTGGATTATTTACGTTAGTTGTCGCTATAACAGGGAAATCCACATAATAGAAAATACTGTTTTAAAGACATTTCATAGCTTAGTCGGTAGAGCGTTCGGCTAGGGGTCACAAGGTTCCTGGTTCGATACCGGTCCTCACCAACTCAGCGTATGAGTAGCACAGGGATCTGTTCGGAATATGAGGAGCTGATGGTAGGTGTGGCGCTCCACCCCATACACTGAAATAATCTCCTTGGTCTAGCACTAGTGAAAAAGGGGATAGACTCCCTCGCTGTTTGGCTGATACCGACATTAGGCCGCCCCGACGACTTTACTTACTTTTACTTAGCTTCTAACGTCTTGCGTCCATTCTCTGCAGGCTGGACATATCTACAATCTCTTATTTGTTGATTAAGGCGGGTATCATCTATTTTCGTATCTGAGCCGGTCCCCCCCTCTGTTCTGGACTTGGGAATTTTTCATCTGTGTTCATTGTTGTTTTCTATAACGATTACAAAAATTTGGATATTTTTCTAACGCCTTTATTTAACCGTCACACGCGTAAGACACGTATGTGTCCTTCAAAACCTAAGGTATAACTCTACATTTCCAATTTCATCTCCCGCTCCAACGAAGCAAACTGACCAACCAGAGAACAGCAACCAGTGTCAAAGAATTTCAAAGCACTGTAAATTCAGAATTACCATTATTATTAATTATTCTCTATCGTAATGTAGATAATTCTGGAATTAGTAGATTTAGAAGATGTTATATTGAATGCAATACCGTAAATGAATATTGTAGCCTATACCTCGATGCAGTCAACACGGTTTACTTATATATTCCAAACATACAACAACCTACTCCATAGCTAATGTTTAGTAAACACTTCATCATGTTTTATAAAGACCTTATTATCTTATCTAATAGTTTTTGTTTACTTATAGGATATACTATGTCACTTTGGATCAAAGTTACGGCAATATTAGACATAAAAACAAACTAAGCCTCGGCAAAATCATATCTCACGGTCCTTATTGTCGGTGACAGATTTGTTCTTAAAAAAATCGTTATTATAAAGGAAACTGAATTTAAATAACTTTAGCTAAGGATTACATAAATACCGTATACACTTCTATAATGAACGATTTTTAAGACAAATCTGTCACCGACAATAAGGGACCGTGAGATATGATTTTGCCGAAGCTTAGTTTGTTTTTATGTCTAATATTGCCGTAACTTTGATCCAAAGTGACATAGTATATCCTATAAGTAAACAAAAACTATTAGATAAGATAATAATGTCTTAATAAAATATGATGAAGTGTTTACTAAACATTAGCTATGGAGTAGGTTTTTGTATGTTTGGAATATACAAGTAAACCGTGTTGACTGCGTCGAGGTATAGACTACAATATTCATTTACGGTATTGCATTCAATATAACATCTTCTAAATCTACTAATTCCAGAATTATCTACATTACGATAGAGAATAATTAATAATAATGGTAATTCTGAATTTACAGTGCTTGGAAATTCTTTGACACTGGTTGCTGTTCTCTGGTTGGTCAGTTTGCTTCGTTGGAGCGGGAGATGAAATTGGAAATGTAGAGTTATACCTTAGGTTTTGAAGGACACATACGTGTCTTACGCGCGTGATGGTTAAATAAAGGCGTTTGAAAAATATCCAAATATTTGTGATTATTATAGAAAACAACAATGTACACAGATGAAAAAGTCCCAAGTCCAGAACAGAGGGGGAACCGACTCAGATACGAAGATAGATGATACCCGCCTTAATCAACAAATATGAGATTGTAGAGATGTCCAGCGTGCAGAGAATGGACGCAAGAAGTTAGAAGCTAAGTAAAAGTAAGTAAAGTCGTCGGGGCTGCCTAATGTCGGTATCAGCCAAACAGCGAGGGAGTCTATCCCCTTTTTCACTAGTGCTAGACCAAGGAGATTATTTCAGTGTATGGGGTGGAGCGCCACACCTACCATCAGCTCCTCATATTCCGAACAGATCCCTGTGCTACTCATACGCTGAGTTGGTGAGGACCGGTATCGAACCAGGAACCTTGTGAGCCCTAGCCGAACGCTCTACCGACTAAGCTATGAAATGTCTTTAAAACAGTATTTTCTATTATGTGGATTTCCCTGTTATAGTGACAACTAACGTAAATAATCCAGGAAACATGAAATAAATATAAATAGTAACATATATACATTTCTTGTAATACATTTCTTTAGTGACCAAAAAGTATTGAAATTTAATAATGATTACACTATATTTAATAATATGAAATATTTTACTGTTAGTGTCAAGAAGGAATTCTAGTGAATTTATTGTTTGAGGTGAACTGTAGATTGTTGAAGTTGGCGATGAAGTCAAACGAATTGAATCCTTATTTGAAATCACATTTTGGCAAGGTTATTCCTAATTTATCGTTTTCACTGAACACGATCGAATGTCAGTTTTGATGCTTTGCCAAATATCAAAGTAAAAACCAATCATGATTGACTACCGGCATTTGAATATAATCGAATAAATTGACAACTTCACGACATGACATATTTATTCTTTGAACTAAATGTTTTGTACTAAATTCAAGTTGAGCCGGGCGATTTGATTCAAGATGCTTTTGAAAAAAAGATTCTCGTTCCAGAAGAAATCTCACACACACACACACACACACACACACACACACACACTACACACACACACACACACACATATATATATATATATATATTATAAAATGGGTACAAGATAACCTACTCGAGTTTCATCATAATGATCATCATGGTTAAATCCACCGAATTAATCGAGACACCGATTAATAGCAGTCGATTTCACGTGTGTGGTCATTGCATGCAATGGTCGGGCGAGTAGGGAGGTTGCTACAGCACAGTGATGTTTTTCTGGGCTAGGAACCCTCGGATACCCAGAGCAGTGTGGACAGGTGCTTTATCATGGTGAAGCACGCACGAGTTGTCCTGTCAAATCTCTCGCCTCTTTTTAGCGCACTGAAAAAAACAAACGCTACAGTATCTCTTTGTAAATAAGCTGGTTGATCGTCTGACCTTGTAGCAAGAACTCGCAGTGGACGATGCCCCTCACATCGAACTTTTCTATCATACTTCGTATTCTGATAATTCTTATCCTATGTATAAATCAGTGAGCGTAATTTATCAAGGACAAAAATATTTATGTGTATTAAATGTCAGAAGTTGTGAAAGTAACTGACCTTGAATATCTTTATTTTTTAATTGCAATAAAAAGCAACGAAAAAAGGTGAATGAAAATATAAGTTAAATTTAAATCATAATGTTTGACTAAATTCTTATATTGAAATTATATGTTTTTTTATGTGGTTTGTTGTTTTTCTTTTTCTTTTCTTTTTTTTTTTTGGGGGGGGGGGGTAAATGAATAAAAAGGTGTGTATTTTATAGTCTTTCTATTAATTTCAAATATTTATAATGATAAAAAATGAAAGTCAGATTGTTCAGACTAACCTTGCTGTTAATCACTGACAAAATCTTTGCCAGGATTTCTGCTAGACTTGTCCTGTCATAGCTGAGGATAATCACCTTGGGTACCTTTATAACTGTCAGGCAGGATACAGACATGACCTTTGTCCTGTACCAGACAAAACAGAGCTGTATGCCAAATTCATTGACTTGACCAAAGCAATGACCCAATCAGCAGGACTTTGGCTGTCTCTGAACTCTATTACAATAGTTGTCAAATTACACGAGGACCCACTCAGTCAAGGTCAAACACGGGGGTCAACTTATCATGGACATTCACCATTGTAGAGTGTCCTAGGAAACATTATATTTGTCAGATTTTACAAGCATATCTGGAAATGTAACAACATAAAGAAGAACACCAAAATGAAAATCTACAAAGTAGTAATCCAGGCCATCCATGTCCAGTGACAACTGTGTCATAAGTGCCATTAAAGAGATGCAAAAAAGTTTTTCGCCTCCTGTGAAATTAAACGCCAACATTAATGACCAACTAGTACAAAACCTATCTCAACAGTTATAAGCAAGATAACTGTGAAATTCTACAAAGTAGTAATCCATGCCATCTATGCAATTTTAGGAGAGCTGTCCAAGACTACTGTGTCATAAGTACCATTAAAGAGATGCAAAGAGACCTTTAAAAAGTTTTTCGCCTCCTGTGAAATTAAACGCCAACATTGGTGATCAACTAGTACAAAATCTATTTCACTCTTTAAATCCTCAACTGTTATAAGCAAGATAACTGTGAAATTCTAATTAGAAAAAAGCTTTACACAAATCCTCTGTATACGCCTGTAATGAATGATTCTAAGACCAATTCTTCACCTAAAAAGGATCGTTCATTGCACAAGATATATTTTTGAAATGTCAAAACTCACATTGGTTTTAAGCCTAACATTGCCTTAATTTTTATTCAAAATTTCAGCGCACCTAAAAAAGGTTATTTGTTCAGATAATAATGTTGTTATTTAACATAAACGTTTTAATTAACATTTAATATTATATGATTAATTATATTGTGCATCAGTGCTGGAGGTTTAGTATGTTTAGAATATACACATTTGACTACATCAAGGTCTAGACAACATTGATCATTTACGATTGTATTATAGTAGGTTCTAAAGTATAAATAAATATTTCAATGTTTTCTCTTTATATCATTGGTTATTGAAAAATATTTTTGTAGGCTTAGATGTTATCTTCATGAAAATGTGTTTTTGTTTTACATTATGTGCTAATGTAAAAACAAAAACACATTTTCATTACTAGAGTCTATACCATTCGTATTCAAAATACAATCTTTTCAAACATTGTTTGAATTACCTGAGGAGTTTTTATATCAAATTATAATACTAGTGGAATCTGCTATTCAAACGGACCACATAGTGAAAAGGAAAGAAAATAAAGATAAATAAATACTAGGATGTTGTCAGACAGCAAAACGGCATGGGGAACCTGAAAGTGATGGTGATACTAATTGTTGATGGTGTGCTTGGAACGGTCCCAAATGGTCCCGAAAAGAGACTGGAGTAACTGGATATCATAGGAGGAATCAAGCCCATTCAGACCACAGCACTGTTAAGATTAGATAGAACACTTGGAAGGGTTCTAGAAACCCGGGGAAACTTGCTGTCACTCGGATTCAAGTGAAAAATCAGTTAAATCTGATGTTAACAACTCTCGAGGATGGAATTGATAATAATAATATTAATAATAATATAATAATAATATGATATGGGATATATATACATACAATAAATATATATATATATATATATATATATATAATATATATAATATATATATATATATATATATATATTTGAATGTGTGAAATTTTTTCCCACAATTTGGAATTACATTTTTTATTTATTCCTTTATGTATTCTTTTCTATTCTATCAATTTCTACCCCTCCCCGTTTCCTTTCCCCAATCTATAGTCAGGCAAAATGCGCAGTTTACAGATTACCAGCCCTTAAGGCAGTTTGCTTAGCGAAATTACTAGCTGCTATCCGCAGATTTCTTCATCGTTTACGCCTCATTTCCTCGCCATATTTTTTCAGGGGAGGTAAATCACAGGCGAGTATTTCACAACAGAAAGGCAACAGAAAGGCGGGAATCGTAGGCGCTGAATTGGAGGGAGATAAAATGGCTGCTGGGCGTCCCACCATTAATTGTGAACAATTGTTTTCTCGATTAAGTCTCGATATATGTACGAGAATGCGTACGCATCAGAGAGTGAGTGTGTATTTATACTCGATGTGACTAAAAACTTAAGCGTCCTTTCTTCTTGTTTCTTACCAAAGATTTTTCAAATCGACATTTTACAAGCGAGCACTCCCAAACAGGTGTGTTCACAGACACCAATATACATACGTACACACAAGCACACATATATAAATCTACGATATGATGATGAAAATGAGAGAGAGAGAGAAAAAGAGAATGAGAATGAGAGAGAGAGAGAATGAGAGAGAGAGAGAGAGAGAATGAGAGAGAGAGAGAATGAGAGAGAGAGAGAGAGGGAGAGATTTTCATCATACTCTCTTACATTGTTAAGGCACTTAACTCAATGCTTCTCAAGTAACCAATTCACAGAAAATATTACATTTTAACTCT
>CM042137.1:3629147-3631283 GCA_023376005.1 Doryteuthis pealeii
AACCCATGCGATTTTCACTTGGTTTAAAAAATCGCTAAGCAAGAAACTGCTAGTTAACAACCGCTGTTGACTACATGTCTTTGCTACCGTCACTTACATTACATGCTCTATTAATGATATTGGGCACTCTTTAACTGATAAATATTGCACATTATATAATCACTATCGTCATCATCAAGGTTGTACTGACTATATGAGACTCATCTCTTCTCTCTCTCTCTCTTCTCTATCTATCTATCTATCATCTATCTATATATATATATATATATATATATATATATATATAATAAGGATATCTTACTGAGTCAGACGAACTATATTAGTTTCGCATAAAGCTCTTCAGGGCTAAAATCTGATATATATATATATATACTATATAATAATCCATCTACCCCTCTCTCTGTATCCATCTCTCTCCCCTCTCTCTCTCTCTCTCACACACACACTTCTCTCTCTCTCTCTATATATCTATCCATCTAAATTCTCCCCCCCTCTCTCTCTCTCCATCTTATCTCTCCCCTCTCTGTCTCACCACACACACTCTCTCTATCTCTCTCTATCTATCTATCTATCTATCTAACTCTCCCTCCCCCCTCTCTCTATTCCCCCTCTCTCTCTTCTCTCTCTCTCTATTATCTATCTATCTATCCATCTAACTCCCTCTCTCTCTATCCATCTATCCCTCCCTCTCTCTCTCTCTCTCTCTCTCTCCCTCTCTCTCTCACACGACTTACACAACACACCACACACACACTTTCTCTCTCTCTCTCTCTCCTCTCTCTCTCTCTCTCTCTCTGGATACGTCCTATCAGTCATCGCTCTTCGCTGGTTGTCAGGACAGCATTCAGCATCCGCTGCATTAGATGAATGACTCATGCTCTTACTAGTCGACCAACACTTGTATATCCATGTGTTTGGCGTCCACAAGGGGAATGTTACTTTTGAGTTCATCCAGTCTTCAGCAGTGCAACATCTCTTGTTCAGATTTACTTACTTAGTTTGAAATAATTTAATAAAAACCAGCAATTGGAAGATATCAAAAGAGAAAAGATTTCGATAATTTTAAATACTTGCGTATCCCAAATCAGCTAAAGATTTTTTAAAACATAAAAAACAAGTCCATATCTACATATTAAATACTCCTGTTCTTAAAAGTGCGACCGTTATCAACTTGACATACTTCTGGTTAAAGAAAGAGACGTCCAAATCGTCATGTTGAAATGCACAAATGTAAATTTCTGATGACCGATGTTGCTTTATCCACATGATTCTCGTTTCTTATGAGTGTCATCAACTTCAGCTAAATAATGTGCTAGTTCCGTTTTTATTATAAAGAAGGGAAGAACCAAGGTCATGCTAGCCTGAAAATAATATGATGTGGAAAAAAGGAATAAAGAAAGAGTTTGAGAAAAGATAGATGAGATGGGTAAGCGCGCGGAAGCGATAATGGTATTGTATTTTCAATACTCAAGTAGTGAGATCATTTAACATACCGATTAATATTTTCTTGTGATAGTTTGATTATTAATTTGGTAAAACTCTTTTTTGTCACATATTTAATTCAGTTAACTTTTGATTTTCGTCTCCTCTGTTTTGCTTTGCATAAACAAAATTATCACTCAAAGGACTGATACACAAGTCAAGTAAAACTAAGACAAATAAACACAATACAAATATATAAAACTTCAATGATACTTATTTGTCTAAAAAATAAAAAAGTTTCTTATTTGTGGCATCAATATAAAAATCTACAGGGAATTATGTGTCATTTTATCGATTTGAATAACTGAGATAAATAATCATAACTTATTAATAGACTTTAGTGAACTCAGCACTGCCAAAAAGTCAATGGTATATATAAAATAAAATGAAATAATTAATTTTTAATTACTGCACAGAGAAAACTTCCTCGTAATAGGACGGTCTATTTTCTGCTTTGAAAAAACTTTTTATCTTTTGGTTAATATTGAATAACATGTGTCAGTTGTTATTTCTATTATCATTTTTACGGGAATAGAATGATTTACTCGATCTATGTTATCAAGGCTATTTTAGTCCTGAATATCATATGTTCATATATATATACTAATATATATATATTTATATAGTATATATATATACATATATATTTATATG
>CM042137.1:3631383-3648883 GCA_023376005.1 Doryteuthis pealeii
AGCTTGGCACACGTTTAAAAAAGTATTTCTTAAAAAAAATTAGTTGTTACAAGGGTGTAAAGAAACTCATCAATAAATTCCTATGTAATTACAATTATTATTACTGTTTTTTCCTGAAATATATCCGCATAGATATCAATTCATCACTACATATTTTTTTTTATCCTGAAACTTATTTCAATTTTTATTCTGAAATGTATTTACAACAATATCTCATATATATATATATATATTATATATATGTGTGTGTGTGTGTGTGTGTGTGTGTGTTGAGAGAGAGAGAGAGAGAGAGAGAGAGAGAGAGAGAGAGAGAGAGAGAGAGAGAGAGAGAGAGAGAGAGAGAGAGAGAGAGAGAGAGATTCATGCATTGTAAAGTTTTATCTTGAAATGTATTTATTTTCAAATTGGTTCGTTCTATAATGTCCTGCTGTGAAGCAATTTTGTTTTCTCCAATAAAACATAACATGCTGTGAAGCAATACAGAAAAGGAATACATCAAGTCTTTGCAATGCAATAAAGAATAATTTAAAAAAGACAATTTTTTTAGTGTTCGTTTTTAATTGGAAATCGGAATAAAAACAGAGAAGAGAAAATGTATTTCTATAAAAATCACGAGAGAAAAATTACATTGTATTTTTTGTGCATGAAATGAAAACATTTCGTTTAAATTCATAATAAACTATTGCATAAATTGCTATAACGCCGTGGATTTGAAATGCTACTTCATTGTTATTATTTTAAATCTTTATTAGCAATTTCTTCTCTTTTTGTTCACACTGACAATTCTATATTAGAATTGTTTTAAAATGGCTTATTTTTAAGAAACTTAAGATTATTCTTAGTTGATATTCCAGTTAACCAACACATTCTCTTTCTCAGAATGTGACCTGCCGGATGATGGTGTAGAATACTGCACCTCAACAGAGGACTAGAATCCTCCCAAGGGGCCAACCATTGGCCATGAGTAGGGCCCTGTGATGCTTAGGGACGGAATCCTGGTAGTTAAGCAGTCTATGACATGCAACACTCCGCTTTGGCACTTAGTCTAGATGAGTGGGCGGAAATTACACTAAAATATGAAGTATCATAAATCTAACATTTTGTGAGATACAAAGATAATGTTAGACAAAAGAAAATATTTGGGGGCTGTGAAAACCCCTTTATACCATGGAGTTGAATCTCTGGAACAAATCCTGAATAAATATCGCGGATTTGTATTTAGCTCTTTATTTCATGGGTAAAGTCATCTGAAACCAGTTTCAATTAAATTGACCCGACCTATTAGATAAGTAACCTTCTAGCAACCACGAACACCCAAAATCAGAGGAAAAAACAAACAATGTATGTAAAAACTAATCTCCATTCTCCTCAAGCCACTTAGAGACTGTGACAAGGAAAAACAAGAGATACATATGTGTTTATATTGACGTGTATTTGCGTGTTTTTGTTAATGTTTTGCCATCAGTGACATTTGATGCTTGTATTAGTAGACGTCAAACACAAATGTCAGGACAGATTTTAGCCAAATAGTCGCAGATTTTCAGAGAAAGTTGTCACTGAAATTCAGATACGCGTTGTTACAATTCCCTTTTTTTATTCTGGACAAATTATTTTTTCATAGAACTTTGATTACCTTTCCGCAAGTGACTTAAATGTCTTAGAGTTAGAAACTTAAAAGCAGTATAATAATAGGTTTTTTTAAAGGCATAGCAATATAAAACATATGTAATAGATTTTTGACTGTCAAAACCAATGAATGATCTTTAAACTAATATCTATAATATACAAGTGCATATCTATGCGTTTTATGTTAGATGAAACACGAACAACGAATATAGGTATTTCAAACAGACATACCCTTTTGAAGTGAAATAAGACTGTGTTCACTGATAATTGTCGGTAGGGTACCAACGTCTTAGCAAGTGTAGTTCACGTTTATGAAGAGTAGGAGGAGAGCAAAAATGAGAAGACAATAAAGATAGAGAGAGAGGGGGAGGTTGATACATAGTAATTGTAATACTAAGAGACAGAGAGAGTCCAGAAACTGAAACAAAAGAGCGCGAAAACAGCAAAGTGGGAGATTATTTCTTGGAATCTGCACTGGGCAATTAACGGTCACAGTTGCTTTAGTTGATTTCTTCAGTTAAAATTTCTTCTTCTTCTTCTTCTTCTTCTTCTTCTTCTTCTTCTTCTTCTTCTTCTTCTTCTTCTTCTTCTTCTACCTGCTACACAGAAAAATATAATCAGAAAGAAAAAAGAAAGAGAGTAGTAAAATAAAGCGGGTGAGTATGCGGAAGCGTTAATGCTAATCTGTTTTCAATCGAACATAATGAAAAGATGAACAAAGGAAAGAAAGAAAAAAAGAGTGAAGAGAGAGAGAGAGAGAGAGAGAGAGAGAGAGAGAGTTAAATCAAGATTATAATTTTTACATATTGAAATATAGCAATAGCTCTTAAGTAAACATATCAAACGTCGTATTAATCAAATTACAATACTGTTGTATATCCACAGGTCCGACTAGTTATTATTATATTATTATTATTATTATTATTATTATATATTATTTATTATCAGTAGTAGTAGTAGTTAGTTAACAGTGTTTTTAAAACAGCATTAACGGTGGTTTTCACTGTAGTCCGAATGGGGACAAGTCAATTTAGTTCTCCAGAGTCTTCTTAGTACTCATACCGATCTCAAGAGTCCCATGGTCTGCGTGGTTTCAAATACGCTTATTTCCCGAGTTTATTTTCTACACTCTTGTAATTATTTCTGGATGAAAGATTCAGCTTTACGCTTGTTCTCTTGTACATAATTTATATCTGGATACTTTGTGTTGTTTCCATATGGTTGCTCAGTTTACTCGGTGTTAAGATTTGCTAAAAATTAAATAATGTTCTCATATTAATATTTTTCCAGATTGAAACATATACCTTATTTGCAAATAATTGTTTTATGACATTTGTCAGCAAAGTGTTGGATCATGCTTACAGCATTATTTCAAACAAACATGATATTGGACTTAATTCAATAAAGCATTTATTTAACATTTTAATTGTATTTTTTTTGCAGAAAATCTGTATTTGATTTTGTGAAACTAAATTAAAAGCAGAAATGAATTCCTGGAAATGAGAAGAAAGCTATCTTCCGCTGAGAAGCCATAAAACTCCGACAAGTGCGGAGGCTAATGTTTACGCAGCATCAAAAACAATCTATTCGTTAACCTAATGATGTAAGGCAAAGTGAAGCTCGCCAATTGCTCTAAGGACAACAATGGAAACCATCGCTGTAACAGAATGTAGTTCAACACAACGAAGCACGGCAGTTACACTGACCAAAACAACGAGAAAAATGTTGATTGATTAATTTTGATGGAATGTCATCCAGTCTGGGGTTACTTTATGCTTACTGGTTAGGGAATCAGGATCATTGTATATACATATAGACATTTTTGTGCTATTGTTTCGTAATATTTTTCTAAAATTCTGGTACGAGGGGAGAGGTCGTTAGGGGCTACAGGACTAACTGGTCTGCATGAACAACGATACAGATCTCCCGTCTGCTACCAAGCCAACACCCTTATCGACCTTTCACTTGCAACCTCGCCATAACGCTACAGACATTCTCCTACTGAAGCCCCTAACGACCTCTCCCCTCGTACCAGAATTTTAGAAAAATATTACGAAACAATAGCACAAAAATGTCTATATGTATATACAATGATCCTGATTCCCTAACCAGTAAGCATAAAGTAACCCCAGACTGGATGACATTCCATCAAAATTAATCAATCAACATTTTTCTCGTTGTTTTGGTCAGTGTAACTGCCGTGCTTCGTTGTGTTGAACTACATTCTGTTACAGCGATGGTTTCCATTGTTGTCCCTTAGAGCAATTGGCGAGCTTCACTTTGCCTTACATCATTAGGTTAACGAATAGATTGTTTTTGATGCTGCGTAAACATTAGCCTCCGCACTTGTCGGAGTTTTATGGCTTCTCAGCGGAAGATAGCTTTCTTCTCATTTCCAGGAATTCATTTCTGCTTTTAATTTAGTTTCACAAAATCAAATACAGATTTTCTGCAAAAAAATACAATTAAAATGTTAAATAAATGCTTTATTGAATTAAGTCCAATATCATGTTTGTTTGAAATAATGCTGTAAGCATGATCCAACACTTTGCTGACAAATGTCATAAAACAATTATTTGCAAATAAGGTATATGTTTCAATCTGGAAAAATATTAATATGAGAACATTATTTAATTTTTAGCAAATCTTAACACCGAGTAAACTGAGCAACCATATGGAACAAACACCAAAGTATCCAGATATAAATTATGTACAAGAGAACAAGCGTAAAGCTGAATCTTTCATCCAGAAATAATTACAAGAGTGTAGAAAATAAACTCGGGGAAATAAGCGTATTTGAAACCACGCAGACCATGGGACTCTTGAGATCGGTATGAGTACTAAGAAGACTCTTGGAGAACTAAATTGACTTGTCCCCATTCGGACTACAGTGAAAACCACCGTTAATGCTGTTTTAAAAACACTGTTAATACTACTACTACTACTACTGATAATAATAATAATAATAATAATAATAATAATAATAATAATAATAATAATAACTAGTCGGACCTGTGGATATACAACAGTATTGTAATTTGATTAATACGACGTTTGATATGTTTACTTAAGAGCTATTGCTATATTTCAATATGTAAAAATTATAATCTTGATTTAACTCTCTCTCTCTCTCTCTCTCTCTCTCTCTCTCTCACTCTTTTTTCTTCTTTCCTTTGTTCATCTTTTCATTATGTTCGATTGAAACAGATTAGCATTAACGCTTCCGCATACTCACCCGCTTTATTTTACTACTCTCTTTCTTTTTTTCTTTCTGATTATATATTTTTCTGTGTAGCAGGTAGAAGAAGAAGAAGAAGAAGAAGAAGAAGAAGAAGAAGAAGAAGAAGAAGAAGAAGAAGAAGAAGAAGAAATTTTAACTGAAGAAATCAACTAAAGCAACTGTGACCGTTAATTGCCCAGTGCAGATTCCAAGAAATAATCTCCCACTTTGCTGTTTTCGCGCTCTTTTGTTTCAGTTTCTGGACTCTCTCTGTCTCTTAGTATTACAATTACTATGTATCAACCTCCCCCTCTCTCTCTATCTTTATTGTCTTCTCATTTTTGCTCTCCTCCTACTCTTCATAAACGTGACTACACTTGCTAAGACGTTGGTACCCTACCGACAATTATCAGTGAACACAGTCTTATTTCACTTCAAAGGGTATGTCTGTTTGAATACCTATATTCGTTGTTCGTGTTTCATCTAACATAAAAACGCATAGATATGCACCTTGTATATTATAGATATTAGTTTAAAGATCATTCATTGGTTTTGACAGTCAAAAATCTATTACATATGTTTTATATTGCTATGCCTTTAAAAAAACCTATTATTATACTGCTTTTAAGTTTTCTAACTCTAAGACATTTAAGTCACTTGCGGGAAAGGTAATCAAAGTTCTATGAAAAAATAATTTGTCCAGAATAAAAAAGGGAATTGTAACAACGCGTATCTGAATTTCAGTGACAACTTTCTCTGAAAATCTGCGACTATTTGGCTAAAATCTGTCCTGACATTTGTGTTTGACGTCTACTAATACAAGCATCAAATGTCACTGATGGCAAAACATTAACAAAACACGCAAATACACGTCAATATAAACACATATGTATCTCTTGTTTTTCCTTGTCACAGTCTCTAAGTGGCTTGAGGAGAATGGAGATTAGTTTTTACATACATTGTTTGTTTTTCCTCTGATTTTGGTGTGTCGTGGTTGCTAGAAGGTTACTTATCTAATAGGTCGGGTCAATTTAATTGAAACTGGTTTCAGATGACTTTACCCATGAAATAAAGAGCTAAATACAAATCCGCGATATTTATTCAGGATTTGTTCCAGAGATTCAACTCCATGGTATAAAGGGGTTTTCACAGCACCCCCAAATATTTTCTTTGTCTAACATTATCTTGTATCTCACAAAATGTTAGATTTATGATACTTCATATTTTAGTGTAATTTCCGCCCACTCATAGACTAAGTGCCAAAGCGGAGTGTTGCATGTCATAGACTGCTTAACTACCAGGATTCCGTCCCTAAGCATCACAGGGCCCTACTCATGGCCAATGGTTGGCCCATTGGGAGGATTCTAGTCCTCTGTTGAGGTGCAGTATTCTACACCATCATCCGGCAGGTCACATTCTGAGAAAGAGAATGTGTTGGTTAACTGGAATATCAACTAAGAATAATCTTAAGTTTCTTAAAAAATAAGCCATTTTAAAACAATTCTAATATAGAATTGTCAGTGTGAACAAAAAAGAGAAGAAATTGCTAATAAAGATTTAAAATCAATAACAATGAAGTAGCATTTCAAATCCACGGCGTTATAGCAATTTATGCAATAGTTTATTATGAATTTAAACGAAATGTTTTCATTTCATGCACAAAAAAATACAATGTAATTTTTCTCTCGTGATTTTTATAGAAATACATTTTCTCTTCTCTGTTTTTATTCCGATTTCCAATTAAAAACGAACACTAAAAAAATTGTCTTTTTAAATTATTCTTTATTGCATTGCAAAGACTTGATGTATTCCTTTTCTGTATTGCTTCACAGCATGTTATGTTTTATTGGAGAAAACAAAATTGCTTCACAGCAGGACATTATAGAACGAACCAATTTGAAAATAAATACATTTCAAGATAAAACTTTACAATGCATAAAAATCTCTCTCTCTCTCTCTCTCTCTCTCTCTCTCTCTCTCTCTCTCTCTCTCTCTCTCTCTCTCTCTCACACACACACACACACACACACACACACATATATATATATATATATATATATATATATATATATATATATATATGAGATATTGTTGTAAATACATTTCAGAATAAAATTGAAATAAGTTTCAGGATAAAAAAAATATGTAGTGATGAATTGATATCTATGCGGATATATTTCAGGAAAAAACAGTAATAATAATTGTAATTACATAGGAATTTATTGATGAGTTTCTTTACACCCTTGTAACAACTAATTTCTTTTAAGAAATACTTTTAACGTGTGCCAAGCTTCGATAAGCACAAAAAAGCCGTTTCCTATTACTTCTTTTTGTCTGTTTTTTTTTATTTTTTAACATTTTATTTTCCGTTTTCTTTCTTGTGCCATATTATATATCGACGGGTCTTAGAATACGCTGACTGTATCCCCTGCTTGGTGGTAAACCTCGTGACACTCGAAAGTGATATCCGAAGTATGACACTAACCTGAATCATATTGTAAGTCTCAGAAGATCTAGAGAGTGTGAATTACTTCTATATAGACATTACTTCCAGATCCACCCCGGATTGGCAGCACCTGTGAGGTTTCCTTCGGTGGATGAAATAGTTCTGTTTAAAGAATATTCACGTTCGATATGAGGCTGGTTTGGCCTAGTCGATAGAACATCCGCCTAAGATACCGGTCCCGGCCAACTCAGCGTATTAGCACCGTTTGATCAGTGTAGTCAGGTGGTTGACTGTAGGTGTGCCGCTCCGCCTCAGAAAAGAACTCCTTTGTCTAGCGCTAACGAAAAGGGGTATACTCCCTCACTGTCTGGCTGATATTGACAATAGGCCTCTCCGTAAACTTCACTTTATTATTCTATAGGATCATGTGCATAACACCCAGATGATGCTAAGTCTTAACTCGATTTTGGACAGTTAATTTTACTGCTTAATAATAGATCTAAGCCATAAATGGAATAGAATAGGATTGCATAAATGAAATATAAGACAATCATATTGGAGAAAATATTGTTACATCTTTAAACTATGGATTTGTTGATATAATAGTATTTCTATTGATCTCAATTGTTACTCAAAATGCTCCATTTTGTTGCATAGGGCAAAACTCTAGTTGTAGTATTAGCCGTTAGTAGTAGTAGTCGTCGTTAGTTCAGGAACAATATACACAAGTCGTATAGTCACAAGGGGGCTGTTTATTTATTTCTAGATTCGGGGGTTCATTTCAGAGAGAGAAGGAGAGAGAGGGTAAGGTCAAATTATCATATCGTAAATCATGTTCGGTACTACTATGCGAAACCCATCACGGTAGAACCGGGAAAGCCACGTCTGCCTTCACGAAACCTGGCCGAAAAAAGACCGATTTTCCTCTTCTTCCGTTTGTCAACCCTGGGGTGGGAGGGTCACTTCCGCTCCTCCGCAGAAACTAGAACTTCCGGTTTTATTTTAACTATAGTTCCGGGGTCATTGGTCGGTCAATTTAGTTCCAAACTTTAACCTCTCTTTGTTCTTATTTCTTTTTCCTCTCTTTCTCCGAAAGTCCGATTACCGTTTTAATTTCAATCCCCAAATTCCCCGTAGACCATAATAATTACACTACAATTTAACCCTGCTTCTTGAATGCATTATTCGATAGCAGGACAGACAAGGGGCAGTGATACAGACTTGACATTATTTATGCAATAGAATTTCAAAAGATGGAACATTTATATTAGCATGAAGGTAGAAATACAAGGTGTGTCAAAAAGTACAGATTTTAAAGCTGTATTTAACGAGATAGAAATGAAGAATGAATTGAACGTTATTTTTTCAGAACACAAGGAGTGTCAGAAAGTACCAAAAGTCTCGATTTTTTTTACACACATAGTATATTAAAAATATGACATTAGTTCTTTAATACCCATATGTTATGAGTGACGTAGATATAGTGAAAGAGAATGTTTTACAACTTATTCTATGTAAGATACAGAACCAGACATAAGTATTAGATCTTTGAATGATAGTTGTCGACAAAAAGCACGTGCTACAGTATTTCTAAAGAAGAAACATTGCCCCCAAAATAAAAAAGACATTGTTATTATTATTATTATTCCTTTTGAGTTTTCACATCAGTGTTAGCTGATCGTCTTTCACTGGAGTCTGAGTGACAGCAAGTCTCCTCAGGTCTCCAGGACTCTTCTGAGTATTCTGGCAGATTGCAGCAGTGCAGTGTTTCTGAATGGTTTCAATCCTTCCTCTGATATCCAAGCTTTCCAAAACCTTTTCTAATCCTTTTGGACTGTTCCAAGTGCACCAACTACAATTGGTATAAACTTTCACTTTCATATTCCATAACTTTTTCAGTTCTCTGGCAAGGTCCAGATATTTGTCAATTTTTTCATTTTCCTTTAACTTCACCCTGTGATCCGCTGGCACTGCAAAATCCACCAGTTCTTTCTTTTTTGTTAATCAACACTAGGTCTGGTCTTTTGCTGGGATAAGGTGATCCGTTTTAATTTCAAAGTCCCAGAGAATTTTTGTGCGTTTCGTTCTCAAGAACAGATTCTGGTTTATGCATATACCATTTTGTTGTTGGTCAAAATTTAATTTCTGCATAATTCCCAGTGGATCACCTTCCCAACCCAGTCGTGTCTAGTTTTGTATTCTTTATTCTTTATTTTATTATTATTATTATTATTATTATTATTATTATTCGGTACAAGATCGCAAGTTAGAATCGAAGTCGTTATTCATAAGTAATAAATATGCGACACTATCATGCTAACCATTACACCACAATGGACTTCCATTTTTCACCCAATCCGTTTGCCAGCGGTTAGGATGTGACTCAAGCCCACAAGTATAGGGAATCCAGCTATTTAGTAGCAATGGATCTGCGAGACTAGCTAGCTAATAAAAAATTCGAATTCATATTTTTGGTACAGTTACCAATGTTTATTTCATTTAACCATGTAAATATTAAGTACGCATTATAGTGTAATGGTTAGAGTCGTATGAACTGGACTCGTCAACGTGAGTTCCATTTCTGGACGAGGCTGTTAGCATTTAACACACCAGTAATACACTTAGGAAAGGTATGCATCCACCTACTCTTCTTCCAGTTATGGATAAACATTAGGACAGAATAGACTCTTTAACCTTGGTTAGGCAACCAGTCAAGGAGAAGGAAAAATCTTAATGCAAACCTGTTCAACTCGGATTAAGAAATATATCTTCTATTACATCCTGCTCAGGTGGATGGGTGGTAAATATGGATATTGTTATTATGATAGTTTTAATACTTTCGAGTATTTCAAATTAGGTCTAACTTTATTTTCACTGACGTCCGAGTGATATCAAGTCTACTCGGGTCTCTAGGATTCTTTTAATATTCTAGATTTTTCTAACAGTTCTGTGGTCCATCAAAAATATTCCCTCGTTCGTTTAGTTTAGTTCGTTAATACATCCTTCCATTGAAAAGAATGTATTTGTTATTTGTATCTTTAGACTTGCTTAAATCCTAGGATGATTCTCCTCATATCTTATTATAATAGAGATTGCGTGTTTGTATGTCTGTAACTGATTTTTTTTTAAAATCATTTTTATCTTAATGAATATGAGTACAAATCTCGGCGATAAATCTTTTTAAAAATCCATTAACAATAATAATTACATAATAACTGTAAATTTATTCTTTCCTTCCAATTTTAACTAAATAGTTAAATTAAGAATATTTAGCAAAGAAAGACGTGAGTGATGGAAGAGTAAGTTCAGTTGTTTTATTTCTCGATTATATCCCCCTCTGTTTCAAATCTTTTTATCTGCATTCTTATCTAGTTTCATTAGTATTTCTAATTTAATATATTTCAATGGGTTAGTGTTCATTAATAATATGGGATGAAAATCATCTTAGCATTTAAGCAAGTCTAGTGTTACAAATAATAACTAGTTTTCAATGGAAGAAAGTATTAATGATCTTCAGCTAAACTAAATAAGTGAGAGAAAATTATTGAATGGAAAACAGTGCCAATTCTAATTATCCCAGACCAACCAAACGATGAGAAAGAAAAATAGAAAATAATCAGATAACATTTTGACAAACGCAAACAATGCAGCTGATATGTTCCTGATTTTTCAAACAAAGTCTGGTCTCTTTTTATTACAAAACGTTGTCTTATTATACAAAAGGCATTACACCCAGACATCGTGTAGTTTCAAGAAAAAAATCAAACTCTAACTAAACAGAAACGAATATTGGACACATGTATTTTTTGTTCAGCTTTGTTGGTATGAAGAAGGAATTTCAGGGACTGCGTACCGAATGGAAAGTTTTCTTAATGGTTACTCATGTCGATTCGCTGGCCTGTCTAAATTCTGTAATTTGAGATTACCATCTGTGAAGGCTATTAATTCAATGTTTAGACAACAATGACGACTGAAGCTAGACCTCCCAGGGACACTTACGTTGAAAGTGAAATAAAAAAGCGAGAAAAAACAAAAAGTGACAGGTTTTTCACATAATTCATACAATCCTACCTAAAGATTTATTTTATTTTTTTAACGACTTTGTGTTTTTAATGTTTGTATTTTTTAATCTTTTAAACTTGGCATTTATTTCTTGTGAATCTTTTTAATTGATACCAAACATACCAACGCCGTGGTAAGTGTAAAAAAAATGACTTAGATATACTTGTAAAATTTCCCGCAAACAGTCGTCTTTTTTGTCAGTTACATGATATAATTATAGGTTAAAACGCGCAGTGTAACGGGTCTTCGTACGATCGATATTTAAAAGGTTAATAAATGTTGTAATAGATTGATTGATTTTAATGGCACTTCAAGCCGTCTCGAGTTATTTTCTGCTAAGGTGTTAGGGAGTTGCATTCATTGTACATTTATATGTACATTTTTTGTGTTGTTTTTGTAGTCGTTTATTTTTTCACACAGCTGTCTATTATGAAGTATTCCGATCTAATACAAATACTTTTTACAGAATTCTATGGGTTCAATTAATTATTTCTACTAGTACAAAATAAAAACGCCCTCCTGGCGATGTAAAAATAGATTTTTGAAACATATTGCCTGAGGGGTGGGGGTAAAAAATTCAATGTCAGCGATTTTGTACCCTAAATAAGTAAAATCATCAAATTCATTAAAGGATTAAAAAATAAAACAATTTGAAATGTAAACTTTAAATATGTATTAAAATAAAACAAACTATATATAGATATATAATGCCAGTCATGTATTTGTTAAAACTTGTTTTAAAAAACAATGAGGACTGTCTAATGTTGCATGTTCAAATTTTGAGTGTATTTATTCTATGTTATGATGATTTTGGGCAATGTGACGTAAGCAGTGACGTAATTTTTGTTACAAACAAAAACCGGAGGCGAATCTCCATTATTAATAGATATATTGATGATCATTTGTTTGCACAAGGTTATATGATGTCAAGTAACAAATCATAAGACTTACTAAATAATCGTAACTTCAAGTAACTAAAATTAATACAAATAATTATCAGTTGTATGGCATGCCACATTCCTATGGAATACAAATAATCTTTTATAAACGTATCTACTTGACCTATAGATGGGACTTTAACAGGTACTGTCACTTTGGGTCACAGTAGACCTAAGAGTGATATCAATGAAGGGGTATTCCCCCACTCTCATATCTCTAGAACTCATTTTCCACATAAGATGCAGTTTAATGTCATAAGCGAGAAATGATTTTATTATTATATCGATATTTTCTGCATATTTCCTTATTCTTACCGTGTGTCTGGTTAGAACCAACCTGGTGAATGTATTCAACAAGAAACCGAATACATCAAGAAAGGTATATGAAATTAATAATATAGATAGCGAACAATCCGGATCTAAATTTGTTATATTCTTTTTTTAAGTTTTGCGTATCGGAATGCAAACTGCAGCTGGACAAGTGAAAGAACGACGATCACTTCTATAAAAAATATCTATTACATCTGTGTGTGTGTGTGTGTATGTGTGTGTGTGTGTGTGTGTGTGTGTGTGTTGTGTGTGTGTGTGTGTTATTCTCCGAATTGTTACGTCAATAACGAGTAAGAGAGATTCAAAATGTTTAGGATTGCATACACGGAGATCGACTGGAATTATCTTTGGTTTGCCTTTCGACCAGACTCTCTCTTCAATAAACATTCGGATTCGTTATATTATAAATGAAACTTCTATGTAGCCAAGACTCACCCAGTCCAACGCTCACGCACATTTCGTGACCACATCTTTTCTTCAGACCGATAACTCGTATTGTTACTCTTCCGTTTGTGGATTTCTATTTGCTAAATTTATCTAAAAATCATCTTTACCCACTTCAATGCGTAACCTCTTATGGAAATTTTTTAATAAGATTCCCATTTATCCGTATGTGGGGTCCAATTATTTATGTGTTTGTAGACCGCACGTTAAGACTTTTTTTAACATCTCTTACCCGCCTCCGATAATGTAACAGAAATCCAATGAAAATTGATGGTTCAAGAAAAGGCACCATTCACCAAAGAAGATATTTCAACTACTCTTCGATAAAGTTGAAACAGTTTAGATAAAGATTATTGCCAAGAATAAATGAAACCCATGTTGAAAGAATTGATTTATTTCCATTACTGTCAATTGAAAAGACATAATATAATCCGCTTAATTATCAAATTTAAAAGAATTCATACGAATAACGAAAATTCTTCGAAGCTGCAGCCGTATAAATGCTAGTGTACGGCTGCACCACTTGGACTCTAACGAAGCGCTTACAGAAAAATACAGATGGGAGCTACACAAGGATGCTGCGTGTCTGTCGTAAAAAAAACCTTGGATGCTGTAACCCTGAAAAAAGCAGCTGTACGGCCACTTACCTCCTATCACACAAATCATCGTAGTAAGAGAAAAAAAGATGCTAAACACTGCGGAGGAACTCATACATGGACCCAGCAGTGTAGGCCGACCGGACAAGAATCTTTATCATTTAGCTCCGTGTGCATTCTGGATGCTGCCCATTGGGGTCTGTTTGCCTAAAGTCAGTAAAACATCCGCCTAAGAACCGTAAAGTTCCGGGTAAGATACTGGCCCTTACCAATTCAGCGCATGAATGGCACAGTTCGGATCTCTGCAGTGAAGTGGGTGGTGTGGCGCACCACATCAGACGCAAAAAACAATCCATCTGTTCTAGCACGAGTGAATAGGCAATAGACTCCCTCGCTGTCTGGGCTTATACCGTCAATAAGCCACACCACCTATTTTACTCTCTCTCTCTCTCTCTCTCTCTCTCTCTATATATATATATATATATATATATATATATATATATATATATATATATATATTAAATAAGTGTATTTTGACAACATTTTTTCTTTTAAACATGTTGTGTTAAACTGTACAGACAATTCTTGTCGGACGAGTTTTTGTTCGATCCGTTCTAATTTTCAGGCCATCTTTTTGGTTTCAGGGAGGAACTGGTGAGTAGTCCACCAAAGGTTTCATTACGAGCACTTTTGGCAATACAATTTGCCATCATCAGGTTGGAAACTGATGGTATATTCCGTGTTCGTTTTTACTGCATCGTTCGTTCGAACTACTACCAATTCCTACAACCTCCCCCTACCAATTGTTACTACCTTCCAATTCCTACGCTACAACTCGTTCTCCTTAAAAACGAGACATGGAACATACCATCAGTTTCCTATCTGATGATGGCAAATCGTATTGCCAAAAGCACTCGTAATGAAAACCTTTCGTGGATTGCTACACTAGTTAAACCCTGACACCAAAAAGATGTCCAGAAAATTAGAAAGGATCGACAAAAACTCGTCTGACAAGAATTGTCTGTACAGTTTAACACAACACAACACACACACACACACACATATATAGATATATCTATCTATCTATCTATCTATCTATCTATCTATATATATATATATATATATATATATATATATATATATATATATATTATATATATATGTATTACGAATTTCTGTGAGTGTAATAAAATCGTTTTATTTTTAGGTTCATTCACTACTACGTTCAAATAGTTTTGGTTTCTGCAAATGTCATTCAGAATTATAAAGCCGAAAGTAACAAGGCGTTAATGATTACTGTGATGACTTACATTTGTTGGCAGTTTAATTAGTATATTCATTTATTACCACAACACTTAATAATAAAGACATATTTCATTCATGAAACTGATCTTTTGAAATTTTATTGATTTAGATTGCGGGAATTAATGCATTATATAAAACATCTGGACGTTGAAATTACCGAAAATTCAGGGTAGCATCAATTTCATTTTATCACTGACTTATAATATTGTATTTAGCTTACTCTCCTTACTAAAGTGGTTTATTTTCCTACGGCTATGACGAGTTGAAACACCTCGCTATTAGACATAGAATTATGTTCTATATTCTCTGGATCTCGCAAGAGATAATAAGATCGCTATTCATTCGACGTTTCACCAAAGTTTACAAATCTTCTGAAACGTTTTATTTTTAAAGTATACGTTGTTGTATTGATATGATAAGGAAAATGGCTTGCAGCGTAATGTTTTAGCTTTTGTCTCGTAAGAGCGACGAACTGACATTTCGCAAGATGAAATTACATTTTTTTTCAACGTTCATGTTTGGTTTGATATAAGTTTTCAAATAACTTTTCATTTTTCTTTTTTTTTCAATTTGACGTCGCTGAAATTTTACACAAAGAAACTGGTTGTCAAAAACTAGTTGTTAGTCATTTCAAACAAAGAAATCACGTTTTTCAATAATCAGGATGACCAAAATATTGTCCATATTTATATAGTATTAAAATTGTTATTTACTTAATACACACACACACACACACACACATACGCATTCACACACATATATTATATATATATATATATATATATATATATATAAATATATATATATATATATATATATATATATATATATATATATATATATATATATATGTATATATATATATATATATATATATATTATATATATATATATATATAGGTTTATATATACATATGTATGTATATATGTTTTATATATACATATATAAAGGGGACGGGTTAGCTCAGTCGGTAGAGCGATCGGTTAGAAACCACAAGGTGCCTAGTTCGATACCGGTCCTCGCCAATTCAGCGTATGAGTAGCACAGGGGTCTGCGCGGTAAAGTAAGGAGCTGATGGTAGGTGTGGCGCTCAACCTCAGACGCCAAAAAACAATCTCCTTGGTCTAGCGCTATTGAAAAGGAGATAGGCTCCCTCGCTGACTGGCTGATACCGACTTTAGGCCGCCCGAAGACTATATATATATATATATATATATATATATATATATGTATATATATTGTATGTGTTTGTGTGTTTATCTGAAATAACAGAGTTAACAGATAAATAACAGGAAGAAACACGAGGAGTATACAGGACAGGGAAAAAAAGATTTACTAAGCAAACATGCAAGTTGAACAGAGTAATTATAAATTGCTAGGTTGAATTTACAAGTCCCGTGGGATCTCGTTGTTTTTCTCCTCAGAGGTTTTATCAGACATTATTTATAGGAAAAACAGACAATTCTATTCTCATTACACACTCTCAGTCTATGTCTCTCTATATATAGTGCTCAATACGTACATGTTGAGCAAGATTGATTAACGTAATCAGGATGAGAAGTTAATCCGGGTTTCATAGAGAAGGATCTTCAGGATACTTCTAACATATATATGTATATATGTAGGTATATACAAGTTTTGTTGAACTGTACAGACAATTCTTGTCGGACAAGTTTTTGGTTGATCCTTTCTAATTTTCGGGCCAACGTTTTGGTGTCGGGGTGGGACTGGTGTAACAGTCCACCAAAGGTTTCAAAACGAGCGCTTTCGGCAATACAGTTTGCTATCATCAGGTAGGAAACGATGGCATGGTTTCGTGTCTCGTTTTTAACGAGAACGAGTAGTAGCAAGGAATTAGAAGTTGGAGGTAATAACAATTTGTCGTGGGAGGTTGTAGGAATGGTAGTGGTTCGATGGAACGATGCAGTAGTGATTTTTTTATGGGAGGGGGGTCACAAGTTGTGAGAAGGGTTGGGTATATACATATATATATATATATATATATATGTATGTGAGAGATTTCATATGCTTGTGTTTGTGTATGTTAGTTTGCACACTCGCACGCATGATATATTTTACAAACACATATGGCATATAATTTCGTCATTGCATTTTTCCTGGTTGCTAACTAGAATGGCATTGATTAGGTTTTAGAAAAAAATTATTTGAAATTATTTTGGCTAGCAGGTTTCGAACTCAAATGTTTTCGCCGAAGGAAAACTCATAATGAGACATTAAACCAGCGCGATAAAGTCAACATTTTCTTTAGGGTAAACTAGGAAATATCAATTAATTTTGTAATGGTTAATAATATAGCAATCATTTCTATGTGAAAATTATGTTTTAATGCATGTACGCTTTTGACATTTACTTTGATATTTCCTCCAGCAAAAAGGCATTAAAATAATTGAATTAAAAATTTACTTAGAGCTTCTGTTTTTCCCAAGGTCCAAACATTCCTAATTTGATTAACGACCATCGAAGAAGGTCCCGTTAAAACCCTACTTCTGCCCACTCTGGTCTATATTCAAC
>CM042137.1:3650993-3658493 GCA_023376005.1 Doryteuthis pealeii
AAATCCCTCACTGACACAACAGGAACAAAAGCAATACATGAATCAGAAAAACGCAAAATATAAAAGACAGCGAGTAGTAAAACAGATCCGAAGCCGCAATGCAGTGTAATGCTAATCTGTTTACAATCGAACATAATGAAAAGATGATAAAAAGTGAATCAGAGAGAAAGACAAAGAGTCAATAAAAGAGATGAGTTAAAAATTCAAGATTAGTTGTTCTCCTTTCAGTTACTACGATATGCGCAACCTTGAAACCTAAATTCACATATAGCTTCTTAAGTAAACATATTCAAACAGTAGGATAATTCAAAAAATCCTCTAATCTGTTGTATATCCAGTCAGTGTCCGATAGTTATATTTATTATTATTATTATTAAGATAGAGTCTCAGTAGTGTAGTGTAGTAGAGTACTCAGTAGTAATCAGTGGGATATTGGCAACCCACCACGCTAATTTTACCGACGAACCTTAAACGAGTAGGTTCTCACGTGCTATCCGCACACGCCACCACACCACACACCTACTGACGTCAACCATACAATGAGCGCGACCACCCCGCAAGTCAATTTAGCTTCTAACAAAGGAATACTTCTTAGTACTCATTAACCGATCTACAAGAGTCCATTGGATCGTGCGTGGTGTTTCACCCCAATACGCTACAGCGTCTCCCCGAACTTATTTTCAAACACGTATACTGAGAAATTGAATTATTCTGGATGAACTATTCAGCTTTACGCTTGTCTCTTGTACATAATTAAACCTGTCGATGACTGATGGTGATCCATTTTCATATGGTTGCTTCAGTTACTCAGGGTAGATTAAGACATGGTGAGTAGAACTTAATAGTTTCAATAACCAATATCTACTCTGCCCAGATTGTAACCACTAATACACTATATCTGCAATATAATATGCCTTTTCTGGACACCTCTCCAGATCAAGCAAAGAGTGATTAACCCGGCAATCGATGGACATAAAAATACAGATTAATTCCAAGACAAAAACAATACTGTAAGTAGGACAAACCTCTCCACAAACTAAAAAGCCATTATTTAACATTTAGTGAGATTTGCTTCCTTTTTTTGAGCTCATAGAAAATTCTGCTATCCGTTCTTGTGACACATAAACTAAAAGCAGAAATGCATTCCTGGAAATGCAGAAGAACCTATCTCCGCTGAGAAGCCATAAATTATCTCCGTACAAGAGTTGCGGAGGCTATGTTTACGCTTGCACAGATAACAACCAGCTCCACAAAGTATTACGTTAATCCGTCAAATAAGTGTATAAAGTGAAAGTGAGACTCGCCGATTGCATATAAGGAGACCAACAATGGAACACCAATGCAACAAAACGCCAAACGTAGACGCGAGAATGATTGAGTTCATATCCAACGAAGCACGCCAGTATAACACTGACCCAAACCACGGGAAATGTCGATTGATTAATCGCTACTGATGGCAGTCACCAGTCCTTACCTAACCCAATACCCTTACCAAGTAAGGGTTACTTTAATGTCTTACTGGTCTGGACTACAGGATCAATAGCTATTAATTACCCCTCTAGACATTTTTGTATAGAATTAATATTGGTTTTCGTAAGTATTCCTAATAAAATTCTGGCTATCGGCGCGGCAGAGCTCTAGTGGAAGCGTCAGTAAGGAGATACAACTGTCTGTAGCAGGTTATGGGCGAGAGTTGGCAATGTGAAACAGGTCGATTAAGCGTGTTGGACTATTGCTCGGCAGACAGAGATCTGTACTCGTTGTGTCACTTAGGGAACCCAGCTAGTCCTGTAGCCGGTCGTTAGCTCGTTGAATTATAAACCATGACTCTTGTCATATCACATACATCACCGCTGAAGTTAACCTGTTACGCATCGGAGCGCGATAGTATATAACCTTGTAGAACTTCCTTACGATGAAGACAGAAACACTTGAATTTAAACTCACGTTATACAAAAATCAACCGCCAGTTCTATTTAACCAGACCGAGGATCCGTGGAGTTTCCCTACGGTACAGCGATACCGAGGTCTTCTTGCGACATCACCTTCGTCCTCTTAAAGCCAGTCAGCGATACGAACCCTGTGCAATACCAGAGCCTTCTCTCCCTGTCATGCTCTCGACTTACGCTCACGGTTTTACATTCTACACTAACAGTGTAGAGAGCAGAATAAATCAGAGAATCCCACATACATCGAATGCCACGCGCAAGGTTGTTGCACCTCACAACTCACACAAAATGTCGAGAACATAGGAGCGTCTCAAGCACAAATACCTGATGCAGTAGTTTCATATCTTGGAAGTTCCTCAGTATTGCCAACGAGTGTAACTTCTCGCGCGTTGCACGTCTCCACCAGTCCCTTCAGAAGACCATGAATCAAATAGTCGAGGAAGAAAATCGTGGAGGCAAACCGACATCTAGGCCGCCCTATGAAACTTGGACTCATTATGGACACACCCTAACCACTCTATCTTCATCTTATATTGCTCCAGAAAATTCTATCAGTTTATCATACATATATATAAATATACAACGTTACAACCCTCGATAACATAATCACTATTCAATATAAAATCAAGTCAAGTAACGTAATTAATAATACATTCCTGAAGAAGACCCTCGGACATTGACCATAGAAAATGTGCTCCTGAATAATATATCCAGATATAAAAATCTACCTTACAACCTCTCCCCATATTATGGTCTTCTTTCCTATCTTGCGAGTAGAAGCTCCGAATATTTATGTTATGATATTAAAATGGTAGGACGATGAGGATGGATACATAAAAGATGCAGGAAAAATGCATATTTACCACACTGGCTGCGATTATTCCCACTCTGTGCCATATTCCTACTCGTATGTCTTTAGTACTAAGCAAGATATCGGGGTGAAAGGTAATGTGCTAACCTTTGCAAATCTTCACAAAATACTTTGATGATTTTGTGAATGATTTGATGGTATCTAACTAGCGTTCAGTGAAATACAATGATGTGAGTCTTTTTAAAAATCTTTCTTCATTTGTAATTACAAATAAAGATTTTCTATTATTTCGTTGTTTATTTTGAACACTTCTTAACACTATTAATGTGTTGTCTTCTTAAATTCGATAATTAAAACTGGTTTATGGCCATTCATAAAAGAAGACTTTTCCTTATTTTCTTCTTAGTTTTGGCTTTTAAAAAAATTCTTGATGGTTTATTTTTTCTTTCTTTTCTTCTTTCTTCTTTTTGTTCCTTTTCGTTCTTATCATTTTTCATTCCTTTTTTATTCATTTTCCTTTTTTTTTCATTGTTTTCTTTCTGAGGTCTTTGTTGTTTTTTCCTTCCTCTTTCCTTTCTCTTTCTTTCTTCTTCATTTCTCTATTCTATGGTTTGCAATGTCTTATTTCGTCTCAATAGAATATCAGTACATCATCATCAAATAACCACACAGAATCAAAATTACACACACACACACACACACAACGATATACACACACACATACACACACACACACACACACCATATATATATATATATATATATATATATATATATATGGAGAGAGAGAAGAGAGAGGTGAGAGAGAGAGAGATATGAAACTGTATCTGTCAATCTTGAAGTAACGTTAAGTATTTCATAAATAAACATTTTATATCCATGTTTAATAAATTATCAATGTTTTTATGATATCGAGAACTTCTAATGTACTGTAAGTTATCACGAAGAATATTGTCATATTATTTACCAACATCTGATAGGGGGCAACGGATTCGTGCCAAGAACATTAGGGCGAAAATAGAAACACAAACAGCCACGTCCAGGATTTGAACTCCGCTCCTCATGTCCATTTCCTAAGATGATAACCGTCATAACATGCGCATATAACGCTGGCTATCAATATATAAGTACTAGTGAGTGAAACTGGACTTCGAGTCGAAACCGGATCGGTAATCATCTTATGAATGGTAGGAAAAAGAAGATAAAAGCATCGTTAAAACTTTTATTTTACTTTTATTTCTAGCGACGTCGAGGGACACGTTCGAACCATTGTCAGCGTGCATATCATCTAATTGTCATACAGTTAAGGCATTGTCACCAATGTATGTTATATCAAGACACAACCCTAGTTTGGAAAGTGTTCTTAGTTCTAGCTTTTTTGAGTGGGTGCCGAATATGAGACGGTTTGATTGCTGTCTGATTGACCGATTCAAAATGTCACATATGTTCTGACATCATCTTCGATCAAGATACTAATCCCCCTCCTCCCCTCACTTTATTCTCGCGGTTAAACTGAAATGAATATCATATCTGCAAATCCAGAACTCACCTGTAGACCCGGAACAGACGAGCACGGGAGTTTAGATCAAAGTATCTAGTTATCTTCCAGCATCTCACTACGCACGCACACATGTACGCACACACACGTTTGCACATACACACACGTATACATATCTCTCTCTCTCTCTTCTATATATATATATATCTTTCTCCATATATATATACATATATATATATATATATATACCAACCCCTCCGCACGAGCAGGATGTGACACAAGGTCAATTTCTTAAGCGGAGTTCAACAAGTTTGAATTCAGAGTTTTCCTTCGCCTAGACCGGTTGCCTAACCAAGATAAAAGAGCCCAGTCTGTCCTACTATTTACCCATAGCTGGAGGCAGAGTAGGATTCAAACCTTTCCAAGGGTATTAGCGCTAGGTGAAATGCAATTACCACGTCCGGGATTTGAACTTGTGCAATGAGTCCATTTCCCATGACTTTAACTATTATTACCACACGCTTATATATATATATATTATATATATATATATATATATTATATATATATATATATATATATATATCCGTTTGTTCCAGCCAATTCCAATCAGAATTATCCTGATGATCCTTTCGGTGAAATCGGAACAGATAATTTCTGTCACTGATTCAGTTCCCTAAACCAGGCTCAACAACTTGATCCCTTTACAAAATGCATTATCTCCGCTTATTTTTCTTTTTAAAACTTTCAAAATAGTGACTCGTTCGGATTTTTTTTGTACCCCTGACTTCTAACTACACACACACACACACCAGACACACAGACACACACACACACACACATATATATATATATTATATATATATATATATATATATATATATATATATATATATATATTCTTGTGATTACCTGAAGATGCCGTATTAATACGGTTGAAATAAATTATTGTAATGAAGCAAGTTTAGAGTTTTTCTTCATTTACTAAATATCTTGCTCTGTCCTTTTACTCACTGGTATTAGGTACATTGAGCTCTCCTTATGGTCTACCTCATAAGCTTGGTTAAACCACACATGGAAAGACCCTAACTACGGAAAAAAACTATATATATAATAATATATATATATATATATATATATATATATATATATATATAGAGAGAGAGAGAGAGAGAGAGAGAGAGAGAGAGAGAGAGAGAGAGAGAGAGAGTCCAATAACTTAAATAGATGATGTATATATACGTGATGGAAAGTAAGTCTATTACGCTTAGTAACAATTTTTTGCCGGTGGTGATTTTCAAACTAAGTTTGACTATTTATCTTTTCAACATCGGAGAAATTGAGACTTGCCAAGCGCTGTTGACTTTAAGTCTTCACTAACCTAATTTACATACATATGCTAAATCAATGATATTGCGTACCTCTTATAGATATATTAAACTAAAACACAAGACCGCGTCCATTTCAAAAACAGTCTCTGAAGATGAAGATACTTTGAAATTAATTAGACATTAGACACTATTTTATTCTATACGCATTGTAATTGCCTTTAAAATATAAATAATAATATACTTTACTTGACAATGCTTCAAGCAATTATCAAATTACTATATATATTATATATATATATATATATATTATATATATATATATATATATATATATATTAATATATAGAGAGAGAGAGAAGAGAGAGAGAAGGAGAGAGAGATTTTAAAAGATTTCGATAAAATGGTGTTCTTGAGCAGCGGTGAACATAATATATTATTGTTATTTTTATAAGCGCTTCAACACAACCCTTCAGTATACTTGACATCACCTAATCAGGGTACAATGCTTAGTAATCTAGTCTCGCAGATCCATTATGACTGAATAGAGAGTTTGATCCTCGCTGGATGACCTATTCTTGCAAACGGGTTGGGTAAACACGTTCACCTCGTCACCAAATATTTATACCAATCTATGTAACAGTCAGTAACACATATTCAGGCCAGTGCATATCTTACCTAATGGCATGCACTTAACAATTCTTTAAAACTACCTTCACTCTCATTCATCTAATCTATTTTATTTCATCCATTAATTATTCCTTATTTCCTACGCATCATTGATGCTTTTCCCTGTTGCGAAGCTGCATTCGCGCTCTTTTGTACTCATCTTGTATCTGTTGACAAGTACCCGCACGCATACATTCACAGAGTACGCCATACATAATTTCCTTAAGAAAATTCCAACTACTAACCTGTCACTATTTAAATCATGAAAATAAACACAATAACGATAATAAATAAATTTAAAGAATATAAATGAATGAATAAATAAGTTTAAACTTGTATTTCCTTTGTAGTGCATTTCAAATAATATTTGTTTTTTTTTCTTTTGATTTCCCATCTCATTTCTTTTTTCTTTTCTTTTAAACAGCTTCTGCAATGTTAGCGTATGGCAGCTGTAATGGTCACCTATCTTTGATTTCGCCATCAAAAAACGACCCTGCCATTTTATAAAATGGCATCTTCAAAAATCCGTTTTCTAATTAACATTTACCGCGCTTTTTAACAATTTTTTTTTCGAATAGTTCTTAAAATTTTACTTTTATTTATTTTGCTTTGCATCCATTCATTTATTTGTTTCCTTCCGGGTTTGATTATATTTGTTTTATTTATTTATTTTGCATCTGTAACAAGAAAAGCATAGAATGCATAGATTCACACGCGAAACGAACTCGAAGAAAAAAAACCCAACAAATAACCCAAAACAAAACAAAGCAAAAAGGCTACGCGTTCTTTTTTTAAAATTTTATTCATTGGGTTTTGGAAATGGAAGGTTTCACTACAATTGAACTTGTACAGAGGACATGTGCTTTACAAGAAATAAAATAAAATAATGAACCAGGGAAATCACAGAGAAGACATAATATATACAGAGATATACCATAATATATATACAATCCATTTCGTTAAATTATTGATACATTTATTCATTTTAACGACATTTAAACTCGAGTGTTGATATTATATGCATAAAAGTTAAGGAATTGCATTCATTCTACGATACGATTTACATTTCTGTGAAGTTTCCTAAAAATAATTTATCTCAGTCGATAAAACCTAATGTTTCGGGTTTGATACCGGTGCTCAACAAATCAGCGCATGAGTAGCACAGCTTGAATAATCTGATTTGTGCGGTAAATAATTTGGGAGCTTACAGGAGGGGTTGCGCACCACCTTAGCAATATATTATCC
>CM042137.1:3663493-3670993 GCA_023376005.1 Doryteuthis pealeii
GTTTGAGTCGCATGCTGGGAAGGCTGGTTTTCTTTGTGTGGAATTCAAGAGAAGACGTTTTAATTTACTTTATCAACTTCACGATATGCTATTTTATCTATTGTATTTGATTTGCTACTTTATTTTTTCCTTATTGATATTTTTGTTTCTTTTTTATATTATTATTGCCATAAAAATATTCTTGAATAAATACATTTTTAAATTCTATCTTCTTTGATACTTAATAGTATCATTTGAATAATCTAGATTTTGCTGCTTTTGTCCTCATCTTTAGATATAAGTATATAAGGATATAAAGATGGAGTTTATACAGTTCTAAGTGACAACTATATGTAGGTTGCTGGTTCAATCCTGGGTACGGGCGAAAATAACATAAAATACTTAACATAACTTAACATGCGTACCCGATCATGGTTAATGAAAGAGAACAATCTGTGACTATGTAATAAATAAAAAGTTCGGTTTGAAGTTTCGTGGAGGCTCCTAATTACAACATAAAGGCAACCGAGTTGTACAAAAAACACCTGAAGAATGTCGAAGAGCACATCGGTCGAGACGTTGTGTATATAACAATAAAGATGAGGACAACAGTCCGAAAAATCTAAAAAGACAAACTATCAAACCTCATCGCAGAACTTCATATGAAAAAATTGTGTAAAATTTAAGGTTACTCATTTTTAACATCTTAATTGAATTTGAAAACTGATTTAAAACATATTTGTGACACGTACATGTAGATTTATAGCACTCAACCTGGAGTTACCCGCCCCTTGTAACTCACGCTATGAAGTTATGTTTCGTGTCTCCAGTCTTCTGTCAATTGTCAATTGTCCATGTGACCAGACCGCTTCATTTGGGCTCATTGATCCAACTCTGTCTCCGGGTCTTTGGTAACACACAATTTGATCAAATATGCCAATCCTCTGCGACACACACACACACACACACACACACACACACACACACACACACACATTCTCTCTCTCTTCTCTCTCTCTCTCTTATATATATATATATATATATATATATATATATATATCATGAGTGTTAGTGTGTGTGGCGTAGGCTTTTTTGTTATATAATTTGGCTAACGTGATCTAATTCTTCCAAACATTCGTTTGACGTGTTTCAACGTAATCTGAGGATATTCATACTTAAAATGTCGAGATACTGCGAATCTAAGTTTCGATACTTTCTTTAAATATAATGATTCCCGTTCACTTAATAGTGGCCGTCACACTCTCGTCGTCCATTTGAATAAATGGCGATTACAAAACTAGCTTTTTGCGGAAGCATGGTGAGGATAAATAATATATATATATATATATATATATTATATATATATATATATATTAAGAGAGAGAGAGAGAGAGAGAGAGAGAGAGAGAGAGAGAGAGAGGAGAGAGAGTCATAAGTAATGACATTCATGGAACAAATAAATATTCAGTAAGTTTCAGTAAACATGGTTACTTGGTAACACACACACATACACATACATTCTCTCTCTCTCCCTCTCTCTCCCTCTCTCTCTCTCTCTCTAGTTTATATTGTAAATTTTCATCTTTCATTCATATTATGCAATCCTTTACTTAAAACGTTTTATTTCTTTTGTAAAATTCTTAAAATAAAAATATTTTTATAAAATCAAGCATTTTCTAGATACTTTAGGTTATAAATTCAGATATACTAGTATAAAGAAATAAGTATATAGTGATATATGTATACATGAGCAATGACACACACACACACACACATACACACACACACAACACACACATATACATATATATATATATATATATAAGAAAGCCATAAAAGAAATGTTTTAGCGATATTCAAATATTATTTCTATAAACCAACTGTAGTCAATATAGAGGTTGCATTTATGATAATATTTCTGAAAAAATCTATTTTTATTTTATTTTCATAAATTTCCTCTGATTTATTGAATATCCTCGAATTGTAAATATTTATTTTGCACGACAAAAGGTTTCAGCTAGAAATTATGTGCAGTTACCGACAGAATGCACATTACGATAAGTTTAAAAAGAATGTACATCTTAAAAAATAGCTTCCTGGTTTTACTCGTGTGGGATATATTCATCGCTAAATTCCCCTCTATTTCTTACCTCATTTCTTTCTGTCGGCATTTCTGTCTCTCTCTCTCTCTGTCTGTCATATCCCATAAGTCACTCTACGTTTACATCAATAATATTGTAAATGATAGGGCAGATTGGGTTATTTAGTTTGGATTAGGCAACCAGTCTAGGAGAAAGAAAAATGGAAATTCAAACTCTACACAAACATTAATCTTCTGTCTTGTTCTCTCTATGGCGAAGGGGCTAGGTAATTACATATGTAGCAATTGTCTGTCCCTGCTTCGGATGGACTTATGTCCAAAAGGATTATCTTCCCTTACTGTTAGTGTTTCGCCAATAGGTGACACTAATAGCAGCCCCGGATTCTCTCTCTCTCTCCTCTTGGTCTAGCATCCACAAAAGATAGACTTGACGCGCGGTGTCTCTGCCCATTAAATGTCTTGTCCCCCAACTATCAGTAAATGACTCTCATATTCTTCATGAACTCTTTCTTACATCCAAAGACTTTACGTCACTTTTTGTATCCCGTCATGTATGTCAAACTCCACGTGCTCAGACAATAAAGTCTGTATTATTGTTTCCTTCTTTGTTCGGAGTCATTTACCTATCTATGCACCTACGTTGGAAGGTTTACGCTGAGCCTTCTAAGGTATTATAAGAACAACACATCCAATTCTTATACATACATTACTTAGTGTGTGTCATGGGTAGGAGTTGCGACTGAAGAAGTATCTGTGACTCCGGTATTTGATCACAGAAGCCCCAACAGATCAATCGGCTGGTCATATAAAGCCCTAGAAAATTTATGATTGTCTCGAACTTATTCAAATTTCTCTTATGATAATGGCAATTAAATGGTACTCAACATTCCCTGCTCATGTGGAGGTGATGATATATATATATATATATATATATATATATATATATATATATATATATATATATATATATATATATATACACTTTACTCTGAACATACTGGGCATTTCATCGTGGTGTAATTGTTTGTAAACAAGTCTCGCAGACCAATTACACTTAAATGGTGAGTTCGATCCTCACTGGTTGCTCCCCTTGAGTTGTAGCCTACCCATGGTGAACTGGTTATGTAAATACCTACTGATCCTTAAATATAACCCAGTCACTTTTTACGGGGAGTATGCAAGTTAGTTTGATAGTGAGCCCTCAGAAAATCCGATAACTTCTCCAGGGAAAAATATCTGGTATCTTCTGTTTTTTTTTCTGCAAGGCATTTAATGAATCCTGACGAGTTCTGCTAAATGAAAAGCTTGATTTTCCTCAGAGAATTTTCTTTTGAACTCTTTTAATCGTCGCCAAGAATATCCGCCGATGAAGTTCCAGGAATTCCTTTTTACTACAGTTTCCTCTCGCTTTGACAAAGAACATATAAATTACAGAATTCTCTTTTTTATGTTTTTGTCTTTTATTAAGTATTTTTAAGCTTCTGTATCAATTCCTGATTCCTTCAATTTCTTTTAGTCACCACACTCTTCTTTATTTCTGTTTTTTCATTCTTTTACTATGGATTTTTTGTCTTTTTTTCTGACACAAAACATTTTCTGTCGCTTCTTTTTTTCTACGCTTTCTCACAAGAACGCACATTGGTGGCGTCACCAGAAACTAGGCATGCTATTATAGTATAACTACAGTGGACATTGATCAAAGCTAAGTATTTCACCACAAACGTCTTCAAATTGAGTAATTGGATTTCCTTACTCTTCAGACTTTTTATACTGAAAATAAATCCGTTACACTGGAAGAGTAAAATAAAGAAATGCTGTACATTTCTTTCTTATTTCTTATGAAAATGCTCTCTTTCAACAAAATCAATCTAATACTTTTTTTATTTGTATTTAGCAACTCCTCCACACGTGCAGGATGCGACACAAAATTTAATTTAAATTCGGACTGGAAAGGGTTTGAATTTAGAGAATACCTCCTCTTATATCGGTTGATATACCATGATTAAATATTCCCATATGTACTATTAGAAGGAGAATAATTGATTAATATCTTTCCCAATGTTATTAGCGCTAAGAGAAATGGAAGTAGCCTTGTCCAGAATTTGAACTCCTTGTCTTAAGCCGATAACCATTACACAACAAACACCTCCTCTTAATCCATTAAAACCTAGTTTTCTCGGTATAGATATATTTTAGCTTTTAATGATTGAATACAAAGCTATCAATATAGGTTTTTAACCAAACAGGATTTTCATTCAAAATTAACTTTTAATTGCATTCTTTGTCGTTGTTTTTTCTTTTTTTTGGAAAGAAATTTAAGTGAAACAGCTGAAGCAGATCTACATGCCAGGCAATCCAAATATAATAAGAATGAAATGAGTCTCTTGTATTTAACGGATACAAAATCCCTTTGTTTGTATAGAAGATGAATTCGAACATGACACGCTGGAAACTGCTGTAGAAATAAGAACGGACTCATAAGGGACGTTCTTATGTGGACACTTATACATGGACACACCAGAAATCTACCCCTATATATTTTTTTTGTTTTGCTAGTATGTATAAAGAACATTATATATAAACTATATAAGTACACACACACACACACACACACACACACACACACACACACACACACACACACACACATCTATATATATAAAATAAATATTTTGGTATGTACGTGTCGACCTATAACTCAGAAAAGAGGCGTCACTCAGATTTGAAATCTTGCAGATCGATTAACATCCTTCTAACTAAGAAACACGCCAAATTTGGTTTATTGATTTTTATTAATTAAGGTATATTATTAATTAATTAAACCAAAATCCCCCAATTTACGGACATGTCCATATACTAGCACCTGCTGATAATAACATATTGTCCCCTGCCTGACTTTTTGTTAATAATCTTAATTTATTAAAACAATTGCCAGTATAACAACCAATCCCGTGAATATTAACTATACTTTAATGCAATCTGAGATACAAGCATACTTACGACAAAATATAACAAATCAGTTTTGTTAAACAATTAAATTGTTAAAGAATGGCAATAATGAATGGTGCATTTAGGATTTATAATTAATTTTATGGTCATATTTTTACATTTACATTTGTTTGCGATTGTCGCAAAATTTCTGAAAAAAAGAAAGCCTTTCCCTTAGGAACCAGAAAAGACCACACAGTTCTAAGTAAAGAATCGTTTCTCATAGACTAAACACAGACACTAAATAAATGACGTCTTTGAAGAGAAAACAGGATGGCGGTAAATCACATAAGTGAAGGCAGTAAACTCACTCATACAAAAGAAATATACATAAAACAAAAAAAAAGAAAACCCCCCAAAACAAACAAAAAATAGAAAAACGAATAGAAAAAAATATGAAAAATAAGGGGAATATAAAAATGAATTTGGTCCATCAATGTACAAATGGTTTAGGCAGGAACGGAGTCCGGCGATTAAGATCCAAAGATTGAGACGTTCTAGAATTTGCAGTCTAGTCAAAATTCAGAGCAATGCTTCTTCAATCTAGACCACATTTAAAAATGAATTATATACGCTAACGACACGGCATTGCAAGGCGTCAGAGCAACTTAAAGACTTGGCAAACAATCATAGCGCAGAGATAGACAATGTTGACGTGACAACCTCTGACTTTTATGTGCGGACCCGTGAAGGAAAAACTCAAAGTACACCGCTAGTCTAAATACGACCAGGCAAATAAACTAAAACAACCAAGAAATACTATATATATATTTACCAACCCCTCCGCACGAGCAGGATGTGAAACAAGGTCAATTTCTTAAGCGGAGTTCACCAGGTTTGAATTCAGAGTTTTCCTTCTCCTAGGTTAAAGAGCCCAGTTTGCCCTACTCTTTATCCATAGCTGGAGGGAGAGTAGGATTCATACCTTTCCCAAGGGTATTAGCGCTAAGTGAAATGCAATTATCACATCCAGGATTTGAACTCGGGGCGACGAGTCCATTTCCCAAACTTTAATCATTACACCACGCATTTCCAAGAAATACTATATAAGTTTTATTTAAAGGTAGAATAGTAACAAGGACGTAAATAACGTTAAGGACTTGACTTGTAATTCTGTGATGTTGAGATGAGTTTAGAATACTTTTTGATTTCAGGGCGGCCCATTGTGGTCTAATGGTTAACAAGCTAGTCTCAGATTTATTTACTACTTAATGGTGAGTTCTTAACTGGCACAAAGCTTTCGGGTTCTTTGCTGTGTCCAGTGGCTTACCATCCCATGAGTCTCACCTCGTAAGTGGTCCCACATAAGAAATGTCCTTGTATCACACCCGTATACGTGGAATTCGCGGTAAATACCCTTAATAGTGAGTTCAATTCTCGTTGGTTATTCTCTACTTGCAACCGTGAGTCATATACTATCCACGTTATATCCATATTGATATTTTTTGTTTTAAACCTGCTCTGCCATTGTAGTTATTGTAGTTTATAGCACTTCTTTCGTCATTTTTAAAAAATTTGCAAGCTACCCTTTTATCACAAACGCACACACGCATACGCACACATATATGCATATATTTAGCAACCCCTCCGCACGTTTAGGATGCGACACAAAATCAATTTCTGAAGCGGAGTTTAATTCATTTTCTTAGACTGGTTGCATCAGCCAGGTTGCACATAGCTAAAGAGAAAACCGTTGGAGTCATACAATTCCCAATGTTATTAGCGCGACGCGAAACACAAACCGCCTCGTCCAGGATTTGAATTCATTTTTTCGTGTCCATTTTATACGACACACAAACACATGCAAACACAAACAAACAAACACACACACACACACACACACACACACACACATATATATATATATATATATTCATGATACAATTATATAATTGTACCATTCCTTTCCGCAATTGCCTGTAATTAATCAATATATCAATTAATTCATAACAATTAACTCTGATGATTTTTCTTGGTGAAGCTTGAGTAGGTTATTCATATATACACCTTTATACTAAATCCGCTCTACTAACGTACTGAGTACTTTATATTCTATATTCTTTATAACCTTGACTTATTCGGTTAATATTATTATTGACCGTTGATATTGCGATTAACTCGATATTCTATTGCCTGATAAGTGATCTTTTATTATATATATATATATATATATATATATATATATATGAAATTCTTCACCTTATTCTGTCTGGTATTATATAACCCCATGCGTACTGTAACGTAAGAGTTAACACATTATTTAAGATTGCTTCATTCCTCAAGTGTTTTGGGTGTTATCAGACACTTACTATAATTTTCTTCTTATTTTTCCCCTCATTTCAGTCACAGACAAGTGTTACCACTGACAAGTGTTAACGAATCATGGTATTAACAAGAAGTGAAAAAGACGGCTGTGGTTTAGAGAAGAAAAA
>CM042137.1:3673493-3698493 GCA_023376005.1 Doryteuthis pealeii
GTTGTTGTTTTGTTTTTTTCCACAAAGTATATCAATTTCAGACCAGTATTAACATTTGGTATAGTAATTTAGCAGAATGCTCCAGATTTATTCTTATTTTCTTTCGGATCACAAAAACTTCTTACGTGCCTCCTCCCAATTCTATGCTTAAAATGCTAAAGATGTTGACGTCTTACTTACATCATCATCATCATCATCATCATCATCATCATCATCATTCGCATCATCATCATTATCATCATCATCTTCATCAATCAACGCACATTAAGAATCATGTACACAAATATGTAGACGGATTCATGGTAATAGAGCAAGAGAAACACATAAACACACATTGCGTATTTTTTGTGCGTGGTTAGGCATCAGGATGATATAAATTTAATTATTAGATGTGTCTCAGATTTTTTTAAATCAGGAATCATTTTGGTTTGGTTTCGTTGTTTGGTTGGGTTTTACGGCGGGTCAACCCCTTGGGTTATTTTATGCCGAATATTTCTATTGGGAAAAAATGTTTAATGCCAACAAAGTTTTGAAATAATTTCATTTTTAATGGATAATACAATTTTGTTTATAAACACATATTTTCTATTTAACCCATAGATGGGACCCTAACAGGTACTACCACTCCGTATCAGAGTGGACCAGGAGCAATGGTGATGAAGGGTGCTCCACATTTCCCAAACCTCCAAAACTGGAACCTCACCATCAGATAGAGTTTAACGTCATTGCCAGGACATGTAGACCCGCAGCCACCGCCTTCTAGAACCTATATGATGAAAAGGGTTGGGGCTTGCCATAAGGGCAATAGGGTTGGGACAATCATATAGGTGCTAGGGCTTAATATGACCAGCCGATTGATTGTTCTCCGACCGTCCGTCTAGCCCAAGATAGGGCCAAAGTGGAGTATTGCAAGTCATGGACTGCTCATCCACCTGGGCTCTATCCTTAAGCATCACGGGTCGCCACAACGGCAAACCGGTGGAACCATTGGGGGAGTCTTACCCCTCTGCAGAGGTGCATTCGGTGCATTATATCGCCCCAGCCGACAGGGTGGGGAAACATTTTGTTATATATATATATATATATATATATATATATATATAAAACTATGGGTTCTGACAGAGACAAAATATTTACTATGTGTATATATAATCTGGCTGTATATCTTTTTCTACCTCTATATATCTCTCTATCAATCAATCTATCTATCTATCTCTCTATTTTGTGGTCTGGGTGGTGGTGTCTATGAGTATGTGTGTGTGTGCGCGCTCGTGTGTGTGCATAGGTGAGCATGGGTTTGAGGCACGTGTGTGTGTATTTATTAGCATATATACAAATATATTTTATCCGTTTGAATAAATATTGTAAGTTTTATATAAATCTATAACATAATTCATATATATATATATATATATATATTATATATATATATATATAACATAATTCTTATATATATATATATATGTATATATATATATGTATAAGTAAAGTAAAGTCGGGGTGGCCTAAAGTCGGTATCAGCCAATCAGCGAGGGAGTCTATCCTCTTTTCTCTAGCGCTAGACCAAGGAGATTGTTTTTGCGTCTGAGGCAGTGCGCCACACCTACCATCAGTTCCTTACTTTACGGCATAGATCCCTGTGCTACTCACACGCTGAGTTGGCGAGGGTAGGTATCGAACTAGGAACCTTGTGGTTTCTAGCCGACACACATACCTATCAATCTATCTACGCACACACACACACACACACACACACACATATATATATATATATATATATATATATATATATATATATATTATATTATTATATATATTTATATTTTCGCTGATGACCGCCAACTAAAAGTGTAAACGCAACGCTCTCCTATATAAGGGATGGAGCACTCTATGACGGCCTTTATATGCAAAGCGATGTGTGTATTAAACCAGTTAAAATCCCCTTCGCATTCTGTAGGCGATGACAGCCTGGCGGTTAAGGTGTCTGGCTGACACTGAACCGATCGAATTTCAATCCCGGCTGTAGGTAGCTTACAAATGTCTAGCCACACTGAAGAGACTTGATAAGTCGAAACGCATGTCTGTGGACGACTTTATCTATTTATATATATATACATATATATGTATACACACGTGTATAACTAAAAAAGGAAAACGTGCTCTACCTTAATTTATCAATCAACATTTATCTACGCACTAAAAACATATACACTGATAAGAGGGAATATATATATATATATATATATATATATTATAACACGAGACGCGTGTTTATAACGTTCAAAACAAAAAAAAACAAAAAACAAAAGACCGCGTCCATTTCAAAAACAGTCTCTGAAGATGAAGTTACTTAGAAATTGATTAGATACTGGACATTATTTAATTTTTTATACGCATTGTAATTGCCTTCTTAATATAAATGAATAATAATATACTTAACAATACTTCAAGCAAAATATCAAATACTATTATATATATATATATGCATATATATATATTATTCATGCGAGTAAGTGTGCGTGAGAGAGAGAAAGTATATATGTGTGTACGCGTATTTGGATGTGTGTGTGGAGGAAAGGGAAGTATTCGAAGAAAGCCTAGTAGTAATAGTCATGTAGTAAAATATAAATTTAGCCAGAAAAATACACAGATGTTAATTTTGCGGAGAGGCATGCATGGTTTTAGATTTATGTCTGAGCGTTTTCCTTGTTATTCATTGCCTAGACATGAGCTGCCACGTCTGTATCCATGTCTCAACGATCGCCAACATCTATATCTTCACGTGCTATTATCCCGGCCCAGCTCTACCATTCGCATTTCCCTTTACTTTCTCTGTTCGTTCGTGTTTCTGAGTTACTGTTCCATCCCCACCATTGATTTACGGTCTTCTTTGCGACAACCATGTTGGTTCGGTTAGAGGGGGAATGTCTATATCTTTGCAATTTCATTGCTAGCAAATGGCAGGCTGACAAAAAGAAGTAATTGAACTAAAACTCTCACATGGGTAACTGAATGGTTTTATAAAACAGAGTACACAACTGAAGCTATGTACTATGTATATATATATATATATATATATATATATATATATATATATATATATGTGTGTGTGTGTGTGTGTGTGTGTGTGTGTGTGTGTGTGTGTTGAAAAAAGAAATAAAGGAAAGAAAGTATAGAATGGATGAAATAGGATATTTTAATCAATTTTACTTACACGTGTTTCGGTCAGGAGTTTATCCATGTTTACATTATTAAACTATTATTAATATATTATATATATATATATATATATATTATCAAAGAGGTACACGGTAATAACCTACTCGAGTTTCACCATAAGGATCTTCAGGGTTAAATCCACTGGATTATCAAGATATTGATTAATTGCAGTCGATTTCACGTGTGTGTTTTTTCGCGATAAACGGTTGATTATAGGTCCGCGTCGAAGAACGCTGGTTTGAAATTCAAAATTCAAAAAGAGCGGAAGTAGCATTTTTTTCAAAGGATAGATAGTCATGGCAATTCATGCTGCCAGCATAACATGCTGAGAATGATTTGGAGAATATTATTCAAAATAAAATAACTGTATTCTATTGTCTCTCAAAGGATCATTATCAAACCCTTAAATTTTTCTAAATCGCTTGTTATTTTATGATTATTTATCTGAGATGATGACGGGGCGTGACAAAGGTAGTTATGTACTAGCGTATTAATATATAGATTATTATCATTTTGTAATTAATATTATTACTATTGTTTCAAACCACTTACTCGGACGATCACCAAACATTCAGTGCTCAGCACCCAGCTCCTTACTTCTTTCTTCGGTTGTCATCCAGTCATTACGCAACTGGGACTCCCCATTTAAGTTCCTCTCAACTATCTGAGTATTATCTGATCCCCAGACCTTCTCGTTCAATGAAAGCCACATTATCAAACGACCCCTGGGTCATCACGTGTCAATCAAGCTGGTTGACGTTAAATGATATTTCGCGACCATTTTAAACTAAACTACACTACATGCCAATAATAGTTTTCCAATCTGTTATCGCCTATATCCTAATAGTTCATCTAAGAATATACTTGAGTTGAGTAGTTGAGGTTGATCCTTATCCAAATCCTATCTATATCTATTGTGAATTATTTTAACTATTTCCGGTTCGATAAATTACAAGAGACAATGAATACCAGTTCACATACGTAGGTAGTAATATCTCATCTCGAGAAAGCAGGATAAGAAGTTTCATCTCTTTCCAAATGATATTATTCTTAAAGTAAAATTATTAGTGGTACTTGAGTTCGAACTCGTACTACGATGTAGCAGTCTAGAACGTCAGCTGCTACGCTACGAGGACGAGTCATTATCAAATTATGATATAAATTAAGCAGTTGGGCACACATTTCATTGAAATTATTTTTAAAATTTACCCCATATATATATATAGTAAAAAGACACTTATTCCGGTTCTTATAACTGTTATTATAAGATTTGTGTTGTGTAAAGTGCCCCAATCTTCAGACAGGAAACTTTTAGTTCTTCTGCTGTTCGACCATTCTGGCATTTTTTTTACCACAGAAATATTTTAACAGTGATAAGAAATAGAATAAACAACTTTTTATTTTTTATTTCCAATGTTTTCTTTTCAATTATATATATATATATATATATATATATATATATATATATATATATATATATATAATGGACTCTCCGTCGATTATCGACGTATGAGGGTTCATACACACAATGAAGTCCCACACAGGGATTTGTTTATAGTGGTGAGTGCTTGTGTTGGACCATCCACACTTTTTGGCACAGTCGATAGGAAAGAATTGGTGCATCAAAGGTTGCCACAAACCCAATCAACGACCGACCTCAGGACTCCTAGACTGGTTACCTACCCAAGGCTGAAGAGCCCAGTCTACCCTACTATTTAACCCATAGCTGGAGGGAGAATATATGGATTCATATATATATATATATATATATATATATATATATATATATATATAATTCAATATACCAAACTTGGTAAATCCTCGCGGCGAGAAAAAACCCAGCAAATAGTTTGATTGTAAAAATATACTACCAAACATCACCCGGGGAGAAAAAAATGTTGGAAAAAAGAAAAGACCAAGATAATCGTATCAACCAAAAATAATTTATTGGTACAATATTTGGCCAAAAGAAAAACAATTTATATGTATATATAAATATAAGATATATACATTCATACAAAACCGCCAGGAAACTAAAGCTAATAAGTAAAAAGTGCTCAATACCCAAGTAGAGCAAATAATAAAGATAAACCTAACTTAACCCTGAAGAGCACTAAGCAAAACTTTTAGTAGGTTTATCTGACTCATTAGGTTTATCTTTATATATATAATATATATATGCACATATATATATGTGTGTCTGTTTGATGGGTGGGGGTGTTTGCCATGGAATATTAGGTAGACTGATATTTTATCTATTTTAATTTCTACTTGGTAACTTATAATTTTCCCTTACGTATCGATATACATATTCATAATCAGGTTCTCCTGAGAAGGGTTTGTATGCCTCTCTTTTGCCACCCCTCCCTCAGACATCGCTACTAACAAGTCCTTTGCACGGCATCCAATATCCGTAAAGAACTAGTCCATAAAATGTTATGTTGGTCAGCTTACACTGGTGTATCCATGTGTAGATGTCCACAGTAGAACTTCACTTACGAATTCGTCCTTGCCTCTCCATCGATGTCCTGCATCCCTTGCTTGTCGTATTCGTAGAGTTTGGTTGATAAGGGGTAAGTGACTGTACAGCTGCCCTTTGTGGACTGCTGCTTCCAGGATTTGTTCAAGAGAGAAAGCAGCATCCTTGTGTACTTCCTATTCATATGTGCATTAGTATCTATGCATATGAAAATAACAAAAGGATACATAGTCCTATCGCCAGTCTTGTTTACTAATCCTCTTATTAGCAATGTATCTGAATATTAAGAAATAATGTTTCATGGGGACATTCCTTTTATAATTGTATATATTTACCACCCCTCCACACGAGAAGTTTAACAGGTTTGAATTCAATGGTTTATTTCCTGTCGACCAGTTGACAAACCAAGTTTATAGAATCCATTCTGCCCTTCTATTTACCTATATGTGATGGGAAAATAGTTTGATTCATACCTTCCTCAATTGTATTAGCGATATGGGAAATGCTATGAGCATCCTCTAATAATTGAAATCGTGTTGCCTTCATTTCCAACGACGATAACCATTTCAATACGGCCGCCTCTTTGGTGTCCCCCTTTTTTTACAGTTGCAATCAGAATCAAGGTATTGGTAAAACTAGCTAGAGCATTTTTTTCAAATCAGACTGGAAAACCCGTTGGACATCTGCCTGGGAAACACAAGGTTTCGGTTTCAATTCATAGCTCTCGGCAACTCAGCGCATAAGAATCGCAGCTTGGATGTGCGTTAAAGTGGTGAGCGATTATAGATGTTGCCCTAGCACTAGTGAAAAGGGGATAGATTCCCTCGCTATCCGGTCAATAGCAACATTAGGTCCCTCTGTCGACTTTTAATGGATATATAACTACTGTTCGACCAAACATAAATCTATTAATAATGGAGATTCGCTTCCGGTTTTTGTCTGTAACAAAAATTACGTCACTGCTTACATGACATTACACAAAATCGTCATAACATAGAATAAAATTTATTCTACGATTTTTGGCATGTTAAAATTTTGAGTGTATTTATTGAATAAATACACTCGAAAGTTGAACATGCAACATTAGACAGTCCTCATTGTTTTTTAAAACAAGTTTTAATAAATACATGACTGGTATTATATATCTATATATAGTTTGTTTTATTTTAATACATATTTAAAGTTTACATTTCAAATTGTTTTATTTTTTAATCCTTTTTTTTAATGCAGACCATTAATAAAGTAATTAGTAAGATCTTCATTCAATGAATTTGACCTTGTGCCAGACAAAGCAAAGCTTTGCAAATAAATATACATTAGTTGAGTGGTAACCTGCATTACGAGTGCCCAAACTTACTATTTCTCGAGATATAGTCGGTTTTTTGCTTTGTGCTTTTAGTTAAAATATGAGGTACGGGCGAACTTCAGATATTCTTATGTTAATAAGTTCACTAAAAATGTTGAAGTTTCTAAAACTATTAGACCAAAGAAAAATGTTATTTATCAAAACATTAACACGTATTACAGTGCATTAATTCTATATTATAATGTTTTTCTACAATACGTTGCAATTTTCTTATCTAAAAAGATTTAACAAGAATTTGGGGGTGGATGGGGTGGAGGAGACTGGGACGGATTAACGGCATTTCAGTTTATTTCAATATAGAAAATTGATTTTATATACGAGGAAATTGATTTATGAGTGGAACGAATTAAACTGGTAAGACAAGGTTACACTGTATATTCGGTGGTACAATCACACGTCAAAAACATTTTCGCAATTAAGATATTTATGATTTCCTCATATGTATATCCAGAAATTTAAGTACTTTAGGTTTAGGTTTTACACCCTTTATCATCCCACCCTGTCAGCAGGACTTAGAATAAGTGGAATAGATCCCCTGAAGAGGTTTTAGAATGTCCAATCGGGTTTCCTCGGTATTTCACTAAATCGACATCTTCAGGTGAAACTCCATTTCTGGAGATTTGGGAAGTGTGTAATACACCTTCATTGTCATTACTCCCATGTCCACTCTAAGCCAGAATAGTAGTATATGTTTGTGTCCCATCTATGAGCCAAATACATCTTATTAATAATGGAGAACCTCTTCCGGTTTTTGTCTGTAACAAAAATTACGTTACTGCTTACGTCACATTACCCAAAATCGTCATAACAGAATAAATACACTCAAAATGTGAACATGCAACATTAGACAGTCCTCATTGTTTTTTAAAACAAGTTTTAATAAATACACGACTGGTATTATATATCTATATATAGTTTGTTTTATTTTAATACATATTTAAAGTTTACATTTCAAATTGTTTTATTTTTTAATCCTTTAATGAATTTGATGATTTTATTTACTTAGGGTACAAACTCGCTGACATTGAATTTTTTACTCTCACCCCTCAGGCAATATGTTTCAAAAATCTATTTTTACATCGCCCGGAGGGTGTTTTTTATTTTGTACTAGTACTTATAAAAGATTTAGTAAAACCAATGGACAATATTGTCTCCACAGGAATGAAAGTGTTTGACCGACCGGGAAAGCTGGCTTTAACGAATGAGTCAGACATTCCTCGCCAGAGATACGGAAATAGAAGCATTCAACCTCTATAAATCTTCATAAATGCAATGTGAGTAAGAGAGACATGTCAGAAAGAAGTGGCACCATGTGGCTAGAGGAGAGAGAGAGAGAGAGAGAGAGAGAGAGAGAGAGAGAGAGAGAGAGAGAGAGAGAGAGAGAGAGGGAAGGAGGGGAGACAAGAAACGAAAGAAAGACAAGGAGGAAAGCAACAGGTGATAGCGATTATCAGTAAACTATAAACAATTACAGACATAGTTGGACGTTCACACATTAATGCATACACAGACGGATATTATCTGTAGTCACGAAGAGCGTCAAACGGAAATTGAGAACATTACAACAGTATAAATTGTCATTTGGGATGAGAGTAACGTTGAGTATGTAAGAGCGTTTGGTCGTTGCTCTTGGGGGAACGGATGGGGCAGGATGAAACAGTGAGGGTGACATGGAACACAGCCACAGGTGAAAACTGAATTTAACATGCTTAACATAGGTTGGAATTTATTCACTACAGAACTCGTTTTGACAGGTCACTTTGGTCAAATTGATAAATTGCTATACTGGGAAAAACACGCTCATATATATATATATATATATATATATATATATATATATATATATATATAGTTTCCGAAACTAAAGCCAGACAGACTGATGAGCTAAGAAATCAAGACGACCGATATTGTGTAAGATGTCTCATCCCAACTGCGCATATAAGTGATGGAGAAATTTAAGCAAGTATGTATTTACCTTCCCACCCCGCGTGTCCTGGTTTGGTTCAGTTTCTTTGTCTAATGACGTTTTAACCTTCATGGGTAATTTTTACGCCAAAGCCATATTTGTAGAAGAACAGTACTATTTAACGCATGGCTGGAAGAAGGGGGGTTTCATACCTTTCCCAAGGATATTAGTTCGAATGAGAATGTAATAGCGCGACTCATGTTCCAACTCGCTTACTATGAGGTTGCAGTTCATCAAGTTAGACATTACGCCACGGAGACTCCTACCTCCGCAAATCCTCGCTAAATTGTCATTACTACCAGTTCGACTCTTACCTAGAATACAGGTACTTCTTATAATATCATCAATAAAACACATATATTTTATGAGAAAGTATTAATATTAGCAAAATAAAAAAAACACCCTCCGGACGATGTAAAAATAATTTTTTGAAAAATATTGCTTGAGGAGGTGGAATTTAAAAATTAAGTGTCGGAGAGTTTGAACCATAAATATGAATCATCAAATTTATTAAAGGAGTAAAAAAAAAAAATTAAACAATTTGAAATCGAAACTAAGTTCTATTAACTTTGAATATCTATTAAAATAAAACAAAGTATATATAAATATATGATACTGGGGATGTATCTATTAAAACTTGTTTTAAAAATCAATGAGGACTGTCTAATATTGCATGCTCAAATTTTGAATGTATTTATTCTATGTTATGACGATTTCGGGTATAGTGACGTAAGCAGTGACGTAGTTTTTGATACAGACAAAAACCGGAAGCGAATATCCATTAATAATATATATGACAGAACTTTAAAAAAATCAACTACACAAAAATGTAACTATAAACGTACAATAAACGCGACTACCGAATCTCTAGGTATAAAATAACTCGAGATGTGTTAACATGTTGTTAGAATAAATAAATCAATTAAACATACCCTTATTCTAGGACCAGGGTAAGACATGAGGTCAATACCTTTAAGCGGAGTAAAGCAGGTTTAAATTCAGCGTTTCCCTTCTTGTCTGTATGCTTCATCTAAACTATATTTGCTAGTTCGTCCTAATATTTACCTGGAGTTGGGTCGAATAGATGGATTCGGTCCGTTAAATTTGATTTAACTTACACATATCTATATATTTGTATCTTTTGATTGAGCAGACTAATTTGATAGCATCTGTAGAGAGGCCACAGTAAATTAGGAACCTTTTAAAGGACACCATATTAATCTGATATTACATTTAGAGGAGCCTGAGTAAATTAGGATCCTTTTTAAGGAAAACATACTAATCTAATATAATTTGTCGTGAGACCGTATGATCATCTTAAGGCAACTCTTCTTATCTAATATAATTTTTAGAGAGGCCAGATAAACTAGGACTATCTTTAAGGAGACCATGCTAATTTGATATCATTAGTAGAAAGACCAGGGTAAACTTAGGGTCATTTCTAAGGAGAATATACGAATCAGATATCCTTTGTAGAGCGGCCGCCGTAAAATAGGATCATTTTTAAGGAGACCATACGAATCTGCTAATTATTTATAGAGAGGCCAGATGACCATTTTTAAGGACACTATGCAAATCTGATATAATTTATAGAAAGGTCACACACACATGTATGTGTGTTCTCTTCTGAGTTATGAGTCGACGCATGTATTGTGACTCGTTTATGTAATGATTATCTTCGAAGAAAAGGAAATAGGGGACCCGGATTTAAATCCTGGACGAGGCTACTTGCGTTTCACATTGGAATAATATCCTATTTCCTAATAGAAAGGTATGCAGACATCTATTCTCCATTCGGATATGGGTAAATAGTAAAGTAGGCAACCAAACTAGTAGAAGAATAACTTCTAAATTCAAACCTGTTAAACTTCTGCTTAGGAAATTAACATCTTGCTAGTGCGATATTTCTTAAATATGTATGCCGGCACGCACATACTAAAACAGACGATTCTTTGGTAAACATATATATATATATATATATATATATATATATATATATATATATATATAGAGAGAGAGAGAGAGAGAGAGAGAGAGAGAGATGGAGATATAAGGAAAGAGTGAGAGGGTGTCGAAAGAGAGAGAGAGAGAGAGAGAGAGAGAGAGAGAGTAGATAGTGTGTGATAGAGAGAGAAAGAGAGAGAGAGTGATATATATATATATATATATATATATATATATATAGAGAGAGAGAGAGAGATATGGAGATTGAGGGAAAGAGAGATAGATAGAGATAGAGGGAAAAGAGAGAGAGGGCTGATAGTATGTGATAGATAGATAGAGAGAGAGAGACAGAGAGAGAGAGAGAGAGAGAGAGAGAGAGAGAGCGAGAGAGAGAGAGAGATAGATAGAGAGATATAGAAAGGGAGATAGAGAGAGGGGGTAGGCGGTGTAATTGAATTAAGACGATAGTGAAACTAATCTTTAAACAGCCTAATTTCTGGAACGTTGTATTACAGATTTTCAAGGCTGCGCAGTTTGATAAAAGATAATACTTAATAAAATCCATTTTGATTGTATAATTTAGTACTAGAAATAATAAAACACGGGTATCTTTTGATTAGAGGGAAATTAATTGAAAAGAACCGAGAATATTAGAAAGTGGACGCAACCCTCCTTAAAAGTACACATCCATCAATATGAGCAGGTCTGTTGCTTTGATCAAACAAAATAGTATATTTGATCCATGTATATCTTTTGACATGAAAGACTACATAAAATAATCACTTCAATAATCCTGCCCGTTTCTTGTCCCTTGTAATCTTCTTTGTTTCACAGGAAAATGATAAAGATACCTTTTTTTTTCTTTGTCTTTTGAACGTATTCTTATTCACTGTACATGCTGATACTTGCAGGGTTTCTTTCTTCACCTTACTGTCTAATTTCTTGTGGAACATTGCAGGATTTACGATACCAGCATCATGAAATAATTACGAGAGCAATGGTTGCGTGTCCTTATCGGAGTGTTCAATGGCTTAGGCTTGACTGTCATCAATGTTTGGTTTTTTGTTTTGTTTTTTTTTTGCTTTATAATTATTGTATTTCTTTGTATTATTATTATTATTATTATTATTATTATTATTATTATTATTATTATTATCAGAGTTTTTCCCTATTGTTTCTGTCAACTGCATTTTCAGTGCCCATCTCGCTGTTACCGCACATGACTTTTCATTTTCATGTTCTATTAAGAAGTCTTTTTTCTCGATTCTTTTACCGGTGTCATTATTTCTCTTCGTAGTTGTTTTTTTTTATATTGCAATTTTTTTCTTCTTTATGTTATTATCATTTTATTTTTCACTGTTAATCCTGATTATTTTCTCTCTCGTTTTTAGCGGATTCTGGTGTGTGTGTGTGTGTGTTTTTTTTACTTTCCTCTTTGTTATATAGTGGTATTTTCTTTCTGTCAACGGTTTGATTTTCATCTTTTATTTTTCTTTTTGTTTTTTCCTCTTCTTCTTCTTGCCAACCATCTACTTTTTTCCCTCCTGTCACTGGCTAATTTCTTCACTTGTTTATTTTCTAATGTTTATCGTTTTGTTCCCATTGTGTTTTTCTTTCATTTTCATTTCCTGATAACTGTTTCTTTTTATTCTTTCCTTTTCCATTCAATTTCCCTTGTTGTTTTTTTTTCTCTTTTATCTTCTCTTTCTTTCGATTCTTTATCTTCATTTTTTTTCTCTTTCTTTTTAGTTTTTACATTTGCTCGTCTTCTCTCTGTTTATTTTTTGTTCCATTTTTCATTTATTTGTGTATTTATTTTGTTTTCTTTTTCTTTCCAGTGATTTCAATTTTCTTCTAATAGTTTCTTTCTTTCTTTCGTTCTTTCTTTCTTTACAAAAACATAAAGACATGTAATTTTCATTGATATTTCATTCTTTCTTTCTTTCCATCGAGGTCTACTTTTCAGTAATGTGTTTCGGCTTTTTTATACTTTTGTTTGGATCCAATGACTTCGAGTTTTAATAATGTTTATCTTTTCTTTCTTTCCTTCTTTCTTTCTCTCATTCTTTTTCTTTCTTTTTCTTTCTTTCTTTCTTTCTTTCTAATATCCTTGGTTCGTTTTAATTATTTTCTTTCTCTTCTTTTCTTTCTTTCCTTCTTTCTTTCTGTCATTCTTTTTTCTTTCTTTTTTCTTTCTTTCTTTTTTTTTCTTTCTTTCTTTCTTTCTAATATCCTTGGCTCGTTTTAATTATTTTCTTTCTCTCTTTATTTCTTTCTATTCAGCCACTTCGTTTTCTCACATATCCTCTTATTTATTTATTTATTTATTTCCTTCTTTCTTTATATATTTATTTATTTGTATCCAATAAACTTCTAGTTTCAGTAATGTTTATCTACTTTCTTTTTTAATTTGTTTTCTTTTTCTTTATATTCTATGACTTTTAGCTCTCATTAATGTGTATCGTTTTCTTTCTCTCTTTCTTTCATTCTTTCGTTCTTTCTTATTTATTAATCTATTTGTATCCAGTAAATTTCTAGTTTATCTAATGTTTATCTTCTTTTCTTCTTTCTTAGATGCTTTGTTTTTCTTTCTTTAATTATTTCTCTCTCTCTCTCTCTCTCTCTCTCTCTCTCTCTCTCTCTCTCTCTTCTCTCTCTTAATCTATTCAGCGTTTTCGTTTTCTCACTAACATCTTCTATCTTTCTTTCTTCCTTTTTATTTTATCAAATAATCTCTAATTTACAGTGATATCTCCTTTTTTTGCAATCCATTATTTTCTTTTTAAATAATGTTCATTTTCTTTCCTTCTTTCTTTCTTTCATTCTTTCTTTCTCTCTTTCTTTCTTTCTTTCTTCTTTCTTTCTTTCTCTTTCTTTCTTTCATTCATTCTTCTTTCTTTCTTATTTCTCTCAGCGTATGCAATAATTCTATTTTTCCTTAATGCTCATCTATTTCTTACTTTTTTGTTTCTTTATTTCCATCTTGAGGTTTCAGTAACGCTTATATTTCCTTTTCTTTCTTTTCTTCTTTATTTCTTTATTTCATTCAAAATTTTCTTTCTTTCTTCTCATCTCTTATTCCTTTTACAATGATTTCTTACTCTTTTATATCAACATATTTTTTTTGCTTTTTGTCTTAAACGTTTTTCTTCATAATTCCTTCTTCTCTCTGTCTCTGTCTCAATCTCTGTCTCTCTCTCTCTCTCATCACAACCTTCCTTTCGTTTCTTACTCCCGCCCCACAAATCCCTTCAAAATTTGCAATCTGCTTTAATCTCTTACCGCCCATTTTCCTTCTTCTGTCAACAACTGAGTCATCATCCACATCCTTCGCCATTATCCGACCCCACTTTCTCAAAAACAACGAAACAAAACAATTAATACTGACTCACTTCTCTCAATTTTCCACAGATTCTCTTAACTCGAAATTTTCCCGCGATTTTATCCCTTCCCCCACCCCCACACTACTTCCAGATATACCGCGTCTACCTGTTCCACGCTCCTTTTTCCTTTGTCTTTAAATGGCGATTTTTCTCTTAACAGGCTGACTGATTGCATCAACCATTCAACGATGAAACCTCGATTCAGCATACTCGTTCTACCTTGGACATCACAGAAGAGGGATTACTATAAAAAGAGGGGAAATAAGTTGAGGGATTCGACAAGAGAGAAAATAGGGGAAAAGGGATGGGATGATGAGGAGGAGAAGTTCAAATTTAGGTCGGTGATTGGAGATGAACGTTTGCTCGTCGTACGCGTGATTTACTGCCAAAATTCGCTGAGCGACGTCCGGTGAATCACCAATGTCATCTTGCCGACCTTGAACGGACTGACGACACATCCAGCAACTGGTTATATCTTGGTTATTTACATTTCTTCATTGAGAGCATGTTAGATTTTACAAGCTTATTAAATTGTAAAACCAACTGCATTTTTTTAGCAAGCTTTCAGAAGAGGAGCTGTATGATCAAGGCCGTGAAGGTTACTTTATGTTTTCTCTGAGATATAAAAACGCTTCAGTCAGCTATTATATGTTCATATTGCCTGCTTGATTATTTGATTAAATTAAACGTACTGTAGAAGTACAGAATCGGAAATTGAATAAAAATACTTGCCTATAGATAAGTACAACCAACATTTTTTCAATAAAAAGTTAATTTTTTTCTAAACCAAAGATATCGAAGTTTTGTTATTTCTTACAATATAGAGTCAAATCAAATATTATTAGAACAATTATTACCAAAATCTATTTAGCATAACAACAACAATATTTACCCAATTATTATATTTACATCTAATTTTATATTAATCAAATTATATTTTTTTCAGTGCAGCAGTAGAAGGTAATAATACCGAATGATATTCCCTTCTCTCTCTCTCTCTCTCCTCTCTCTCCAGTCATTGCATCTGGATCATCCACGGCATTCAGTTGATCATTTATATTTATATTATATATCGTTTTGTTTGAGAGAGCAAACAATTTTTGAATATGTTTTAATTGAATATACCAAAAAATTAATTAATTGATAAATTTATCGAATATATCTGTTCAAATTTAAAAATCGAGAAAAAGTCAATCTCTGTATGCATATTTTATATTTTAGAGACTCGAACCGTGTGTACTGCCAAACCATTACACTTGCTTTTTTTCCCCATTTAAAAATGTTGTTTTTAGCCCTGAAGATTTACTGCGAGCTAATTTCATTTTTAAATATATCAGCACTTTTTAATCAGTTTTAGTGAAAAAATCCAGAAGTAAATAATATTTTATACTTTGGATTTAATGGTAACTATGATATATATATATATATATATATATATATATATATATATATTATTATTATTATTATTATTATTATTATTATTATACTAAGCTGAGTTTATCATTCACAGCTAAAGGATTTTTCTAGATACAGTAATAATATAGAAAATATCCCAAAATATTACCTAATGATAAATCTAATTAATGTTTGAAAAAAAATCCCATTTATTTGATTCTAATCAGTCGTAATTAACAATTAAGTCTAAAACCGACCAATCTCTGTCTGTAAGTATAGCATTTCTCTACCCCTCTCTCAAAACATGTAGAACACCTTAGTATGAGTAGCAAAAAATAGGTAATGGGGACGGGGCATTATCTGACTGCTGACTGATGACTTTGCACCCTCTCTATCTATCTATCTTTCTCTCTCTTAGCTTTGTAATAGCTATACAATCGAGGGAACGAAAACATAAGAAATAAAATTGTTTTCTTGCTGTAAAAAAAAAATTTATGTGATGTTTTAAAATAGATTTAAAAAAATACTTTAATTATTAATTTTTTAAACTTATAGGGTCAATAATTGTGAGTGAAAATGTAGGAAGAGTATTGTTAACACAAACCTAATTTTATGCTTATTTTACCAGCCCCGTAAATATTAGGCTGACTTCTGATTTAGGTCGGAAAATTAAAACGGAAAGGTTTTTAGTGGTACCCAAGGACAGTTTAACTACAGCCTATGAATTAACATTTTGCGAATTAGGTTACGGTTTTAGGGGATTAAGGTTGTTTTTAACGTATTGCTTAAAAAAATAAACAACAAAAAACCAAATTGCTATACATTTAATGTTGAAAAATATTTTTAAAACTAAGTTTAATTGAAATTATACATTGCTATATTAACACAAACAACTGTCTCAATAATAGATTCAATAATTAATTTCAATGGTTAAGTATGATAAGACACTGGCAAAGTTGCCGTAAAATCCATATTTAGCAAAATGAATTTACCCCCACCCCGCGCCGATTGAAAAAAAAATTACCAACAATCTGCGAATTATCTAGGGACTGTCAAAATGAGTCTAAAATGCGTTTTCGACAAAATGACTCTAGCCCCCCCCCTACAGAAAATAATTTACCGAAAATCAGGGAATTATCGGATTTTAATGAAATTTTCAGTGTTTATTTAACAATGAATGATCTTTATAATGCATTCGTTTATTTTATTTCAAAACTTTCTCATTTTTTTCAGGTCGCTTAATTTTGACCCCCTTATGTTGGCGGCGTAACATTTTTTTAAAAGTTGGTTTTATATTGTATTAATTACAGTATAAATAAAGAGATAAAAGACCGAAGTTATGAATAGGAACAAAAAAAAAATTACGGTTGCTATTCTATGAGAAAATAAGTACCGAAAATCGAAAAATAAAATGTAAAAATAATAAATAATTATTTTTTTGGAGATTTCTTTTTTACTCATTTCGATAATTATTTAATTGGCTATTATCTTATAAAAGAAAACATTATACATTGATATTTTTTCTGCTTAAAAAGGGGGGGGGTACATCTTCACTAGAGTTTTTCTTCAATATTTATTACTTTATGTGTCTAAAATAAGGTTTGCATTAAATAGATATTTACTTCTAGAATCGAAAAATATAACATTTTAAAATTAACATCAGAATATTTTTATTTTAAATGAATTTTATATATTAATTTTTCATAGCAAAAAATACTAAATCAATGTTTTGAAATAAAATAACTGATGCATTATAAAATTCATTAATTGATGAATCAATACTGAAAATTTCATTAAAATTACCTGATTTTTGGTAAATTTATTTGCAATCGTGAATGTTATATAAAAATTGTAAACAAGCGCCTAAAACGATTGACAAAGAGGCTGAATGGCAGATCGCGTCGAAATTGACCAAAACAAATAGTTTTAAATCTCTAAATTTTTAAATCTAAAAATAACCTGCATATGTAATGATATTTTTCTTTTTTTAATAATGTTTATTATGTTACTACTTATCGATTTAGACAAAGTTTGACCATAAATAATAGATTTGATTATTTTTAATTCACTTTTAAAATTTGTAGCAGATGACAAAATGCCAGTCCCTAGAATTATCTGATTTTAATGAAATTTTCAGTATTGATTTATCAATGAATGAATTTTATAATGCATCATTTATTTTATTTCAAAACTTTCTGATTTTTTCATGTCACTTAACTTTGACCCCCCCCCATGTTTTTTGGTGGGGCGCAAAATATTGATGGGGTTATGTAAATTTGAAACTAATTACAGTATAAGTAAAAAGACAAAATACTGAAGGTGTAAATAGAAGGGAAACAATTAAGGGAGCTATCCTGGTAGAAAATAAATACCGCAAATCGAAAAATAAAATGTAAAATAAAAACTAAAAAAAGGAATTTTTGTAGATTTTTTTAACTTTTTTTTAGATTTAATTGACTATTATCTTATAAAAGAAAAAGTATACATTGATATTTGTTCTGTTTAAAAGGAGGGGGCCTAAATTTTCAATATATTGTTTCTAAAAAATTATTACATAACAATGATAAACTAAAGTAGTTATTAAATGGATATTTGTTTTTAGAATCTAAAAATAGGAAATTTGAAACTTAAAATTAGACGTTTCATATTATAAATGAATTCTAAATATTAATTTACGTTAGCAGAAATACCTAATTAAGTCAGAAAGTTTTGAAATAAAATAACTAATGCATTATAAAATTCATTCATTGATAAATCAACACTGAAAATTTCATTAAAATTGGAAAAATCCCTGATTTTTGGTAATTTTTTTCATTGGGGGGGGGGGGGGAAATAAATTTATTTTGTAAAATACAGATTTTACGTCATCTTAGATTGTGTTGACAGTTATGTTTACGATGAATTTGCGCAAAATTGACCGAAAAATAGTTTAAAATATATTACAAATAAATTACATTATTTTTAACAAAATAACTTGAGCTCAATGGGGGACCCAACGAGTCACGTCATTTCTATATATATATATATATATATATATATATATATATGTGATAAGAAATCGACTTTATACTTTGCCTTCGTAAATATAATATAACAGTACATGTGGTCTAAGTTTCCAATGGATTTCATTTCGTTTTTCCAATTGCAATTGTGGTGTAACGCTTTTTCTTCTATTTAACCACTTGGGTCCGGATGATTGTCTTTTTTATTCATTTATTTGTTTTTTTAAAAAACTTTTTTGCCCACAAGTAGAAAACGATTTGAAAGTTTTAGAGACAAATGTCAATTTGTTTATCTGAAAAAACGAATACCAGCGTCTTCAGGTCATAGCGGTAAAATATCTGCTCAATCAGGACAATTACCTCATTCAGTGCTTCCATCATTATCATTAATCTTTATCCAATTCACAACAAGGGTTAGAAGGCTCGGGGCGATATCATGTCAATCGATTAAACCAAAATAACATAATATCTTCTGACCTGCAAAATTAGAGAACCATCGGCTAAAGACAATAAAATACACACAGATATATGTACACACATACACACACAAACATACACATACACACACACACACACACACACACACACACACACACACACACACCACACACACACACACATAGTAAGAGAGAGCGAGGAGAGATAGAGCGATATATATATATAGAGAGAGAGACAGACAGACAGACAGAATAGATAGGCATATCTAGCGTAGACAGAGTCAACGGACATTGGAACACGTACCTTTGAGTCTGTATCTACGATATTCAAACTTGTATATATATATATATATAATATATATATATATATATATATATATATATGCCCTATCGTCTTGAGCCCTCATTTTTTAGAAATATAGCAAATCACACACAACACACACGCACACACACACACACACACACACACACACACACATAATATATATATATATATATATATATATATATATATATATATATATATATGTCGGTATCAACTGGAGAAGCGAGGGGATCTTCCCTCTTTTCACTAGCGCTAGACCAGGGATATTGTTTGTGAATCTGAGGTGGAGCGACACACCTACCATTAAATCCCTATATCAAAGCAGAGATTTAACCTGCACTACTAATGCGCTGAATTGTTAAGGGTCGGTATCGAACTAGGAAGCGACTGAGCTAAATTATCCAAATATATTATTAGGGTTAAAATGTAATGCTAAAGGCGTTTTTAATACGTTGAATAATTAGAGTGCTCAATGCAAAATCTGACGAACAATGTTAGACGTTAGACCTTTGTACGTCAGACATGCTGAGGATCAAGAGCGTGAAACTCTGAGTCATGAGTTTTTAATGTCTTATATCTTATTATATATATATATATATATATATATATATATATATATATATGTGTGTGTGTGTGTGTGTGTGTGTGTGTGTGTGTGTGTGTGGTGGTTGCTATCTACATATTTTTCCCCCTGCTTGTTACTAAATGACTGACCAACTAACTAAAACATTTCCAAAAAACTTCCAGCCAAGGGAAGCTTTCCAAATTATTGACTTCTTATGTCTGTCATATATATATATATATATATATATATATATATATATATATATATATATATATATATATTCACAAACCCCTCCGCACGAGCAGAATGTGACACAAGGTCAATTTCTTACGTGGAGTTCAACAGGTTTGAATTTAGAGTTTTCCTTCTCCAAGACCAGTTGCCTAACCAAAGTTAAAGAGCCCAGACTGCCCTACTATTTATCCATTGCAGGGAGAGTAGGATTTATACCTTTCCCAAGGGTATTAGCACTAAGTGAAATGCAATTATCACATCCAGGATTTGAACTCGGGGCGACGAGTCCATTTCCCATGACTTTAACCATTACACCACTCGCTTCCTTTATTGTTTGTCATATAGACGGACACCAGATTCACTTGTGGTGGGAAGCAGCTACCACATCACAGTAAAAAAAAAAACAACAAAAAAAAAACAGTCTGAATGCCGATATATCTTTTTTTTAACGTTAATTTTTTTATAAAGAATTTTTTTTTAATTATCTGGAAAAAATCATTCTAAGTATATATCTACGAACCCCTTAGCACGAGCAAGTTGTGGCACTTGGTCAATTCCTTAAGCAGTGTTTAACGGGTTCCAGATCAGCGTTTTTATTCTTGTTAGACTGGTTGCCTAAGCAAGTTTAAAGACCCCAGTCGACCCTACTATTTACCCTTCAGTTCAAAGGAGAATAGTTGGATGCCTACCGTTCTCAAGCATATTAGCGCTATGTGAAAGGCAGACAGAGTCGTTCAGGATTTGAACTTAGGTCACTGAGTCCATTTTCTACAATAACCATTACACAACGTGCACCACCACTTTATAACTAGGTAAGGTCCAGATTTATCTTGAGGGTAAATGAATTATTAGTTCTTACATTTTATTTCATTTAGTATCTTTTCGAGAATTTTTATTCGATATGTGTAGATATGAAACTGCGTCAATAACAGATCAGTATCCTTCGCCGCACTTGCGAGTTCAAACTTGATACACAGATCGATATTGAGATTTGGATGATTCCTTTGAAGAGTACCAAACTTTCAGAACAGTCTTTGATGATCGACTTCCGATTCTTATTATCAGATCCTCTACAAATTGTTTTGCTCTTGGACTTGCAAACTGATTTTACCCTTGCTCAAGGAATCAGCAGAGAGTGTCTTGCGAATATTAAAGGTTGTTTCGGATCTCCTAGAATGGTGGTTGCTTAAAAGGATCCTTCCGTTTCCATCAAGTAAAAGAGATATTCTGCATTAGAAACATTTGTACAAAGTTCTCGGAATGAGGACAGAGGATTTGCTTTCGGAGTTCCTATGTTCTCAGTTAAATGGTTATACATTTACCGACCCTCTCTCTGTATCTCTATCTAAATCTATATGTTTACCTCTATGCATTCCTATATATATATATATATATATATATATATATATATATATATATATATATATATATATATATATATAAGTTTGGGTAGCGTGTACAAGGAGGCGATAACTGACAGTTTCTGGCCTACGCGATTTTCAAATCACCTTTTAATTTGGATTGAAGATCGCATAGCGAGAATATGTCAGTAATCAATATATATATATATATATATATATATATATATATGTGTGTGTGTGTGTGTGTGTGTGTGTGTGTGTGTGTTGAAAAATAATTGGAAGTAAGATATATACTTTGGTTTAGAGTAAATTTATTGTTGTTATTTTGTCGCAACGAGTTTCGATCAAATTTCGTGTATATGAATGGAATATTCTATTTAAAATTATTTTGAATTTAAGCAAGTAAAAATTAAATTATAAAAACAAAGTAACAGGAATGCAAACCGAAATCTTCTTCAGGACACAGTGTTTTGTTAAAATGAATAAGCGAGTAATACAAGAAAAAAAAACATTCGAAACAATCAATTTACATCTTAAAAGCCTTTTTTTTTTATTTACAGTTTACGCTTTGAAATCAATAAAGGAAAGTTTTGTTTAAAACGGAGAAATTTAGAAATCTTTTGAAAAAATGATTAACCTACCTGTTAAGTATTTTGTTGAAAACATTTTGTTTGATAAATTTTGGGTGTTTAAAAAGTTGGTGTGTAAACAAGAAAATCTCTGAAATGATAAAATTGAGGAAAAAATTTAATTTAGAAATTGAAATTATGTAATCTAACTGCATATTAGTCTAATTTTAAACAGTACATAAATGTATGAAAATACATGGTTGTAGTTAGTAAAAAAATTATTTAAAGATTGAATTTAATAATTCAAAATGTAATACCTACAACACGTATAAAACTAAATTAAATACCCACAGCACGTGTAAAACTGGCCTGATAATCATTTTACTGTTTTCGAGGTACAGAGCTTTAGTTCAGATATTAACCCAATTATGGATTTTAAAAAAAGGTGAAAATCTGATCCTTTAAGACCTGGAGTTCTTATGTAAACTTTAGTAGACTAACATTCCTGATGAAGCTTTTTGGAATCTATGAGAATCAATTACAGTTTATGATAGTAAATGAATACTTTTCAAATGATTAATTTACGAAAGATCAATTATGTATTCATCAATTAATTATTGACCATAACTAATTCTAAACAAGTCTATTGTGATTAAACTGATAACAGTACAGCATTGAAATGATTTTTTTCTCTATATATCTTATATTTATATCACACTTCTTCTTTCTCAAATAAAACATCCCTTTAATCAAAGAAAGTTTAAAATCACATAATTCAGAGTTTTGTCAATATTTTCAATATTTTCCGAAATGTTAATGTTGTCCTACAGGGATGGTTTTGGCACTAGCTAACCCAGAATTTTATATGCAATAGAATAATAAGGAACTATATATATATATATATATATATATATATATATATATATATATTATATATATTATATATATATATATATATATATGTGCATGCGTATAGAGCTATATATACACAACCATAATTAGGAAGCGCGTGGTGTAATGGTTAAAGTCATGGGAAATGGACTCGTCGACCCGAGTTCAAATCCTAGATGTGGTAATTGCATTTCATTTGCGCTAATACCCTTGGGAAAGGTATGAATCCTACTCTCCCTCCAACTATGGATCAATAGTAGGGCAGACTGGGCTCTTTAACCTTGGTTAGGCAACCGGTCTAGGAGAAGGGAAACTCTGAATTCAAACCTGTTGAACTCCGCTAAAGAAATAGACCTTGTGTCACTTCCTACTCGTGCGGATGGGTTGGTAAATATATATATGCACAACCATAAAGATATTTTCAGAATATATAGATCATCATCCTCATCAGGTCACTTCGTAGTACGGCTATCCATGAAAATCTCTCGCCAACCGTCCCTATCCCTCATCCCCTTTAGGAGGTCCTCTGTGCAGTATCCAGTATCTGCGTAGAACTGGTCAATGTAGGTCATTTCTGGACAACTTACCCTGACCTACCTTTTCATATTTCCACTGGAGAATTTCACTTTGGAAGTTGTCCTTGCTTTTTCAACATTATTCTGTAAATCTTGTTCATCTCACGTGGATGGTTCGTGTGATTGGGGGCAAGTGGCCGTACAGATGCTTTCTTGTGGGCTGTTTTTACACGATTAAGATAAGACGCAGCATTCTTGTGCAACTGCCATCTATCAATGCGTTTCGTTAGGATCTAAGTGGGGCAGCCGTACAGTACCAGTATTACAACTACGGTCGAAAACTGAATAGATCTGCTACAGTTAATAATACTGATTTTGATAATAATAATAACGTACGGCACAGCAAAAAAAAAAAACAAAGATTACTGATCTTTTTAAGTAAATTTGTGTTCATGTCTTCATGAATATAATCAGGTTGAGTTTGAATTTTAGCTAATTCCACCATTATTTTCTTATTACACGGAACATTACTTAAGCTAAATCAAATACAGTGGAAAAAAGAACAAACACATACAAAAAGTACCAAACAAACAATATAATATCCTCTGATGAAATACTAGAAACCATCAAAATAAATGAATTGTTGATGTTAAAAAATATCACACACGACTGATGGTAAAAAATACCACTTTTTATTTATGATTTTCATGCCAGACTGGTTATCTTCTTATAAATCTGAACACATCACAATTATCTTGAGCCCATATGCAAACATTTGGCTTGGTGCCGTACTGACGCCAGGTCAGGATAAGACAGGTCTTCTTTTTTACCTGCTACTAGTACCATGTAAACTATTACTACCTGTTTCATGTTCGGTTTGCTGGTAACTAAACCGGTCCCCATCAGGCATACATCTGCTTGTCTGGTAAGATGCGTGTGTGGACACCCAGCATCCCTAAAACAATAATTGTCAAAGGGCGGATGAACTCCAGGGGAGCCAACGACCATCCACATCGATAGTACGTAGGATTGAGGTACTTACTAACAAAAATCCCAAACACAACCTGGTGCTTGAGTGCAAGTTTTGAGGCCTCCGGGGAGGCTTGCCCCTCGTGAAGTGACTCAATACTACCCAAGACAGCACCCTGCAGCAGCTCGTCAGCTCATTCGCCCCGGATTTCCCCTGCCAACTACGTAACTCCAACGATAGTGGACTAGGGTTTTTGCAGCCTCTCTACACTTAAAATGTCTCATGCACAAATTTCATTGCATAGTGTCGTACTTTGCTAACCTTGCTCAATGTTCAAACTTTCTTTTCTGTAAAACGAAGACACTGGAACTCGCGATGT
>CM042137.1:3700993-3725993 GCA_023376005.1 Doryteuthis pealeii
CAATCTTTAAACTGAAGTATGAGGAAAATAATAGTCAACCGTATTCAATGTGTGAGAACTTTGACATGTGGCATGGTATTTGAGCTCTTTACTCGTAAGCACTTACAATTAAATTATTGATTTATTGATTTTAGACATCTGAAATCCTCTTCTGTAAATATTTCTTGTTATTGTGTCCTTAAAAGGAAGGCAATCAAACCAGATTGTAGTCGAAATGGAAGGACCAGTTAACACGTTTATAGAGGGTTTTATTGCAGAGATATACAATAAAACAGTCAAGGAATAGTGAGGTACGCTACCAATCCTTGAAACCAGGCCAGCATAATGCCGTGCTAACTATATATATATAGTCAGATCACATGGGTGAGTGAGAGTGTAGAATATTCCATTACAACAATTGTCATGAAGCAGCTGATCTACTGGAAGTCTCGATTCCTTCACAGATTTCGATTTGTTTGAAAGCAGTTTGAAACGATCTTCAGAATTCTTATGATCGTTGTAATATTGATAAGAGATTTCACCTTATCCTTTATAATACATTTACATCATTTCATTGGGGTTTTATATCTTGACATCCTTACTCTCCCTATCTTATTGTATCCTTTTTATTAATCTACTTTAAGAAAATTTACTTCTTAGGACTGCTGAAACACCAACTGCTGTTTACAGTAACTACATCTTAATTTTTGGTCTGAATTTTACAATTCTTCCCGTTTCTCTACTCTGAGATATATTCTTGTATGTACATATGTTGTATTCTTCTTCTTCTTCTTCTTCTTCTTCTTCTTCTTCTTCTTCTTCTTCTTATTATTATTATTATTATATTATTATTATTATTATTAGTAGTAGTAGTAGTAGTAGTAGTAGTAGTATAATTATTATTTTCACTCATTTTGAGTTTTTCACATTAGCGTTAACTGATGGTATTTTACTGGAGTGTGAGTGACAACAAGTCTGCTCAGGTCTCCAGGACTCTTCTGAGTATTCTAGCCTATTGCAGCAATGCAGTAGTCTGGATGGTCTCAATTCTTTATTATTATTATTATTATTATTATTATTATTATTATTATTATTATTATTCACTCATTTTTTACACCAGTTTTAAATTTTTAACTGTAGGGTTTCTATTCTTCCTCAGATTTCTATATCCTCCAGTGTTTCATCCAAACCCTTGGGGCGTCAAAGGGCGCCATCTATAATTGGTATCACCGTCATTTCCATGAACCATGGATTTTTCAACCCTCTAGCAAGATCCAAGTATTTCTTTGTATTTTCGCTCACTTTCATTTTCACTCTATGTCAACAGGAAAATCCACTAGTTTTTTTTTCATGTTAATTTATTATTATTATTATTATTATTATTATTATTATTATTATTATTATTATTATTATTATTTTCTCTTTTTGAGTTTTCACATCAGCATTAGCTAATGGTCTTTCACTAGAATCTGAGTGACAGCAAGTCTCCTCAGGTCTCCAGGACTCTTCTGAGTATTCTGGCAGATTGCAGCAGTGCAGTGTTCTGAATGGTTTCAGTCCTTCCTCTGATTTCCATTTTCCAAACCCTTTTCTAATCCTTTTAGGACTGTTCCAAGTGCACCAACTACAATTGGTATCACCTTCCTTTCATATTTCATAACTTTTTTAGTTCTCTGGCAAGGTCCAAATATTTGTCTATTTTTTTCATTTTCCTTTAGCTTCACCCTGTGATCTGTTGGCACTGCAAAATCCACCAGTTGACAAGTTCTTTCTTTTTTTTATCAACACTAGGTCTGGTCTTCTTGCTGGGATGAGGTGATCCGTTTTTATTTCAAAGTCCCAGAGAATTTCATGCGTTTCGTTCTCAAGAACAGATTCTCGTTTATGCATATACCATTTTTTTGCATGGTCAAAATTTAATTTTTTGCATAATTCCCAGTGGATCACCTTCCCAACCCAGTCGTGTCTAGTTTTGTATTCTCGTTGTGCTAGTTTGCTACATTCGCAGAGTATATGGTTTACAGTCTCATCTCTATTCCCGCAAAGTCTACATTTACTATTTTGTTGGGTCCTATCAATTTTCGTTTTGATGTAGTTTGTCCTTGTGGCATTATTTTGTGCAGCAATTATAAGTGATTCCGTTTCTCTTTTGAGGTTTCCTTTTCTTAACCATGTCCAAGACTTTTCATGGGCAACCTCTTCAATTTGTCGTTTGAAGCGTCCATATAATTGTTTTTCTTCCCATTTTTGTTTTCTAGTCTTTGTTGTTTTTCTGATTGTCTGTCGCCTTACTATTGTTGGCCGCCATAAATAGTTTATTATTATTATTATTATTATTATTATTATTATTATTATTATTATTATTATTATTATTGCTGTTGTTGTTGTTGATTTTTTAAATTAATTTTATTCATATATTAATATATTTAGATTCTATTTTCCTAAAGAAAGCTGTGTATTTACATTAAGAGTTTCCCATATACTGTGTATCTATCTCTCTTTCTCTCTCTTTCTCTTTCTATTTCTCTATATATCTATATATCTATATCTATATCTATCTATATATCTATCTATCTATCTCTCTCTCTCTCTCTCTCTCTCTCTATAAATATATATATATATATATATATATATATATATATATATATATATATATATATTCAAATAATATATATGTGTGTGTATATATAATATCGGGTAGTATAAAAGAAAGGGTGTAGACGAAACACGTTAAAAATTTTAAGTGAGGAAAGAAATTGAAAACCTGCCAAAAAAATCCTCAAAAATGTGCGGATTGTCTCAAGGAGGGAATTTTTCAACAACTGAAAGAAAATATGGATGATGGGATTATTATGTTACAAAAGCAACAGATGAATGCATAATATATTAAAGACATAAGTGCATTACTATTAAAAAAAAGGGAATCTATTTATGAGCCCATGTTCAAATATGCACATGCATAATGGCACACAGAAATATGTGAATGTCATTAATTCGCTTCTCTCTTAAAATATTGAGTGAACGTGTAAGTGAGAAGATCGAAAAGATTTATCAGGGAAAAGGACATCAATGTATTAATGGAAGAAAACTGTCAGGATGAGAATGTACATTTCTAAAGATTTAGATTTTTAAGGGCGAACAGAATTAAACATGTACACAGGTTTTAATCAAATATAGAAAGTAAAAGTGTATTATTATCAGTATCAATACATGCTTATCGCTCAAAATAAACATGTTTATTTTAAGAACAGAATGTCATATATCTATCCTCTATATATGTATGTTTGTCTATCTGTCTACCCTTCTGTCTCTTTCTCTCTATATATATGTCAACATCAGGAGCCGGAGTCCCTAAGGTGGTGTGATGCTGAAATCCAGTGCCACCTATTAACTCCTGCGACACTACCGTTGCCAAACTGCATTGGTCCCTTATCATTCCTTTGGATCCCAGCGGCAGTGTGGAGAGGGAGGATTTGCTGCATGGGCAACAGCTCATCCTCCACACGAAACTACTCCATCGTCTCTCGTAGACGGAAGGCTAGCAACCAGCATCAATGATTTGCTTGAAGGCAATTATAAATGCATGTATCGCATAAAATTCGAAAATAATCTTGACAAGTAAATCCCGCAAAGGATGGCTCGCTATACAGAACACCGTACAGACTGCTTCGACTTTATTAAGTCTCTTCAGCGATGTATACTAACGACTCCCCTCCGACAGGAATCGAAACCGGGACTTCACAGGCATAGTCAGAGACATATCCGTTCGCCGCCGGTACATAGCGAACAATCCCTGCGAAATTAACCTTGTCAATGATACTATTACACGCCCCTGTGGACGTTTATTTAGTAAACAAACCCGGCGTAAGCTCTTCGGCGAAGTGAATAAGATTTTTGGATGTTTGTTTTTATAGAAGCATTGTTGAATAAATTATATTTATATTTTGCTTGAAGGCAATTATAAATGCATGTATCTGTACGGTGTTCTGCATAGCGAGCCATCCTTTGCGGATTACTTGTCAAGATTATTTTCTATAATTATCGAATTTTATGCGATACATGCATTTATAATTGCCTTCAAGCATAATAATATATATATATATATATATATATATATATATATATATATATATATATATTCCTCGGTCTCCCCAAAGAAACGGTTGTCGCTTGATACTCTACAAAGACACTAAAACAATGGTACGCTCACTTGATGGCGACACAAATTTTTTTGACATCGCCGCTGGAGTCCTACAAGCAAATACATTAGTACCATATATATTTATAATATGCCTAGGCTATGTATTCTGAACATCACTAAATACCATAAAAGAAAAGAAGGAGGCGATATCCCGCACAGACTGTCACAGATGCAGACTACGCTGATGACCTTGCACTTCTTGCAGATACACCGCACACCGATTCACTACTACATAGCATGGAGAAGGCAGCAAAGAACATCGGCCTCTACACGAACTCTGATAAAACTGAGTTCATGAATTTCAAAATGAAAGGAGACATCTCCACACTCGACGGTAAGCCTCTTAAACAAGTAGAACAATTCGCATACCTAGGTAGTAATATCTCATCCACAGAAAGCGATGTTAATACACGAATAGGAAAGGCATGAGTGGCCACAAACAAATTATCACTCATATGGAAATCTGATCTCACTGTCAAGTTAAAGTGACAATTCTTCCAGGCTGCGGTTATATCAGTACTTCTATATGGCTGCACCACTTGGACCCTAACGAAGCGCCTTGAGAATAAGCTAGATGGGAGCTGCACAAGAATGATACGTGAAGTCTTGAACAAGTCGTGGAAACAGCACCCCAACAAGGAAGCAGCTGTATGGCCACTTGCCCCCCCCCATCTCACAAACCATCCGAGTGAGACGGACAAGGCATGCTGGACACTGCTGGAGAAGCAAGGATGAGCTCATAAACGTCGTTCTCCTGTGGAAACTAACACGTGGACATGCTAATGTGGCCGGCCACCAAGGACCTACATTGACAAACTGATACTGGATGCTGCGCAGAGAACCTCTCTGGGACAATGAAAGATAGTGAGGTTTGGCGAGAGATTGCCATGGATATCCGTGCTAATTGCGCGACACGTATATATATATATATATATATATATATATATATATATATATATATATATAAAATAAGTAACTGATGGAAATGAAAGCACCTTTTAACACTAATAAATGAATATAGGTACATAAACGTAATAGAAGAAAATACGTACAGATAACTATATTCATAAACGCATGATAATATATATATATATATATATATATATATTTATATATATATATATATATATATATATATATATAGAGAGAGAGAGAGAGAGAGAAGGAGATCGATAAAAAGACAGACTGACCGAAAGACAGAAGAGAGTGAGAGAGTTCTTCGTATTTTCAAGAAACAACAAACAAATTGAAGTTGCAAAATTTTGTTATAGGGTAAATGGAACTGATGTCTCTAATGGAGCAAAGTCTTAATATACTGATGAAAAAAAAAAATTGAAGACACTTTGAGTGCATTATGAAATAAGGTAAATGACGTGTCGTTTTCCTTTGTATATATGTTTCATAGAATGCTATCGCTTGAAGATATATATACATTACTAAATATGTATGTGTCTTTATGTGCTGTCTATCTTTATATTCATATATATTTTTGTATTCATTTAATATATATAAGATTTTTCATTTATCCCCCTGATTTCATTCATTTTTATTTCATCCATTCATTCATTTTACCATTAATTTTTAACTATATATATATATATATATATATATATATATATATATATATATATATATATATATATGTGTGTGTGTGTGTGTGTGTGTGTGTGTGTGTGTGTCTAGGCACCATTTTTATTCATGCATGTGTGTATATATATATATATATATATATTATTAGAATATATGAAATATATTTCATTTGTATTCACATTGAGAGTCACTGTCAAAAAAAAAAAAGGAGTAAAATGGAAAATACACAATAATGTTGCGTTATATTTTTAACAAATCCTGCTGTGTGGCCATGGACATTCCATCTCGAAATTCATCTCTGAAGATGAGAAAAAAATGCTGGGCACTGTGAGAGAAGTAAGGAGGAACTCATAAGTAAAGTTCTTCCATTGACTCCTACACATTAACCAACCTGTTTTGGCCGACCATTAAAAATCATTCAACGGCTCCGTGCGGACACTGGATGTCGCCTTGAAGACGTATTAAGTCCAATGGCTGATGGAGCGGTATGACGAGAGATGGCTTTGTCAGCATGCCTTATTAATAGCCAATAATTGGACACAATTTGCTTTATCAAACAGTTTTTAATCATTGTTTATTCTAATCTCTTTATATATATATATATATATATATATATATATATATATATATATATATATTATCATGTCGCGGAACTAGCACGGATATCCATGACAATCTCTTGTCAAACCTCCCTATCATTCATTGTACCAGAAAAGTCCTCTGCCAGCATCCAGTATCCTCGCATATTTGGTCAATATAGGTCCTTGGTGACCGGCCCACATTAGCATGTCCATGTGTTAGCTTTCACATGAGGACGTCGCTTATGAGCTCATCATTGCTTCACCAGCAGTGTCCACCATGCCTTGTCCGTCTCACTCGGATAGTTTTTGAGATGGGGGCAGGTGGCCATACAGCTGCTTCCTTGTGTGGTGCTGTTTCCACGACAGTGCAGCTCCCATCTAGTTTATTCTCGAGGCGCTTCATTCGGGTCCAGGTGGTGTAGCCATACAGCAGTACTGATAACCACAGCCTTGTGGCTTTTACTTGTCAGTGACATCAGATTTCCAAATGACGGATAATTTGTTTGTGGCCAACCATGCCTTTCCTATTCGTGTATTAATATCGCTTTCTGTGGATGAGATATTACTACCTAGGTATATGAATTGTTCTACTGGTTTAAGAGGTTTACCGTTGAGTGTGGAGATGTCTCCTTTTTTTAAACCCATAAACTCAATTTTATCCTAGTATATATATATATATATATATATATATATATATATATATATATATATATATAATTCAAAGATGAGGGAAAGATTTAACGGACCGTCATTCAGATATTATAAATTTATTTTAGCTGGTAACTCTGTAAAGACCCCAATCACGCCTGATAGCAGGCATACAAGATTTTATTATGGCTATCTGATGAGACTGGGCTCTTTTATAGATTAGCAACTGAAAAGAATTGCAATAAAAGAATGACGGTCTTTCGCTCTTATTGGACATGTAAACATTGCTTTTCATATAATTTATTTATTAATTATCATACATTGAGATCTATTAGGGACTTGAAAGAATCTTTTATAAATCTAGGTGTGCATCTGCATTGGAATGCATTGTTGATATACGGAGGAGAAAGAAGATGACAAATAGAGTAATCATACCTGTCTATTGATATTCTTATACACACACACACACACACACACACACATATATATATATATATATATATATATATATATATATATACTTTGGTGCGGTACCAAGTTTCTTGGTACAAGGTGATTCTAGGTGGGTCCTAATTCTCTACCAGTAGTTTGTTGTAGAGTTCAGGTTCCGTATGAGAGCTCAATGTTTAATTATTGTAAACAGAGCAAAGTTATTTGGGAATAAAAAAGGAAATAAAATATATCAGTGGTCTGAAGAAGCTCGTGAGCATACTCGCGAGTGGAAATGGTCCATAACCACGATACCCATGGTATTTAAGGCCTTTTCATTCCCAATATATATATATATATATATATATATATATATATATATATATATATATATATATATATAATCAATTTTATGAATCAGGCAGTGAAAAAAAATGATAATCCAATTTGCAAAGAAAGAATTTTTACAAATAATTATCCAAAAAAAAAAAAGAAAATGCAAAAAAGAATAAGCCAACTCATCCATTCCTTTTCAAACAAACCAAACTGCACTAAATGACCGACAAAAAAAGCAACCGAAAGAATCAACTATGTAAAAAGTGCTCGATACGCTAAGTATATCTGAATATAGAAAACCTAATTTATGAAAAAATCTACCTAGATTCACCAAAAGGATCTTCAGGATTATACTGAGTCACTATTGTGTAACATATGTCTGACTCAAATGATGTTAAATATATATATATATATATATATATATATATATATATATATATATATAATATCATACTTTATTCGGTTCGATCAACTATTTACACAATAAAAGGATACGAAAGAAAAAAAACGAAAGAAAAAAAAAAGAAAGAAAAAGTAGACATAAGGGTCCTTTCGACTGGTGCTTTGACATTTAAACGATTTTTCCGGTTATAAACATATCATGCACTGGTCGAAAGTGCTCTTAAGTCTCCTTTTTGTTTTGTTCTTTCTTTGTCTTTTGTCTCCTTTATAAAAACCTCATAGTGTTTAAATAGTTTGTATATAAACCAGTTTTTCAAAACCTGTATATATATATATATATATATATATATATATATATATATATATATACATGTATATATATATACAAATGTGTGTATGTGTTTAATATATATATATATATATATATATATATATATATATATATATATATATATATATATATTTAACTCAATAATATCGCATAAGTGAGCAAATATCTGTGATTAATTGGAGCTGAAAATAACATGAATAAATATAAAGCTATTGTTCTAGATCCGACCCTGGCACTGACATTATTATGCATATAAAAGAAGAGAATCGTGCCATTCGACACATCCTGATGCCTGCGTCAACATCACGAGGGCAGCTCCCCATTTGTATCTTTTGTCCCGTACAAAACTTCTTAGGGATACCTAATAAACATTAGGCATGTGCTGCATCTCCTCTTGCGTGGGGGAACAACTAAAGACCCAACAGCACCACAAATGCCCTTGCACTCTTACGCACCACAATCCCCTCACCATGACACCACCGCCCACCCGCACAGATATCTGTCATATGAATAAAACAGCGCATTCTGCGGCAATATCTTTATTGCATTAAAAGACGATGGATTCTTCTACATGTACGTTGATAAAAAAAAGAAGAAGAGAAAAACAGATTTTATATCATTGCATTTGGCTCACATCATCCATAAAATTTATTGTAGATTGGCAAATATATTTCGCGGCGTATTTATAATATTTTCTCCAGCGAAAACAAACACGGTTTTCCTAGCACAAAATAAGAATAAAAAAATGAAATTAAAAATAACATTGATTTATTGGGCCACAGCATGGCTTAAAATACCGTTAATCATGGCGGATAACAGGTTTGATCCAGTCCGTCTGTTACAAATAATAATAATAATAATAATAATAATAATAATAATAATAATAAATAAGAAAGAAGTTGAACAAATCAAACCCATATAATACTCATTTTTTGTTCATTTTTGTTGAAAATGCCACCAACGTATCAGGTAAGTGTTTTCTTTGTACAGAGCCCCACCATATGGCATTTAGTATCTATGTGTATCTATATGTATCTATCTACGTATTTGTTCGTATGTTAGAAGGGAAGTGGTGGTGATGTGTCTGTGCACGTGTGTGTACACATTTTCATACTTACAATTACTCGGAAGCGATTTACCATGCCCCTAACACATATTCGTAGGCACATTTGTTATATATATCAACCAACCCCTCCTGACGAGTAGGATGCGACACAAGGTCAATATCCGAAGAAGAGTTTAATATATTACTAGGTTTGAATTCCTTCTCCTAGACTGGTTGCCTAGCCAAAGCTAAAGAGCCCAGTTTGCCATTATATTTACTCTTACCTGACTAGAGAATAGTTAGATATATACCTTACATAAAGGTACATTAATAATAGTCGAACATAATCATTAACCGTCCTGTCGACGGGGCTAAGAATACGCTTATGGTATCCACTAAAGAGGGGTAAGACTCCTCCCTTGTAAAGGGGGTGTCCTGTGTATGATAATAAACCGCATATGATGCTGTGAGTACAGTTTTGAAGATGTGTGGAGTAACCCTTCAATTTCATCACTCCCATATCCACTGCCCAGTAGTACAAGTGAGGGTCCCATCTATGGTTCAAATAGATCAATATGAATCTATATCACTTTTAATGTTTTGTGAGACAAATAGAGTAACTAGTATTGTGAGGTGTTGCCATGGTGTAGTGTATAACATGCCAAGCTGCAACAAGCTCGAACTCTATTCGTGCTTTTAGGTTCACTTTCAGACGAATACTCTTGGAGAAAATAGGAGTTCCCTCATCCTCCAGCTTTGGATTAAATAATAGTACTACTATTCTTCTACAAGGACGGTTTGTCATTAAATGACCCAAGAATATTGATTAGCTATTAAACAAAGAAAACAAACCAAGCCAAACGATAATTGTCTGGTCGTTATTCGTATAAAGATTTATAGATCGAAGCAAACATTAGTTTACTGCTGTGTACTAAAAAGAAATCCAAGAGAGAATCACACCAGAAAAGAAAAAGAAAAATATCACGCATATTTACAGCAACCATTCTTCAAATCTATGTATATATTATATCATAAGTCATATTTCGGGGGTATTTACATGTTTTGTTCTCATTCTATACCAATAGAAAATGTTAACATATATTGTCGCCAGAAAACAGACGAGACATAAAAGATATTTATAATTTAGTGATTATGATTGTCAGTATTAATTCACTTTCGTATTCACAAGAAAGCCTGATTTCACTGGCCTATCCATGTAGGCCACAAATAGGAGTATTCAGTCTAAAAGGATTTTAGGAATATCATGGAAATGGGGAAGAAAAGGGCAAGAGGGGAGTAAGGAAAATGATTTAGCAAATTCCTCACCAAATGTTTTAAAAAGTCCCTAAGAATTCGTGTACTATAATATTTGTTTATCATAGGATCTTTTTTGTTTTGTTTGCATCTAAAATATTTTAAAAGGCAATCCTATATTCTTGAGCGGTTAGATACATATTTATATTTCCTAAATGTTAGAAACTGTTGAATTGCAGGATAAAAAATATGTATTCATTTAATATTTTTTCTTTTTGTATAAAAATGTAACAATAAAAAGAAGGAAAGAATTGCAAATGTGTTATTATGTTTAGATAGAAAATTTCGTGTGTTATTTCAAATGATAAAGTATTTCTTTATTCCATAAATAGTTTATTTCTTATTTTAGTTTATATTTAAAATGATATATTTAGTTTTCCAAAAATGAAGATTTTTTTACAATTAGTACTTAATTACAATACAATTACACCCCCCCCCCATCAAATTGCTATTTTGCCCCTAGTGATAATTAAACATAACGGGCCTTAAGAGGAACTAAACATTTGCACGCACCTTTTCTACTTACTTATGAAAAACTGGTCGATTAATTTTCAATTATTGAATTATATCATTTCATTAGTAAAAATAAAAAAAATACATGTTATACTTTCCTTACTATAAAGGTATAAAAGTGTAAGCGCAATTTAAATTTTTATGACATGTCTTTTCTCATTTATAATTCGACATCTACATACCAAAATAGACGTGACTCCTTTATATATGGAGATAGATGTAAAATGATCAAGAGCAATTACACACCAACACAACATTTACAAATAATTGAAGAACATATGTCCCGTTTTAAAATATAATCCCATTGTATATTGAAATCTGTTCAAAAGCATTGCGCTACCTGTATTGCATTTTTAGAGAGTAGGCAACTTTTTACTGCACATGGAGTCCAGCAAAAAATTGGGTATCATATATATCTTAATAAATTATGATATTCGGGGTGGCTATATATATATATATATATATATATATATATATATATATATATATATATATAGTCATCCACAGACACATGTTTCGACTTATCAAGTTTCTTCAGTGAGGCTAGACATTTTGTGAACTACCTACAGCCGGGATAGAACTCCGGTCGATTCAGCATCAGTCGGACAGAATGCGAATGGAGTTTTAATATATATATATATATCGGTTAAGCTGTCCGACTGATGCTGAATCGATCGGAGTTCTATCCCGGCTGTAGGTAGCTCAAAATGTGTCTAACCACACTGAAGAGTCTAGATAAGTTGAAATACGTGTTGTAGATGACATATATATATATATATATATATATATATATATATATATATATATATATATATATAAGAGTGTTTGAGGCCGCCACAATTATCATAATTTATCAAGAGAGATAATTGTTGAGTATTGCTTTAATACAATTTCCTTTCTAATTAATTAATCATCTATTTACAATTAGTCATAAATTCTATAATTACGACATGAGTTTATTTTTCATAAACCTTTGACCTTTAACCAAAATATGGAAGTCAACATGGCGGAACGGTTGTTCTGGCTATGTTTTTGCACTTGTATTTCTCAGTAGGACTCAGTCTTAAACTAATGTTTTCTTCGATCACTAAAACTCTATACGAAAAACTACCAAACAATGATAGTTACATTTTATAGTCACTAATACATGGCTTTAAAAGAGACGAGTTCAATGTCTTGACTAGACGGTTTACGTTTTCCTTCTTGCTAATATCCATGTAAAAACCATCTATCCATCTCTTCTCCCCAAGATTGGGATGAGTATCACGGCACGCTGAGCTCTTTGATCTTTGTACAGCAATCAATTTAGAAGGAAACTCTGATTTGAAAATGGGAAGTGTAATTGTAAATCTGTTCTGATTACCAGTTTATTAACTTATCCAGGATGCTTCTTCACAAGTTTTTACCGTTAGTTTAAATCTTTGACTTATACATTATTAGTACTTATACGTCGTGTTCGACAGAAGGGCTAGCTCAGTCGGTAGAGCGTTCGGCTAGAAACCACAAGGTTTCTAGTTCGATACCGGCCCTCGCCAACTCAGCCTATGAGTGGCACAGGGATCTGTGCGGTAGAGTAAGTAGCTGACGGTAGGTGTGGCGCTCTACCTCAGACGCAAAAACAATCTCCTTGGTCTAGCGCTAGTGAAAGGGGGATAGACTCTCTCGCAGTTTGGCTGATATCGACTTTAGGCCACCCCGACGACTTTACTTTTTTACGTTATATATATATATATATATATATATATATATATATATATATGTGTGTGTGTATATTTATTTATATATAATTTAATATACCAAACTTGTTGGTAAATCCTCGCGGTGAGAAAAAACACAGCAAATAGTTTGATTGTAAAAATATACTACCAAACATCAACCGGGAAGAAAAAAATGTTTGTAAAAAAGAAAAGACCAATATAATCGTACCAACAAAAAACAATCTATTAGTACAATATTTTGGCCAAAAGAAAAAACAATTTATACGCATATATATATATATATAAGATATATATATATTCATACAAACCCGCCAGGAGACTAAAGCTAATAAGTAAAAAGTGCTCAATACCTAAGTAGAGAAAAAAATAAAGATAAATCTAATGAATCAGAAGAACCTACTAAAAGTTTCGCTTAATGCTCTTCAGGGATAAGATCTGACTCTGAAGAGTCAGATCTTAGCCTTGAAGAGCAGGTTCGTCTGACTCATTAGATTTATCTTATATATATATATATATATATATATATATATATATATATATATATATATATGAGAGAGAGAGAGAGAGAGAGACAGAGAGAGAAAGTCAGAGACATAGAGAGGAGGGTGACTATGCATTCCTAATATCATTTTATATCACCGAGCAGTCAGAATACCACAATCTTAATTTTAACACATTAATTCTTTTTTTAATTTTATTTAGTGTTTAATTATATTTTTGTTTCTTTTTGTCTTAATTTTGTAGTCTGGATCCAGTTTATATTTTAAGGTAATCAGGGATACCAGTACCCCCCCTCTCTCTCTCTCTCTCTCTCTCTCTCTCTCTCTCTCTCTCTCTCTCTCTCTAAAAATATGAAACAAATTATTTTATGTTGCTTTTAGATTCACGCATTATTGCTTTCATTAGGAAGACAACCAAAATGGACCAATTTTTTATTATTATTATTTAGATATTAATTATTTTTCAACATTTTAATATCTAGCGGTTATTGTAAAATTGTACTGGCCGATAGTTAATTAGAATCTTTTTTTTTTTTTAAAAACTTTTAATTGATTCACAGTATATATATATATATATATATATATATATATATATATATATATTATATATTATATATATATATGTGTGTGTGTGTGTGTGTGTGTGTGTGTGTGTGTGAGCGCACGTGTTAGTATGTTTATTTCAAAGATATAACACTAATCCAATAGTTGAAATGAATTTAGAAAATATTTTTCAATGAAATTCAATGTTTATATACAATGAAAATCTATAATATAATGATCGGAGTGTTTTCTTTAATAGTGTGGTAGAAAATGCATATGCTACACAAGTTCAAATCCGGAACGAGGCTGTTTTTATTTCCATAGCGCTAATACTCTTAGGAAGGGTATGCATACAATTATTCTCCTTCCCGCTAGAGGAAAACAGTTGGGCAGCCATGAAACATTTAACCTGAAAACCCGTCTAGGAAAAAAAAAACTTTGAGTTCAAGTCTGTTAAACTACGCTTAATAATTGACCTTGTGTCGATATTTGCTTGTGCGTTAGAGTTGGGTAAATACATAATATAATGATTTGATTTTTTTTTTAGAGTTTGCTACCGTGGAATATCTCAAAACTGTACTTAATATACTGCGATTAATGACATTTTGGTGAGAATACTTTGATTAATAGTGATGTCATTCAAAATTACCACTTTGCTGTATTTCTCTCTGGAGAAGGTTAGTGGATCATTATGATAGTATGGAAGACTAGAATATTCAACATTAAAACCTGTTTAGGAGAAGGAAAACTCTGAATTCAAATCTGTTAAACTAAGCTTAATAATTTACCTTGTGTCAAGTTTGCTTGTGCGATGAGGTTGGTCAAATATATAATATAATAATCATGATTTCTTCTAACCCTGTCATATCCATAACTGTACTAAGTAGACTAAAGTTAATGGAACTTGTGTGATATAACTACGATTAGTAGTGATGCCGTCGAAAATGACTACTTTGCTTTTCTGTATTTCTTTCTGAACATCTGAAGAAGGTTGGCGGATCATCACGATTCCGTCGAAACCTCTGTCGAGAGTCACTGGCCGAATAGCAAATATCACATTAACACTTTGATTTTTTTTTCTTTTTTCATTTGCATTCGAAACAAACGTGTTATCGCAATGTGATTACCATCCTAGCTGTTATCTCAAGATATCTCAGCTCATTTTTAACTGCCCGGCCGAGCAACACAGACAGGAGGACACGGGTTATCGCCCGGGCTTTAATTAAACCGCGAGGTGGCGCTGCTGGTTTAGCTTCATAATTTTTGCATGGTGTTTACGAAGCGGCTCAACTGATATGCGACTGGTGCAATGCCAGGCATGCGCAGTTTTCCTGTTAATGTGACACCTGCCAAGCGGAGAACCCCTCCCCCCACTGTTTTACGTGTCACTTTATAAATCTCTATGTAACTTTTTGGGGTTTTTAGGTTTTTTTTAGTTTCTTTGCGCGCTGTTCGCGTGATCTTGAGTTATAAGGGCAAATTGAGAATCAACACTCGCTTGGGGTTCCATTTTATATGATTTGTTATTCAGAAGAATTGGGGAATAATGCAGAGGAAGAACAAACAAAAAAAAAAGAGTCAGGTCTTTTTGATTATGGCATTGTCAAGAAATGAGCCTTTAGGTGTAAAGTGTCTCCTGCAAAAATAGTCCCACAAGAGATTACCCGGCCATACTTGTTATGCGCTGACCAGATAACGAGAAAGAAAGAAAAACTCGTAAAATAAGAGAAGAATCTCATTCGTCATTCGTCATTTCTTTCTTTTGTTTTTCTAGTTGGTTGATTGGTTGGTTAGATTTTACGGCATGCCAGCCATTGGGTTATTTTATGCAGAAAACGTTTTTGTTTTATGCATTCTTGGTGAATATTCAATTTCTTAAAAATATAATTAAAAAAACTCATTTTTAATCTGTTTGATTCTTAGATGGTATCTTAACTGGTAATACCACTCTGACTCAGAGTGGACCTGTGAGTAATGGTGATGAAGGAGTACTCCATATTCCCCAAAGCTCCAGAATTGGAACTTCACTACTGGATGCAGTTTAACGTCATACCCAGGACACTAAGACCTAAAGCTAGCCCCTTCTAAAACATGTATGATAAAAAGAGTTGAGATTTTGTCATAAAAGTAATGTGCTAGGGCGTATCGTGGCCAGCCGACTGTCTAGCCTACGTAAGGTCCAAAGTGTAGTTTTGCATGCCAGTGGCTGCTCATCCCTCAGCATTTTATTCTTAAGTATCACAGTAAGGCCCCCAGGTCAACATGTTGCCTCCTGGGGGGGGGTACCCCTCGGCAAAGGTGTAGTCGGTGTATTCTACAGCCCCAGGCGACAAGACGGTTGTTTTTTTTAGTGATTAAGCTCCCGGTTAACGACAGAGAATCATGGAGAGCATTAACAGATAATCCATAATATGGAAACCAATTTTCATGATAAAATAAGTTTGAATACTTCAAAGGCGTATCAGTGCTACTGTACGGCTGTACCACTTGGCCCTAACGAAACGCTTTGGGAAAATCTAGATGGGAGCAACATTAGGACGCTGCGCACGGTCCTGACAAAAAATCTTGGAAATAGCATGAACAGTCACCTACCTCCTATTACACAAGCCATCCTGTTAAGACGAATATGACATACTGGACACAGCTCGAAAAGTAAGGACAAACAAAGTGATATTCTCCTGTGAACAACTCCACATGAGCACGCCTGGGTGGGCCGAACAACAAAGATCTACATTATCTCTGTTCGAATTCTGGATATTGCGAGGAAGACCTGCGGGAGTGATGACCGACAGGAACGGTTGGCGAGAAAGATTCATGTGAATCCGTGCTAATAGCCCGAAATGATGACGATGATATCCATAATATAACCACCATGAACAAAACAGAACGAAAAATAAATAATCCCAATTACACATACAAAACATTTAACCTTTTATATTCCTAATATTCATGTCGGTGTCAGTACAAGGAATGAATGTACAAATGTGAACCTATTGTTCTATAATTGGGTACAAACTGGAAAATACTTACTTGGTGAGTGTAGATAATAGGGCTATCTGGCTGCACCGTTCCCTGGCAGGGTCAGAGACAACGAATAGGAATTGTGTCAAGCTACAGAAGTCTACAGGGCATGCAGATCTTCCAAGGGGAATGCTTAATTATTGCTTCAACATGAGTGTACACGATATAGCGGTTATAGAAGAACGTGTTGAAAATAGGCTTGCTTAGTTCCAAGATGTTATCCGCCCTGTCGGCTGGGACGTTAGAATGCACAGAATGCACCTCTGCAGAGGGGTAAAACTCCCCCAATGGGACCATCTGTTGGCCGTGGGTGGCGACCCCTAATGCTTAAGTGTAGAGCCCAGGTGGATGAGCAGTTTATGACGTGCAATATCCACTTTGGCCCTATCTTGGGCTAGACGGGCGGTCGGAGAGGTCAAGCCCTAGCACCTATATGATTTTCCCACCCCTATTGCCCTTATGGCAATCCCCAACCCCTTTTTATCATATGGGTGCTAGAAAGCGGTGACTGAGGGTCTACATGTCCTGGGAAAGACGTTAAACTCTAATGGTGATGTTCCAGTTCTGAAGCTTTGAGGAATGTGGAGCACTCCTTCATCACCATTGCTCCCTGGTCCACTCTGACCCGGAGTGGTAGTACCTGTTAGGGTCCCATCTATGGGTTAAATACAAAAACATGAGTTTATGAACAAAATTGTATTATGCATTAAGAATGAATTTATTTCACAACTTTGTCGGCATTAAATGACCCACCGAGGTTGATATGCCGTAAAACAAAAGAAACCAAGCAAACTAAACCAAGATGTTCTCCAGTTGGGTATAAGTATTTACAGTTATATCAAATAAACACAATACTTGAATAATAGAGTGCAGAAGATAATCAAAATACATAAAATAGCCACATCAATCGTAGACAATGATTTAAACCAGATTGGATTTGTTAGTTGTTTTGTTACGTCTTAGAAGATGAATTCCAAATTAGATTCAGCGTTCAACAGACAAAGTGTCATAAAGGCGTGTCCTTGGCTTGATGCTTTGAAGTATTTTGTTCTGTATCACACTTTAATCTCACATTTGTTCTCCACCACATAATTGAAGCCAGTCCCGCTCCACACGTTATTCTGTTACACCTACAATCACACATACCCACACACGTATATATATATATATATATATATATATATATATATATATATATATATATATATATATTGTGCTTGTGAAGCATTGGAAATATATTAAAAAGTGTACATAAAAAGCAGAAAAAAAAACAGATTTCTAATATATAACCGTTTTCTTGCTCTTGGTTCGCTTTATTTTTCCAATATTTCGGGTAGCAACGACCCTTTGTCAACGTAATCTTGACAAGCGAATAAATTAATAGGAAAAAAATTGCTTTTATTTTATTTTCCTATTAAGTTATATTCAGTTGTCAAACATGACTTGTTAAAGGTTGGAGGCTACCCGTAATATTGGAAAAATAAAGCAAACCAAGAACAAAACAACGGTTATATATATATATATATATATATATATATATATATATATATATATATATATATATATATATACTAAAAAAGGTATACCAATTGAGCACTGGATAGAATGTGGTGATCAGAAAAGAAGTTAGTTTGCAAACCGAATTAATTAAAACGAAAAAAAAAAGATATATATTTTTTTTAAATCATTAAAATCATTTTGTAAGATTTCTAGGAAAGGGAAAGTTTAATTAATTTAAATTTAAAAGGACATGGTTCTTGAAATTCTATTAATAGTTAAGGTGTTGAGTAGTTGTTGGGATGGCAGAAAATGATTTTTTTAATGTAATATCACAAATAATCCCTTTTTACGTCACCAATTTTTTAATTGACAAACAAAAGTGTATTGAAAAAAGTTTTCAAAATAAAGTAAAAATGTTTTATACTTCTCCCGTAGTTAAATTTTAAAAAACCCCAAAAAGAACAACAACAAAACCCAAAAAATACAACACCTGACAATTTTTAGCATGACAGAATAAAAATTAATAAGAATTAGATTTTAAATAGCAAGACAATTGAAAGTCTTTGGTTACGTTCAAGATGAAAATATTAATCAATTATGTAAGGCCAAAACTATCTATGGATCTAAGACCTCTGATAAGTTTTTATTATACCCTTCTACCCACGGAACGCCGTGTAGCCGCTTCTACCCCCATATATATATATATATATATATATATATATAGTATCGTTCATGAATAAGTTCATTCCAAGTTATTTTTCTTCCTTCAAAATTACCATACAACAAGACAGAATTGAAATAGGAATCTGTTTGTGTGTTAACTAAATAGTTTATAGAGGACAACCAGCAATAAAACTAGGCGAAAAATGAAATGATAAAATTCAAATGAAAAAAACATTGCTAGAAATAAATTTTTAAAAGAATAAAAGTCTAATAACCAAGTATCATACAGAATAAATAAATGAATAAATAAATGAACAGATAAATAAATAAAAGTATCTGAAGATAAATATTACATAATAAATAATTATAAATATTACGAAGAAGAAGAATTTTTAAGATATAAGTTGATCAAATGATTTTAAGGACATATCAATTCATCTAGGGATTATGACTAGATTTTAGGAAATCGCATTCATTGCATACGTTTAGTATCGTTGTTTCTTTAAAAGATGTTCTCTCCTATCGGATACGAATATTGTTAAACAGATCTATTTAACCCCTCGATGGTACATTATCTTGTACTACCACCCTTAGTCAGAGTGTAACAGGATATAATGGCAGTGAAGGGGTACTCCACACTCCCCAGATCTCCAGAACTTGAATCTCATCATCAGATACAATTTAGTATCGTAACCAATACACACTGGGTGAGGATCCCCCTATTGGGAATACAATGATAGTATTCTAAGTCCCGACGATAGGGCATAGAGATAAGTTGCAGCTGGATCAGAAATCTAAAATTATATGGAAGGACACAAAAATGAGTATAGGTATTTCTTGAAAATATCTCATACCCTTTCTAGATTAGAAAACAAAACAAAAACAAAACAAAACAAAACAAAAACAGACGATCAGTGAAGACTTGAAAGAAATGAGAATGAGGCGGGAGTAAAAACGGGAAAAGACAACAAAAAAACAACAACAACAAAACAAAACAAAAAAAAACATTTTATTTAGACAACACTATTTTGTTTGTCATTTTCTTCCGTCATCATCCTCGTTTTCGTCCTTCTCAGTTGATCTAACGGCTAAACATGTCAAGAACAGAAAGCGGAGTTCATGATAGGCTATGGTGTGTTGTTGACAGACAAATAAACAGACAAGAAGATAGAAAGAATAGTTAGGTAGGTAGGTAGGTAGGTAGGTAGGAAGGAAGGAGAACTTATGTGAATTGACTTATTATACATTAAGGTTTAGGGCTAGTGTCATCGACTTTGACATTATTATATTTATCAGGTTTCAGTTGCAGTTCCCTCCTTATCTTCGTCAGGTGTCTATCGATGAGAGTAATCCACTGGAAATTACGTACCTATATTTTATAATACACTGAGGAAAAATTCTTGCATTCCGCCCTTAATTCTGATAGAGGTGCTGTTATTTATATCGACCCCTCTGCACTAGCAGGGAGTGGCACAAGGTTAATTTTTAAGAGGCGTTTAACAGGTTTGAATTATGCGTTTTCCTTCTCATATGTTGCCATACCAAGGTTAAAAAGCACATTGTACCCTACTTTTGTACCCCTAGCAGGAGGGGGAATATTTGGATGCATACCTTGTCCAAGGGTATTAATGCAAATTTAAAATGCAATCAATCTCGTCCTGGATTTGAACACGGTTCACCGTGCCCATTTCCTACCAAAATAGCCATTACATTACCGTTGCTGGTATCTGATAATTCTTCTAGTTAATTCGTCCTTGAGATATCTTTTGTCTGTATTTGTATTGAATTCGGGGATATGGTTTTTATGCACTTCCCAAAACATCGATTGATCTCATAACCACCAGGTAACTAGATAGATTTTAACAAACACTTGAATGCACTAAGTCAACTGCACTAAATAACTTCAGCTGATACTAGATATCCTCTAAACATTTACAACTGAATAGGAAAACTCTACTCCTGTGGATTGAATACAGAATTTTGGTTCGAAATACCCAGAAGATAAATGGCTATAAAAACACCTAAAGACAAGCGGAAGATAAAGAAGCTGAAACGTTGTCTTTATAATTATAACCAAAATGATGTAACTAGTCTGAATATATCAATATATGCTAATAATATTTCATAACCATAGAAATCTATATACTAATCTTATTACAGTCAATAAATATTCTATTGTTGAAGAATGATCATTGGTTTAGTATGCAGTTTCCCTTACAGTATAAATATAAGAACAATTCACGAGGAAGTGACTTCGAAGATATATTATTGCCTGAACAAACTTAATAGAAGTAGAACAGGGCAGAAGATACATTTAAAAACTTATAAATGGGCATAAGAAAAATGTCTTAATTCCATTGAAATGCTGATAAGATTTAAAAAAATACATTGTAAAATTTGATCCTAAAATAACAGGGTAAAATACATTGTAGCATTGTTTGCGAAAGGCGGTCTATTAGCCGTGATAACTTAATGGTTAAGATCTGACTTTGCCGTTCTGGTAATAATCCTTGTTAACGGCACATGATTCCTCAATTTTATACAAAAATGTAATTTTTAATCATCATATTTATGATAAAATGTAAATTTCTTGTTAAATTTTGAAACACAAAATTTTACTTTAATTTGGAATATGAATATCTAAACCATGAAAACATCAAACTAAAGGTATCATAGGAATACAGAATTTTGATTTCATTTTGATTCTGATAAAATATTAAAACAAAATACATTGTACAATTTTAACTGAAAATAAGACTGATAAAATTACTAACAATAGTCTTTTCTACGAAAAGTGTTGAGGCTGCTGGTAAAAGAATAAATATAAACACGTACATTTTTGAGAATGTTCAAACCACCTGTCAGAAGACTTAACTGATGCGTGTTACCTCTGCGAAGGCAGGAGGGTGAAAGAGTATTTTACTTTGGCAATTTTCTTTTTACAAAGCTGCTCGTTACGCCACCTAGCGCCTACTGGTAGTCACTGGAGGTTATTACCTCTCGTTTACCCAAATCTCCAATAAGGAGAATTGAGGCAAGTAAGGAATGTAATCTCTACAATTTTATGATAATCTGATAAATGATCTTTGCTTAAAAAATGGAATGTTATCTGAATAATACGACTTCAAACACGTCATTCACTGTATTACTTTCTTTAAATATTTGCTTAATGACTTCTTTCTTTCAGTCATTTATACAATCCTTTTTTTCTTTCACTAATTTTTCAAACGAACAGTGTTTCTGTGAACCAATTGCAATTCATTCCATATTGCTATATAATGATTTTTAAATTTAAATAATGAATAATTTTTTAAATGTTATTTAGGCTTCCATGAGCACAATAGTATGAATTTATTAAGCTTAAATTAATTTAACACAAACTAGATATATATTACACCTAGTGATAATATAACTTCCTAACGATGATCTACTAAGTTTAACTCATTAACCATTACACCATACAAGGTGCCCTATGCGTATAATAGTAGATATAAAACTAAAATTTGACTAACATATGTCAAAGTGATTAAAACAAATCATATCTACCTTGTCGGCGGGGCTTGGAATAGACTATGTATCTCTCTCAGAAGGGAAAGCCCCCCCCCCCAAGGAGTGTCCTGGTTATACAGTAAACTACATTTGATGGTGAGACTTCGTTTCTATTAATCAGGGGACTTTGGAGTACAACGTCATTGCCATTACCCCCATGTCGACTCGTATTCGTAGTGGTATTACCTGCTAGATATATGGGTCAAATCGACCTGTATAAAATTTATTCGTATTCCTGTTCAAAATAAAACTAAACAACTCTTGTGTAGCAAAATATATCAATATGACTGTACGATGAACGTGATTCCTTAACCACTAGGTATAAAATAACACGCAATAGGTTGATTAATTTAGCCAATTCTATAATGGGGACAATATAAATAAATTTACATATATTGATTGTAAAACATTCAAACTACCTTCTCAACAAGGCCTAGAGTACACCAACTACATCCCCTATAGGAGACTAAAACAACCCCCAAAAAGACATGGCACTTAACTGAATCTGGTGATGAGGCTCCCGTTCTGGAGCTCTGGCAAGTGCAGAGACATCCCTTGGTTAGCATTCAGTGTTGTTAGTAATAAATACGAAACTACCTTACCTACAAAGTAGATATGAATAGAGAAAGCTAACAGAAAACCAACAAAATGAAGTGTAGATTTGAAGAGATAAGGCTGGAAGAACAGAAAAGAAGGGAGCCCGCAGCCATTTGTAAATGGGAATCGAAGGAGAGAGAATTGATGGAGAGGGAGGACAGATGGAATAAAGCAGCACACAAAGAAAACCAAATCAGTCAAAGAAGTAAAATAAACAAATACACAAAGAATAATAATAAATAGGTACGTTATAGGCAAGTAAATAAGGAACTTAAGACATCAAAGAGAAAAAGGAATAGCAAGAAGAAGAAGAAGAAGAAGAAGAAGAAGAAGAAGAAGAAGAAGAAGAAGAAGAAGAAGAAGAAGAAGAAGAAGAAGAAGAAGAAGAAGAAGAAGAAGAAGAAGAAGAAGAAGAAGAAGAAGAAGAAGAAGAAATCTAATAGACGAAGACGAATGCAGATGAAGACAAACGTCAAAGAAACAAAGAAGCAAAACAAAAGCAATCAAAAGAAAAAATAAATAAAAGAAAAGATGGAAAGAAAAAAGAACAAAATAAAGCCGGATATTTAATACGAAAAAAAAAAGACGAAGATACAAAGGAAAAATATATAAAAGTCAAAGAAGGAGAAAGATAAAAGAGAAGAAAGAATGTGAAAAAAAAGAAGGAAAATAGCCAAGAAAACCCATAGATACACGTGTATTAATTAACTTTTGAAGAGGGCAACCCTCATTCGTGGGGATTGCAGAGATCTATAGATAAGACGATTCTCAGCCTTCTGGTCAATCTAACAATCAATTAAGACAGTAAATGACGTTGTGGGTCTCCAGTAAATCATGCATACTAGGGCTACGGTTAAAGTCAGACTGAAAGCACCGACTGCTGCATATGCAACAAGGTTAAGCAACGATCAACCTGATCTGTTTTTGAATGAGTTGTAAAAGTAAAGTTGTCGGGGGTGACCTAATGTCGGTATCAGCCAAACTAGCGCTCGATCAAGGAGATTATTTTTGTGTCTAAGGTGGGGGGCCACACCTATCATCAGCTGCTCACTTCACCGCACAGAACTCAGTGCTACTCATACGCTGAGTGTGGGAAGGGCCGGTATCGAACCAGGAACCTTGCGATTTCTAGTCAAGTGCTCTACCGACTGGGCTTGGTTTCTTTGCTTAATGGCATATCAACCTTCGTGTGTTCGTGCCAAGGCCATCCTTGTAGAAGAACAGTAATCGTACCATTTAACCTATAGCTGGGGTATGAGGCGGTTAATACCTTTCCCAAGGGTATTAGTTCGAAACTGAACGTAATAGCGCGACTAGATTCGTACTCACTACAATGCTGCATTCCAGCACGTTAACCACTACACCCTTACTTAGAATATGGAATCGATGACGCAAGTTCTTATCTTGAACAAGCGTGTATGCGGTTCACTTAGCGCTAATGCAAGTTATAATTTAATTTGTTCTCAGCCTGCCCCAAATATTGGTAAATAGTATGGTAGAGTGGTGAATTAGTAGGGGATTATGGATTATTTAGCCTTCG
>CM042137.1:3728493-3738493 GCA_023376005.1 Doryteuthis pealeii
CCACTTCCACGAGCTCTAAATCTTCATCATTAAATGCAGTCTAGTGTCATACACTGGACACCCCTTTTTTCAGGGTTCTTTCTCTCCGCAATAGATACAGTCAGCGTTATATAAGACCCGCTAACTGGGCGGTCCACTTGAATATAAGGATATACCGTCGCAGAAGAAGCGGGCGAAGATTTCATTCCACTCGACAGTTTATTGGAATGTTGAATCGGCGAATGAGTCATCGATATACCGAAAAGCCGAAGTGCGCGAAGCGCTGGACACAAAAATTGGACGTTTCCACTGTTTGTTCTGCAAACCTTATTGGTGGCAAATGGTAAACAAATAAATAACCCTGAAGGTTTGGATAAAAGTGTAGATATTTGTTTCTATTCGGGATATGGGCATTCTGACAATGGTGCATATTGAATTGGAGACGGAGTGTTGTCTATCGCACGCACGGCCGATCGATAAAGATCAATAGGTATAGAGAGATGGAGGTAAATGATGAAGAAGAGAAGACGGACACAGGTCACGGCTGGACCGGTGAGTGTCTGCTTTAAAGTATACTTGAAGATTTGGCTTTATTTCAAGATGGAGAGAGAAGATTTTGGGTTGATTTCCAGTGTCCTTGGCTTTTATTAAAGACAATCGTAGTTCTCCTCTCATTTCTGACCGACTTATTTACGCATGGATCACCACTTCTTCCTCGGATCAGAGTAACCTGTCGTGTTTATGCGATTTGCCTCCAATCAGTTTAGCTACCCGGCATGTCTGTGTGAAATCACATCATGTATCTATGTTTATAAGAACGTTTTATATATAAATGTTCATTCAAAATGCTTTGTCTTGTGTATGAGTAGTAACCCAAGTTGCAGAGCTAACGGAGAAATAATAGGAAGAGACACAACGAATATTAAGGTAAGAGAAAAATGATTGCTAAGCAAAGATAAAAGTGAACAGATGAATTAGCAATTGCTAGCTTTAATTAGCAAGTCCCATAGATCTTGTGTTTTTTTTTCTCCTCTGTTTTTTTTCGACAATATTCATAGGAAAAACATGATTCCATTCTCATGATTTATGTAATACATAACAGCATGACATTAAAACTGTATATGTATTTACCATCCTCTCTGAATGTGTAGGATGTAACACAAGTAAATTGGAGTTTAACAGTTTTGAATTCGGAGTTTTTCTTTTCGCACACCGATTGCCATAGCAAGGTTAAAGAGCCTAGTCTGTCCTACTATTTACCCAAAGCTGGAGAGAGAATAGTTGAGCCCATACCTTTTTCCATAGGTATTAGGGCTATGTGAAATGTGACCAGCCTCGTACTGGATTTGAACTAGTGTTGACATCCATTTCCTACAACAATACCCAAGCGCTTGTAGAATTCAATGAAGATTAGATTGATAAACAATTGATTTATTGGTCGATTTTAATGGCATGCCAACTTGTCTTAGGTTATTATATACCTAAACGCTGGTGAATTGCAAGCATTATACACTTTGGATTTACATTCTAATGTAAAGTTATTTCCGAAGAATCTGTTTTGAAAATATTTATATCCTCTCAAGTATTCCTGTCTAATACAAATAATTTGCAGTAACTGATAATAATACTTAGTATAAATTATAATTCCAAGTAAGTATTGTTAGACTCTAACTAAACGATTAGGCGAAGAGCTAGATGGAAACTTCACAATGATGCTGTGTGCTGTCCTAAACAATTCTTGGAAGCACCCCACCCCCAAAAGCAGGTGTACGGCCAAGTAAGGCGAACAAGGCATGTTGAGCCCTGCTGGAGAATCAAGGGAAAACTCCTGTGACGGTCACCTGTAGATACCCACACATGGACACGCTAGTTTTGGTGGACCAAAAATAAACTACATCAATTAGCACTGTATGAATTCTATATGACATACTGATGACCAACCAGGGGCGTGATCGATAAGGACGTGTGGGGAGAAGAAGACATGGGTATCCATGTTGTCAGCACGACCTGATAATTATGATGATTCCCATGTAATACAAATAATTAGCACACAGTTTTATGGTTTCAATTGTTCCTCTCTAAGGTTTCAAGTGATTATTTTCTATTTGGTGATAGTCATTTGTTTGCACAAATTCATATGGTTTCAAGCAAATAAAAATCCTTTGTATAAATTATAGCTTCAAATAACTGTTCTTAATACAAATAATTTACAATTATATGGTATCAAGCATTCCTATAGAAAATTTTTTTAAACAGACTAGTACAAAATAAAAAACACCATCTGGGTGATGTAAAAATAAATTTTTGAAACATATTGCCTGAGGGGTGGGAGTAAAAAATTCAATGTCAGAGAGTTTGTATCCTAAGTAAGTAAAATCATCAAATTCATTAAAGGATTAAAAAATAAAACAATTTGAAATGTGAACTTTAAATATGTATTAAAATAAAACAAACTATATATAGATATATAATACCAGTCATGTATTTATTAAAACTTGTTTTAAAAAACAATGAGGACTGACTAATGTTGCATGCTCAAATTTTGAGTGTATTTATTCTGTTATGACGATTTTGGGTAATGTGACGTCATTTTTGTTACAGACAAAAACCGGAAGAGATTCTCCATTATTGATGGATGTATTTGGCTCATAGATGGGACACAAACATGTACTACTATTCCGGACCAGAGTGGACATGGGAGTAATGGCAATGAAGGTGTATTATTCACTACTCAGATCTCTAGAAATGGAGTTTCACCTGAAGATGTCAATTTAGTGAAATATCCAGTAAACCCGACTGGGCATTCTAAAACCTCTTCAAGGGGATCTATTCCACTTATTCTAAGTCCTGCTGACAGGGTGGGATGATATATGGTGTAAAACCTAAACCTAAAGTACTTACATTTCTGGATATACATATGAGGAAATCATAAATATCTTAATTGCGAAAATGTTTTTGACGTGTGATTGTACCAACGAATATACAGTGTAACCTTGTCTTACGAGTTTAATTCGTTCCGCTTATAAATCAATTTCCTCGTATATAAAATCAATTTTCTATATTGAAATAAACTGAAATGCCGTTAATCCGTCCCAGTCTCCAACGCCCCCTCCACCCCCAAATATATTGTTAAATCTTTTTAGATAAGGAAATTGCACCGTATTGTAGAAAAAAAATTATAATATAGAATTAATGACTTATGCACTGTAATACGTGTTAATGTTTATTCTTTAATAAATAAAATTTTTCTTTGGCTTAACAGATTTAGAAACTTCAACATTTTTAGTGAACTTATTAACATAAGAATATCTGAAGTTCACCCGAACCTCATATTTTAACTAAAAGCACAAAGCAAAAAACCGACTATATCTCGAGAAATAGTAAGTTTGGGCACTCGTAACGCTGGTTACCACTCAACTAATGTATTTTTATTTGCCAAGCTTTGCTTTATCTGGCACAATATAAAAATTCATTGAACGAAGATCTTACTAATTACATTATTAATGTTCTGCAACGCTCGAATTATTATCATTATGAGTTTCTCTCACCACACGTCCCTATCGTTCATAACCCCTGGCATCTCCTCCTCACGAAATCCAGTATCCAGTATTCACAAAAAATAGAACTCCACTGTCCATGTATAGGTGTACACAGTCGAACGTCACATGAGTTTGTTCTTACTTCTTCAGCAGTGTCTTGTGTGTTGGTTTTGTGGGGTGCTGCTTCCAGGATTTGTTCAGGACAACACCCAGCATACGTATGTAGTTCCCATTTAGTTTTTTTTCCCAATCTGTTTCATTAAAGTCTAAGAGGTGCAGCCATACAGTAGCACCGATACGGCTACAGTTTGAAGAATTATCGCTTGACTATTAAATCCGCTACATATTCGCAACAGTCGGCTAAACCAGCTCCTTAACAATTATTCCACAGCGAGACATCATTTGCATATTTGGATGCAATTCCTTAGGCATCATGCACCCTCTAGTGGTTAGCAAGCAAGTCTCGCAAATCCATTACTATTGAATATCTGTATATATTCCAACCCCTCAGCACGAGCAGGATGTGACACAAGATCAATTTCTTAAGCGGAGTTCAACAAGTTTGAATTCAGTGTTCTTTTCCGAGACCGGTTGTCTAACCAGGCTAAAGAGCCCAGGCTTCCCTACTATTTATCCATAGCTGGAGGGAGTAGGCCAAGGGTATTAAGCTACAATTCCAGGATTGAACTTGAGGCCAGCGAGTCCACATTAACCACACGCGCTTCCTACTATTGAATATCGCGTTCGATCCTCGTTGGATATCACACACTTATCAATCTTATAACCCTACAAGTGACAATGGTTGGTAAATACTACAAATCGTCGCATGAGTGCTAACCTTAATTGCTGAAGAATTTCTGGAAGAACAACATTACATTATTAATTCTCTGAGCTCTCTCTCTGTCTCTGTCTTCTCTCTCTCTCTCTCTCTCTCTCTCTCACACACACACAGCGCGCGCGCGCGCACAAGTACCCGAGGCCATTCCTAGTTTGTTTGCAATCCTTTTAGCCATTTTGATATATTCTCTTTCTTCGTCTGCCAATTTCGGTTACATTGGTTTTATTTGTAGCAATTTAGTCTTATTTCATCTTTTTTTTATCGATGCACTTCTACTAAAGTCCAAAGTTCGGATGAAAATGCAAATATACGTTTAAATATTCACATAATGATCATTACATCTCTTTTCATAAAATATGGCTTCGGTGCATTTTTTCCTTTATAGAAATTATAAGCATATTTTAAAATTGTCAGATATACATATGACTAAACGTGTGTTATCTCCACGGTACTGTGCGTATACTAAATATTAGGTGAGTTTTCTGAATTAAATTTTCCTTCTCCTTGGTCCTGTTAAAGAAAACTATGTATATGTATTTCTTTTACTCTGCTATTTCAGTCCGTCTGTCTGTCTGTCTGTCTGTCTGTCTCTCTCTCTCTCTATATATATATATATATAATATAATTATACAGAATCACCGGCCCTTTTTATAATGATCTTGTACTGACGATTGCAACAGGCAAAAACTTTAAGTCACCGATTATTTTTTATTTAATATAGAAAAAATAGAAATATATTATTAATGGGAAAATGGGGAGAAGAGAGAGTGAGAGAGAGAGAGAGAGGAGGAGAGAGAGAGGGGGAGAAGAGAGAGAAGAGAGAGAGAGAGATGTGAGGAGATTTGTGAGAAGAGAGAGAAAGAGGAGAGAGAGAGAGAGAGAGAGAGAGAGGAGGAGGAGAGGGAGAGAGTGTGAGAGAGATTGAGAAAGAAGAGATAATGTGAGGCTGAGAGAGAGAGAGAGAGAGAGAGAGAGAGAGAGAGAACGGATATGTATGAAATAGTTATATTTATATATATATATTTTATATATTATATATATATAATATATATTATAGTATATTTATTTTTCGTAGTCTCTTCAGTGTGAAGACATTTTGTAAGCTACCTACAGCCGGAATTGAAATCCGATCGGTCCGGCACCTTAACCATTAGGCTGTATTCACTTACAGAATGGATTTAAGGGTTTTTAAGTACACACATCGCTTTGTGTGTAAAGGCCGTCACAGAGTGCTCATTCCTTATATGGAAGAGCGTTGTGGGGAGCATATATATATAACGGTTAGGAATATTGAGTGGATAAAGTCTCGAATTCAAATCCTTGGACGAGTGTGATTGTATTTACTTTGGGAAAGGTAGTAATCCAACTATTTTTCTCCTAGCTATGTGTAAATAATAGGTGAGTCTGGTCCCTTTAACCATCGTTAAGCAACTAGTCTACAATAAGAAATTCTCTGAATTGAAACCTGTTAACCTCCGTTTAAAAAATTGCATCCTCAAGCGGAGGGGGGTTTGATAAATGTACATAAATACGAGGGTGATAAGATCTGAAATGCCTTAAAGTCTTTCACTCCATCCTAAATGCTAAAAAGAAACATGAATGCAAACACTGTCTTCGGTTTAAACACGAACCCAACAAGTATACGGATCGTCTAGCAAGATATTAATAAACCGAATAGTAAAATATGTATGGAAATTTCAATAAGGATCTCTTATCTTCGAGTGTTTAGCGAATGATAAACAGTAAGAATGGTTAAATATATTGTCACTATTTACAGTCCAGAATGCTAACTACTAAGATATGTCTGTGTTACTTACTTGTTTCACAATTTGTTTGATGCATTGATATTTATTCCCTTTGAGGCGGAGTTGCAAAGATAAAGGGAAGTGCTTTCTTCCAAGTGTTTATTTGATTTTTAGTTTAGCATTTCCTTGAAAGAAAATCTAATATTTTCTTTATCATGGACGGAAGTAATTTTTCCTTCTTTTCTTTTCGCGGAAAATACAAACGAGTTTATTCCAGACCCAACCAATTAGCCCGGTTCAATCGACACTTCGACGATATAAACCGACAAAATATTACTACTTAAGAAGGAAGTTAAAGTTTTCTTTAAGCGTTTCTTTGTATTTGGTTTCTTTTAAAACATTTAACATACTCTTGTGTAATTTTTCGACTGTTGCTTTTTCTCGAAAATTTTAATTGCCCCCCAAATATTTGTTTATACTTTGTTGTTTTGTGAGTAGATTTTCTTTGTATATATTTCTGTAATGTGTCCGTTTGACGGTCTATTTCCTTATCTTGTAGACTGTTGAAATCTCTAATCATTTCTTACTTTTCTTTCTTTTTATCTATCGATCAATCTATATATCAGTTAATATATCTCTCTCTCTCTCTCTCTCTCTCTCTCTCTATATATATATATATATATATATATATATATATATATATATACAAGGGTTTTGTAATTTGCTTGAAGCATTGTGTATATATTGGTTTGTTGGTTGGTTTTGAAGGCTGTCACAATGCGAGTGTAAAGAAAAAAGAAGGTAACTATGATGTTTTTTGTTAACCTGTCATTTAATTTCTCAATATTTCGGGACGAAAATTCCCATCATCAGAAGAATACTGGAACTGAAGTTGTCTTAGCGGCTGCTAGATTCGTTCTGTCTTGGGTCTTCCAAATTCTGTGTGTGTATGTGTATGGTTGGGGTGCTTGGTGTGGTTTGTGTGTGTAAGTGTGTGTGTGTGCGTGCTTGTGTGTGTAAATGTAAGCGTATGTGTGTGTGCGTGGTGCTTATGTCTGTGTGTCTGGTGTGTCTGATCATTTCTTTTTTTTATTTTAATCATTATTCCAGATTTGATTCGCCTCTAAGCAAGGTTTTATTTTTATTTTATTTTATTTATTTATTTATTTATTGTTTGTTTAACGATCATCTGATGTTTTTTATGTGTGTGTGTGTAACTTGTGATTGTGTGTGTGTGTGTGTGTGTGTGTGTTGTTGTGTGTTATTTGATGTTTGTGTGTGTGTGTGTGTGTGTGTGTGTGTGTTTGTATGGTTTTTACATTAATTTAATTATTAATTCTATTGTTTTTTTTATTTAATTTTTTTTTATTTTATTATTTATTTATTTATTTATTTTATTAGTTTTTTATATATATATATTATATATTTTTTAATTTTATTTTATTTATTTATTCGTTTTTATTATATATTGGGAAGACCCAAGACAGAACGAATTCTAGCAGCCGCTAAGACAACTTCAGTTCCAGTATTCTTCTGATGATGGGAATTTTCGTCCCGAAATATTGAAAAAACAGTGGATTATACTCCAAACTCGTATACAAAAATAATAACAACTATGAAAATAATAATAATGATAAATCAAGAAAGAGAAACATCATTTGGTTTAACCCCCCTTTCAGCAGAACCGTTGAAACGAATGTGGGTAAAATATTTTTCCAATTAAGGAAAAAACACCTAGACAAATCGCCTACATTGAACAAACTCTTTAATAAAAACAACCTCTAAATATATATATATATATATATATATATATATATATATATATATATATATATATATATATATATATATCAAATAGGATATGCAAATATATTAGTATAGATATACATTCTAACATGTATCGCTAGCTAGTTAGCTTGGTATCTCAGTATATATATATATATATATATATATATATATATATATATAAGTCAACATATCTAAATTCCTATATATCAATATATCCCAGTTAATTGTCTATCTCAGTTCATATCTATCTATTTAACTATCTATATGCATTACCCAACCCGTTATTCAATAATAACGGATATGCGAGATTAGCTTGCAAACGATTACACCACGTTTGGACACCCTCTTTACTCAACTCGTACGGGGCACCCAACGAGGATTGAACTCGCTATTCTGAAGTAAGGGATCTGCGAGACTAGCTTGATAACAATTATAACACAATGGAACAACTTCTCTACCAAAATCTTTCTCCGTGGATAGGATGTGACATAAGGTCTCAAGTAGAAGGCGTCCAACGAGGATAGAAATCTCTATTCAGTGGTAAAGGATCTGCGAGACTAGCTTGATAACCTTTGCATACCAATTCGATGCCCTCGGTCATTTGGTTGGTTGGTTGGTTGGTTGGTTGGTCGGTTGGTTGGTTAGATTTTATGGCATGTCAACCCTTTGTGTTATTTTATGACGAATACATTTTTTATTCATTAATGATGGATATTCAATGTTTAACGTAATGTTATAAAACACATTTTTAAAATTCATGTTTTTTTCTTCTATTTAACCCATAGATATGATCCTAACAGGTTGTAGCACTGCAGTTCAGGATGGACTGAGAGTAATGGTGATGATGGAATACTCCAGAGCTCCAGAGCTCCAGAGCTCCAGAATTGGAACTTCTCCATTAGATGCAATTTAACGTCATACCAAGGCCCCCGACCATTTTAGTAATCATGTTCCTACTCTATACTGCTAATTGGTGAAGATCCATTTTCGCAGCTATGGGGAGTGGGGAGTAACATTCAAAGCCATTACCCCCCCCCAGTTACACCTTGAACCAGAATGGTTATACCTGTTAGGATCCCATATTTGTGTTTTATAAATAAAATAAGTTCAAAACAATTAGTTTAAAACTGTTGAATACATAACACACACTTCTTCAGCAGGGGTCGGCATGCCGTAAAATCCAATCTAGCAACCAAAATCTACGTTGCTACTATTATATTAGCACAAAACACGCAAATAATTTGTTTACGCTGTAACATTTTTATTTTGAAATGTTTTTATCTCATTCTTCTTTCGTATATGTTTGCTTAACCTAATCTTTTTATATCGTCTTATTTACATTCATAAAACCTTACACAGCATGATAACCCCAGGCAACCCCTTACTACTTTTAGTGATCTTTCTGAACTTTTAATAGTTTGTGTCACATTGTCAACTTTTCTATAGACGTCAACAATGAAAATATATGTTTATTTTGGCGTAGATTGAAACACAAATAAGTTCATTCTCCTAAAAATCGAATGGTAAATCATATACGAAGAAAGATTGTCTTTCTGTAATTACTTTTTGCTTACGTGATAAAAATTTATTTAGCTAAGAAAATTAGTTATTTACTAAGCTTAGTTTAATATAAGGCAATAACATCGGGCACCAATTAAGAATCGAACTCATTAGCAATGGTCAGCGATTCCAGAGTGCTAACCTTATGGGGGTTCGTTGTGTAATGGTTACCGTCGTAGGAAATGGGCACTGCGAAACGAGTTCAAATCAGTAACGAGACTGTTCGCATTTCATATATCGCAAATACCATTGGGAAAGGTATAAATCTGAGTATTCTTCCTTCAGCTATGACTATATAGTGAGGCAGCCTTGGCTCTTTAACCATTTTGAGAACCACTCGAGGAAAAAGAAAACTTCGAATAAACAACTGTAATACTTAGCTTAAGAAGTTGACCTTCTGTCTTATGCTACTCTTGCGGAGGGGTTGATAAATATATATATTGCTAACTATTGTATCACGGTAGATTAGCAAGCCTAAGTAAGCACTATTGGGTAAAAAAATAAGAACTGCATTAGTTTATTGGTTTTATCTCCTTTCGTTTCGAATAATT
>CM042137.1:3745993-3756832 GCA_023376005.1 Doryteuthis pealeii
TCGATACCGCCAACTCATCGTATGAGTAACACAGGGATCTTTGCGGTAAAGTAAAGAGCTGATGGTAGGTGTGTCGCTCTATCTCAGACGCTAAAATAATCTCTTTGGTCTAGCACAAGTGAAATAGACTCGCTCGCTGATTGGCTGATACCGACTTTAGGCCACCCCGACGACTTTATATATATATATATATATATATATATGTATAAATATATATGTTGAAAGAATGAATAAAGGAAAGAAAGTATAGAATGGATAATATAGGATATTCTAATCAATATTACTTACACGTGTTTCGGTCAGGAGTTTATCCATGTGTACATTATTCAAACTATTATTATTTTTAAATAATCAAAAGAAATGAAATAATAATAATAGAAAAAATGTGGAAATCTTCCGCACACAAAGAAAATTCGCTCTTCATCAGAGTAAATCCTTATTTCTACATTTTTTCTATTATTATTATTTCATTTCATTTCATACATACATTCAAAATTCTATTATTATTTCATTTCTTTTGATTATTAAAAATAAAAATAGTTTGAATAATGTATACATGGATAAACTCCTGACTGAAACACGTGTAAGTAATATTGATTAAAATATCCTATATTATCCATTATATACTTTCTTTCCTTTATTTATTTTTTCAACATACCGTCGGATTCACTTCCAGTTTCTTTTCACACACACACACACACACACACACACACACACACACACACACACACACACACCACACACACACACACACATATATATATATATATATATATATATATATATATATATATATATATGCACTGGGTGGTAAGCCTCTCAAATTAGTAGTCCAATTCACGTACCAAGGTCGCAGTATCTCATCTACAGAAAGCGATTGGACTATACGCTCAGTAAAGACAGGAACTGCTATAGATTATCAATAATATGTAAATCTGATATTGGATTCTAACGAAACATTAAATAAAAGCTAGAAGGGAACTACACAAGAATACTGCATGCTTTCTTGAACAAATCCTGGAAGACATACTAAACACTGCTGGTGAAGATGAGACGAAGTCATATGTGACGTTCACGGTCAACGTGACATGGTGATGATGATGATATATGTGTATATACTGTTCTATGTTCAATACGAAATGCACTATATAGACGATAGAGAATACATATATATATATATATATATATATATATATATGATCAGATAGCGTACACATTTGTTAATCGACAGTTTCTCGGCTATGTGATCCTTGGATCCAATGCCTATCATGTACGAATATAATCACATAAAATATCACAGCGTATAAACAACTCGCTATTTACAGAATAGTCCACAACCTAGTTCACCTTGGAATCATTGGATCCGATTACCATGTAAGCGATAAATTGTCAGTCACCAAGTGTTGAATGTACGCTATTCTAACACACACACACACACACACACACACACACACACACACACACAAATATATATATATATATATATAAATATATATATATATATATATATATATATATATATATATATATATGTGTGTGTGTATAAAGTCGGCAGAGATACCTATTGTTGGCATCAGCCGTAGCCAAGGAAAAGAATAGGATACTCAATCGACACAACAAATTTGACAAGCGAATTATGCAAAATTGGAAAAGACAAAATTATTCGTTTTAAATTCATTGGTTCGTGTAAGAATAAGTAATTTACTTATATTTATTCAGTTGAATATTTGTGATAATTCCAGCAAAGAACATCACATAGAAATTCTTTCTTTAACAAGATGATTAGGAAAACAAAAGAGCTTAGCGTTGATTTAAGGCAGAGAGTTATTAACTTACACTAGTCGGGGTATAGTTACACCACTATTTCAAGATGGTTATCTATTCCTTCTGTAGAGCATCCGGCTTAGAACCACAAGGTTCTAGGCTCTTCAGATCAGCCTATGATTAATATGACTTGGATCTGTGCGGTAAAGTAGAGCGCTGATGGTAGGTGTAGCGAAACAATCTCCATGGACTAGCACTAACGGAAAGGGTATATACTGCCTCGCTGCCCGGCTGATACCGACAATAGGCCCCTCCGTCTACTCTACTTTACTTGCTATCTATGACCTACAGTGCTGTCGGTAGCAAAGAAGTTTTAAAAGTTTTGAACCACAGAAAATATGCCTGGACGTGAAGAAAAAAAAATTGTCACCGAGAACTGCACAAAAGATTAATATAAATCCAAATTGTTTTGAAAGGCATTGCCAAAAATTTGGACGATGTGTATCAGCGCAAATACTCGCACAATAGAACGTAGTTTAAATAGAAAATGGTTGTAGCAAAACCAACTCGACAAACTGCACTTCACAAACCATGTCACATTGTTTCTTGGTTTAATTTTGCTAAAACCTTTTTTGTAAAAAGACATTGTTGTTTGGGAACATAATATAGAGTGATTAAACAAAGCATTGTAGACTTTAAAATGTACAGAAGATTTGGCACAAGGTATGTGTAGCTTTTCTCTCAAAGAACCCAATGCCAACGTTAAAGCATGGAGGAGGCTCGATGATGGTTTGGGGTTCTTTTAGCTCAAAAAGGAATGGACAATTGATTGCAATAGGAGGAATTATGAAATCTGAAGACTATATCAAATTCTGGATGAAAATATACAACGACCAGCCGAGAATATTGATCTAGAACGGCGATTAAATTATTACTTTTCAGCAAGATAATGATCAAAAACATACTTCTAAATAAGAGACTGCATGGATTCAGAAAAAGAAGATTACAGTTCAGCCATGGCCTTCAATGAGTCCTGACTTGATTTCTCATTGAAAATCTATGCCAAGAATTGTAAGTTCGAATAAATCGTCGGTCACCAAAATCATTCGGGATTATTAGAAAGTGTAACGATGAAGAATTGAAGAAAATCTCAAATTACTAGTTCAAATCTCATCAAAACTGAAGAAACAATTACAGCAAGTTATAAAAATGAGAAGTCATGCTATTGACAATTAACATTTTGAGAAAATTGTTCATTTTTCTATTTTTCATACAGTACGAATACATTTGTCTTTTCCTCGTTTATTCATTTTTCTTCTCATATTTAGTAGATTTTAACTTACCCTCTCAAATTTGACTTTTACTTTTATATTACTCTATTCATTTTTTATACTTTCTAACATAGAAAAGTATACGAGCATTAAATTTAATATTCAATATCCAGGGTTGTAGGAACAATTTTTATATATATATAGTCATCCATAGACACGTGTTTCGACTTATCAAGTATCTGTGGCTAGACATTTGTAAGCTACCTACAGCCGGAATTGAAATCCGATCGGTTGAGTGTCAGTCCGACAAACTTAACCATTAGGCTGTCATCACTTACAGAATGCGAAGGGGATTTTAAACTGTTTTAATACACACATCGCTTTTTGATGTAAAGGCCGTCATAGAGTGCTCCATCCCTTATACAGGAAAGCGTTGCGTTTACGAGTTTGCTATACTCATACAGAAAGGTTATGTAGATGTAATAATTCATAAGCAATTATCTTACTCAATTTTGATGATCGCTTACGCGAGAAACTGAAAATCTCCAAGTTTCACTGAAACTGTGTCTACGTTATTAAAATAAATGATTAAATGCACATGTAATGATGATTACACTAAAATTTGGTCCTTTTTGTGAAATGTTCATAACTATGACCACTTACCAATTACGGGGTGTGAGTGATTAAGTGAGTGTGTGAGTGAGAGAGGTACTAGTTGTTTTTTAGATATTTAGTACAGTTTTTTTTGGCACACGTTTCCTATTGCATATATTAAATTTTGTTCATCATTGCTTAATTTCAGTCATCTGACAAGACGGGGGGATTTTATAGTGACAGTAAATCAGAGAGATATACATTGATGCCCACAAGACATTGCAATTAAAAAAAGGTTGATAGTCATTCTACGTTCTCGATGTCTCAACTGATATGTGATCCCTTGCAAATCTATTTCCTCACTATGAAATAACATGTTGTACATCCTCATTTCCTTTATAAAACTATTTAATATTTTAGTTCTTTTTGTAACAAGGACTAATGTTGTATACAAAGCTATTGTAAGATCTAAATAAAATACAGAAAAAGATATACATTGGTGTGACCGAAGGCACCTGGAAACAAATAAGCTACACACACAAGACATCATTTAGCAATTGGAAATGCAACACTATCTAAATTTGAAAAACCAAGAATTCAAACCTTATCACACCAGAAATAACCTGGAAAATAAGGAAAATAGCACCAGCCTATTATAGCCTAACTAGACACTGAAACCTCTCCATAGAAGAAGTATTAGCCATAATAACCTTTCCATAGATAAACAAACCATTTAACAGAAGTTCAGAAGCCAAATCAAAATTTAGACACGAAAATAAATACATCACGCCCCTTTAAACTGATTACACTAAAGACAAAAAATAAATTCCCAAAAATATTATATATTAGAATAAATAAATAAATACGCGTAACAAATAACAAAATAAACAATTATAAAGACAATAATAAAAAACAAAATATAAAAATAATTAATAATTATATATATATATATATATATTATATATATATATATATATATATATATGTATATTTATTTATCTTATATGTAAAAGATTATCACGAAAACAAATTAAACTTAACATGGGAAAATGATGTAGCAAATAACAAACAATAAAGTAAAGTTATCGCGAAATAAACACAGCACTTTAGAAGACATTCCCAAAGAAAAATCCACCCAAAGAAAAACAAATATTCCCAGGATGCATCAGAAACTGGATCAACCAATCCGGAAACAGCTCCTCCCAAATCATGAATGAACTCCTTACAGTACTCCAACACCCCACATAATATTCAAAATCCCGAATGAACTTTCACAATACACCTCATATTAACCAAATTTGCAATTCAACACTTACTACGATGTACGAAACTACAGTATATGAGGAAAAACAGAAACAAATGCAGCCACTTGGTTTGAAAATCGCATAGGCAAGAAACTGTCAATTACCAAGAACCGTTGACTTCATGTCCACATTACGCTAACTTATCAATGATACTGAGCACTATTTACTCATAAATATAGAATACATCATATTCAATAATATATATATATATATATATATATATATATATATATATATATATGCGTGTGTATGTGAGTGTGTGTGTGAGTGCCAAATCACATGCTTTTATGAAACGTAAGTTCCGTGGCGGTGTGTGTGAAATAATCTATACATCAATCGTATTCTTGTATTTAATTCGGAGCTAAATAAAAAGGAATTCTCCAGAAGTATTATTTACGAAAGTGTCAGCTGTCGACGCTAACCAGACAGAAAAAAGAAAAAAAATCAAATAATGAAGTTTCAAAAAATTATTGTAAAATAAACAAATACAAAACAAGAATATTGTAACAAACCGCGAGGCAAACAAACGAATAAAATCATCTGAAACAGAAATAGATTTACATAGACAAAAGCTCACAACACACACATAGGCGGAAGAACAAATACACACACAGACACAACACACACAAATACACATACACATGAACATTTATACAGATATCGGAAACACATATTCACAAACACGGAAGGGCACATTACACACACAGATACACACACAGATACACACACATATACACACACACACATATTAAAAGAGCCACCCGAACTTGAAAGAGCACATACAAATACATGGAAAACGCATGTACACACACTCACACACAGAAATACTCGCAACAATCACAGGCACATACGGAACAGAAAATAACAACACACAACATACACATAGAGACATGAAAGAGAACACACACACGTACACATACATGGAAGAAACACACACACAGACATGAAAGTGGTGACACACACACACGCGCACACACAGACACGGAGGAGTACACACACGCGTACGCACCACACACAGACACGGAGGACAAAACAGACACACACACACACACACACCACACACATGGAAAACTTTTACAAACGCACACAAGACATGGAAGAGCTTTTACAAAACGCAAACAGGAAACACACACACACACACACACACACATATATATATATATATATATATATATATATGTATATATATATATGATGCATGCACACACATACAATCACACACACACACACACACACACACACACACACACACACACACACACATACATGAAGAGTACTCACGTAGACACAGACATGGAAGAGTATACAAAAAGCAAACAGAACACACCACACATATGCAAATGTATATATATATATATATATATATATATATATATATATATATATATATATGATGCATGCACGCACACATACACACTTTCTCTCTCACACACACACACGCATATATATATTATATATTATATATAATATATATATATATATAAATGTATATATATATATATATATATATATATATATATATATATATATATATATATATATATATTGATCTGCTTTTATTTCTTACATTTTGTTTTATGCGTATGTTTTCACTATTTCATGTGCGCCTGGACTTATATATATATAAAGCCCAGGCGGACACGAAATAGAGAAACATACGCATAAACAAAATGTAAGAAATAAAAGCAGATCAATTTTACTCACTGAAAATAAACTTTTGTATCGAGTTATCATGCAATAATGAAACAGAATAAAACAGAATAAAAAGATAATACGATGTCTTGATTTCTAAATGAAGCAGACAATATATTTCATTAAGGCATAATTTTCTCCAGAATTTCTTTATTCTTCTAATTATTTCGATATTATTTCTTATTAATGTCACTTAATTCTTTCAGACTTTATATTTCTAGATGTGCGTAAGAAAATAATTACCAGATTATAACGTCTTTTTTATATTTCGCAAACGTTGTTGATTATAAAAGAAATAGAATTATGTTTTAAAAACAAACTGGCCAATCAATTGAAAATCATTCGAGACGTGTTTATTTAGATTAGTTTTAACGAGAAATGTTTCCTTTATTTACCGGGTTAGCTCAGTCGGTAGAGCAATTATCTAGAACCACAAGGTCCTAGTTCGATACACACCCTCGTCAACTCAGCGTTATGAGTAGCACAGGGATCTGTGCGGTAAAGTAAGGAGCTGATGGTAGGTGTGGCGCCCCACCTCAGACGCTAAAATAATCTCCTTAGTCTAGCGCTAGTTAAAAGGAGATAAACTCCCTCGCTGCATGACTGATACGACATTAGCCGCCCCGATGACTTTACTTTTACTTTTTACCTACTATAAGAGTAATGTTCTTTTCTTTTTTTTTTAGAATTCATTCTTATTGCATCATATACTGTGCCATATACATTATCATTATCAGCAGCAGCAGCAGCAGGAAAAGCAAACGGGTGAGGCCGATAGCACGGACATCCATAACTTCTTCCTCACCACCCATCCCTATCGACCATCGTTTCTAGTTGGTCCTCTGCCCCACCACCCTGGTCGACCCACATCTGTATATCCAAGATGCCTAGAGGATATAGCCACTTATGAGCACGTCCTTGCTTCTCCAACTGTGTCCAGCATGTCTTGTTCGTCTAATCCGAATAGTCTGTGATAAGACGCAATTGGCTGTAACATTTTGCTTTTTTATGGGGTTGCTGCTTCTAAGATTTGTTCAAGACAGATACGGAGCATCTTTGTACACTTCGCGTCTACCTTTTTCCTAATCGTTTCGTTAGAGCCAAATCACTGTAGCTGTATAGTAGCACTGACACGACTACAATATTTGGAATATTGTTATCTCCCATAAATAAGTATTTGTCTACAATAAAGAAAGTCTCTGAATTCGCAATACGTCCGTAAATAAAAAAGAATTACATAAATGTATAAGGTATGTATTTTGATTGTAAATATTACATATTTTGATCTTTCATTAACTTCCTGTGTATGAGAATAATGTGAGTGTGGAGGTCAGTGTATGGACCTCAGCAGTGTTTTTGGTTTGTGCACATACATGGGGATATAGTGTGGAAATTGAAAATTGTAGAAATAGAAAAAAAAAAACGTGTAAATGAGACCTGTAAGTAACTGACCTTGGCATCTCATTGGTTATGGCAAAGCCGGAACGGGTTGTGCAAATAGAGAAAGATAATGTGAAAGGGGAGTTTTTGCTGGCTATTTGAACGGGACAAACATAAATATGTCGATTGTTCTCCGAGGCCCATTTACTTGGGTTAAAGAAAATAAAAGAGCTCAAATAAAAACAACATTGTCTTGTGTTTCATTAATAAAAAGCGGCAACGAGCACATAGAGAGAAGAAAAAACCGAGATGAAGATCACAAGTGGTTCCAAAACGAAAGGGTGAACAAAGAGAATGCCAAACTAACAACAGCTCAGACCAAGATACAGAAATAAGCAGAATTTAGAAGAGACAACATACTCAGGACCTTAGACAATCCTACCAGATCAAGTTTGAAGGAGATATCATCAAAATAGAAAAGGCCATACGAGATAAGTATATGGTAATCTAACATACTACTCTTCCTAATTGGTACCGTAGTATTGCATACTATCTCCTTAGAATGGTTCCTTCATATATCAAAGTGTATTAATATCTTATTATAACGCAGATTCGGTGTCTTGTCTGGCTGAAACCAACTTACTTCACTACTTGCGTCACAGTACCCTCAGCACTTGCGTAAGTTCCCCAATGAGTATTGATTTAATGTCAAAATCATATATACGATGGTCGGTCAATAAATAAGCATCTTTAAAAAATGTTAAATAATTTGAGAGGAAAACTTTTGTCCTCGAAACCTGTTAAGCTTCACTTTTACAAATTTACCTTGTGTTGCATCCTGCTCGTCCGTAGGGTTGGCTAAATTTTTTTTTCTATGACCATGATTGTTTATTAGGTTGTTGGGCTCGTAATAAAAATTTCTGAACACTTCTTTTGTCATTTTGATGTTTTATGACATTTTAAAAATAGTTAAAGAATTCTAGGAAATATTTTATATTTCTAATAGACATTCTAAGTAGCTAAAATTTATGGGAAACTATGAAATTCCCATATAATGACGTCAAATTGAATGTTTACAAATGACATTTTTTACCTGGTCATTTATAAAAAAAAACCTGCACACTTAAGATATTCTGCTAAGATTGGCCTAATATTTTAAGCTAAAGTTAGGGACTATATAATAGTCTTGTAATGTTGTGACTACCTCACACCCACAATAACCCTGGTCCCCAGGTGTCCTGGCTATGGCATTAAATGCCATCTAATGGTGAAGTTCCAATTTTGGAACTTGGGGCTCTGAAGGTGTGGAGTATCCCTTCATCAAACATTACTCCCAGGTCCACTCAGACCTGGAATGGTACTACTTTTTAGGCGTCACATCTATGGGTTAAATTTAGAAAAAATATGAGCTTTAATTATTTTAAAATGAGTAAAAGATATTGATGTCCATCAAGAATGAATAAACAAAATGCCTTTTCATTTCATAGATTAAGCTACAAAGTCGGTTGAAATGCCGTAAAATAATCAACAATCAACAAACCAACCATCCTAAGTGCCAATCTGTTTAGACTGCAAAGTAGATGCAATCATGAGATCTATAGCTGACGGTGAACACACGCGAGAGATGAAGAGTTAAAGGATCCATGCAGGTGTATCACTCTCGCCCAAACTCTCTAAAAATAACACCATAATTCATGGTTGCAATAATCATGCACCACTCAGCAGCGTGTGTCACAAAAAAAAGATCCTCCGATTCATCGACTTGACGAATACCCACATTCCACAAAATCTTCCTATCTTCTAGGAAACAATTCAGGAAGGAAATTTGACACTTCAGTTATATTGATGAGTGTATTTTATGTGACCATGTGTCTGAATTTTCCCTGTACTGATATTTAATTTCGTCGTTATCTCTAAATCTGTATTTTGTTTTTTTACAATCTTCCACGGACCGCCCATTCAACTATGCCGACATTTATTTGGTTGAAATATGCGTTAATTGGTAGGTGATTTATGGGGCAATTCCTGCTGACTGGCTGATACCTAATTATAGACCGCCCCGACAAAACTTTACATTTTATATTCAAACCCAAATTTCTTTCTTCTTTTCTCATGTTATTAATATGGCATAATAACTTTCGTGGCGTTATTTAATGCCAAAGCTATCTCTTTGCAGAATAACAAGTTTGTGATTTCTATTAACAGCTAGCGCGGATGGTTGGCTGAAGATTCATATCCTAACCCAATGGAATTAGTCGAAAAGTGATTCATACACATGTTTTCGACATCAACAATGTTTTTTGGAAGAGCGGGTAACTGTGTTGACATGGTTACATATCATTAGCAACAAGAAAAATATGATTTTGCTGGAATTCTTATTAATTACACGCATGCAATTGGGAATGCCTTGACTTCAGTGTTGGGAATTTCCCTGTCAGGTTCACCTAGAAACACTGCTGAGGGAGATGAACATTCAATTCCTGGCCCGAAGCGCAGTGTTGCGTTCACTGTTCTTTGTTTATGTGGTGTTTAGCGTTGTAGGAAATCTTTAATATAACAAAGATGAGAATATAGAAATGTTTAATCACTTGAGGCCATGTGGTTTTTATGATAAACATGTTTTTCTTTTTTTTAAGTTAATGGTGAAGCGGAATTACGATAGATACAAAATGCTCGGAGCAACATGAGCATCATTCCATTTTCTACATAGCCATCATGCTAAAGGTGGATAAAAGCAGTTCATGACTTTGCAAACTCCACTTTGGCCCTATCTTGGGCTAGACGGGCGGTCGGAGAGGCACCCTCCGATCAATCGGCTGGTCACCTTCAAGCCC
>CM042137.1:3756932-3776932 GCA_023376005.1 Doryteuthis pealeii
CTCCTTCAATTGATCGTAGATTGTCTAAGGTCTGAGTATGTTGTCTCTTTCTATTTCTATTTCTGTATTCTTGATCTGGAGTAGTGTTAGTTGCATTTCCTTGTCACCCTGTCGTTTGAACCACTTTGACTTCATCTGGTTTTTTCTTCTCTCTTATTGTGCTCGTTGCCGCTTTTTATTAATGAACACAAAGACAATGTTGTTTATTGAGCTCTTTTATTTTCTTACCCCAGAAATGGCCTCGGAGAACAATCGACATATTAGTTTGTCCCGTTCAATAGGCCAAGCAAAAAACTCCCCCCTTTCACATTATCTTTCATCTATTTGCACAACCCGGTCCGGCCTTCTGCCATAACCATGAGATGCCAAGGGTCATTACTTACAGGTCTCATTACACGTTTTTTTTTCTATTTCTACAATTTTCAATTTCACACTATATCCCCATTATGCCACCAAACCAAAACACTCTGAAGGTCATACACGACCTCCACACACATTATCTCATACACAGGAAGTAATGAAAAGATCAAATATGTGTAATATTTTACAATCAAATAACAACCTTATACATTATGTAAGTTTCTATTTTTATTACGGACGTATGCAATCAAGACTTTCTTATTGTAGACAAATACTTATTTATGGGAGATAACAATTATTCATATGTAGTCGTGTCAGTGCTTATCATATACAAGCTACAGTGATTGCTCTAACGAAACGATTAGGAAAAGTAGACGCGAAGTTACAAAGATGCTCCGTAATCTGTCTTGAACAAATCTTAGAAGCAGCAACCACCAAAAAAGCCAAATGTACAGCCAATAGCGTCTATCCAGACATTCGGATTAAGACGAACAAAGACATTCTGGACACAGTTGGAAAGCAAGGACTGCTCATAAGTGCTATATCCTCTAGGCATTTGGATATACAGATTTGGGTCGGACCAGGTAGGTGGGCAGAGGACCAAGTAGAAACATGGTCGATTAAGATGGTGGTGAGAGATTAGGATGTCCGTGCTACGGCTCACCCGTTGCTTTCTGCTGCTGCTGCTGCATGAATAATGATAATGATATGCACATGTATATGCATGAATAAAGAATGATTTCTAAAAAAAAAAAAAAAAAGAAACATTTACTCTTAGATAGGTAAAAAGTAAAGTAAGTCATGCGGCGGCTAATGTCGTATCAGTCATGCCAGCAGGAGTTTTATCTCCTTTTAAACTAGCGCTAGCTAAGGAGATATGTTAGCGTTGAGGTGGGGGCCACCCCCTTACCATCAGCTCCTTACTTTACCGCACAGATCCCTGTGCTCTCCATAACGCTGTGTTGACGAGGTGTGATCAACTAGGAACCTGTGTGTTCTAGAAAATTCTCTACCGATAGCTAACCCGTAAATAAAGAAACAATTCCTCTTAAAACTAATCTAAATTAAAACACGTCTCGAATGATTTCAATTGATTGCCAGTTTTTAAACATAATTCTAATTTCTTTTATATCAACAACGTTGCGAATATTAAAGACGTATAATCTGAATTATTTCTTACGCACATCTAGAAATTAAATCTGAAGAATTAAGTGACATTAATAAGAAATAATATCGAATAAATTTAGAAGAATAAAGAATTCTGGAGACAATTACCCTTAATGAAAGATATTGTCTGCTTCAATTTAGAATCAAGACATCGTATTATCTTTTTATTCTGTTCATTATTCATATACTCGATACAAAAGTTATTTTCAGTGAGTAAAAATTGATCTGCTTTTATTTCTTATACATTTTGTTTATGCGTATGTTTCTCTATTTTCGTGTCCGCCTGGCTTATATATATATATAAGTCCAGGCGCACCATGAAATAGTGAAACATACGCATAAACAAAATGTAAGAAAAAAAGCAGACTCCAATAGATATATATATATATAGTATAATATATATTATATATACCATTTTTATAATATATTATATATTATATAATATATAATAATATTGCGTGTGTGTTGTGAGAGAAAAGTTATATCGTGCTTGCATGCATCATAATATAATAATATATATATATAATATTATACATTTCATATGTTGTGGTGCTTTACTGTTGCTTTATATACTCTTCCAGTCTGTCATACGTGATACTCTTCCATGATGTGTGTGTAGTGTGTGTGTGTGTGTGTGTTTGGTGTGTGTGTGATTGTATGTGTGTGCATCATCAATATTATATATAACAATATATAATATATATATATATATATATTATGTGTGTGTGTGTGTGTGTGTGTTGTGGTGTTTCTGTTGCGTTGTAAAAGCTCTTCCATGTCTTGTGCTTGGAAAGTTTTTCCATGTGTGTGTGTTGGGTTGTTTTGTTGTGTGTTGTTTAGTCCTCCGGCTGGTGTGGTGCGTTACGCGTGTGTTACTCCTCCGTTCGTGTGTGCGCGTGGTGTGTGTCACCACTTTTCATGTCTGTGTGTTTTTCCATGTATTGTGTACGTGTGTGTGTTTCTTCTTTCATGACTCTATTGTATGTTTGTGTGTGTTATTTTTTCTGTTCCTATGTGCCTTGATTTGCCGAGTATTTCTGTTTGAGTGGTGTACATGCGTTTCCATGTATGTGATCCGTGCTCTTTCCAAGTTCGGTGCTCTTTTATATGTGTGTGTGTGTATCTGTGTGTATCTGTGTGTGTATGTCTGCCTTCCGTGTTTTGAATATGTGTTTCCATATCTGTATAATGTTCATGTGTATGTTGTATTTGTGTGTGTGTGTCTGTGTGTGTATGTTCTTCCGCCTATGTGTGTGTTTGTGAGCTTAGTCTATTAAATCTATCTCTGTTTCCAGATGATTTTATTCGATTGTTTCCTCGCGTTTTTTACATATTCTTGTTGTATTTGTTTATTTTACAATAATTTAAAACTTCATTATTTGATTTTTCTTTTTTCTGTCTGGTTAAGCGTCGACACGACACTTTCGTAAAAATAATACTTGTTTGTTGTTTTTCTGGAAATTCCTTTTTATTTAGCTCCGAATTAAATACAAGAATACGATTATGTATAGTTATTTCACACACACCACCACGAACTACGTTTCATTTAAAAGCATGTGATTGGCAACTCACAACACACAACTCACATACACACGCATATATATATATAAATATATTATATATATAATATATATATATATATTATGATATTGATGTATCTCTATATTTATAGTAAATAGTGCCTCAGTATCATTATAAGTTAGCGTACATGTGGACATGAAGTCAACGGTTCTTGTAATTGACAGTTTCTTGCCTATCGATTTTCAAACCAAGTGCTGCATTTGTTTCTGTTTTCCTCATATACTGTGTTTCGTGCATCGTAGTAATGTTGATTCGCAAATTGTCTAATATAGGTGTATTGTGAAAGTTCATTCGGATTTTAATTTAATTATTTTTGTTTGGGGGTGGGTGAGTACTAAGAATTCATTCATGATTTGGGAGGAGCTGTGTCTACATTTGACCTGTAAATGTTGTTTATCTATGGAAAGGTTATATATGGGGCTAATACTTCTCTAGAGCATTTTCAATTCTAGTTAGCTATAATGGCTGGTGCTATTTCTTATTTTCCAGGTTTTATTTCTGTGTGATAAGTTTGAATTCTTGATTTTTCCAAATGTGTTTAGTATGTTGCATTTCCAATTTGCTTAAATGGTATCTATGTGGATCTCGTTTGTTTTGCCAGTCTTCGTCACACCAATTATATTATGTCTGTGATTTGTATTTAGATCTTACAAATGGCTTTGTTATACACATTACCTTGTTTTACAAAAAGAATAAAATATTAATAGTTTATAAAAGAAATAGGATGTACAACATGTTATTTCATGGCGATGAAAATAGATTTTGCAAGGGATCACATTATCAGTGAACATCGAGAACGTAGAACGACTATCAACCTTTTTTAATTGCAATGTCTTGGCAATCAATGGGTATATCTTTGATTTACTCCACTATAAAAGCACCCACGTCTTGTCAGATGACTTGAAATTAAGCATGGCGAGCCTGTTCGTTCTAAATGGGTGAATATTTAGGAACAAAAATTAATATATACAATAGAACGTGTGCAAAAAAAAACTGTACTAAATATTTAAAAAACAACTAGTAGCTCTCTACTCAACACACTTACTTAATCACTCACACCCGAATTGGTAATGGTCATAGTTATGAACATTTCACAAAAAGGACCCAAATTTAGTGTAATCATCTTACATGTGCATTTAATCAATTATTTTAATAACGTAGACACCAGTTTCAGTGAAACTTGAGACTTCTCAGTTTCTCGCGTAACGATCATCAAAATTGAGTAAAGATAATGCTTATGAATATTACATCTACATAACCTTTCTGTATAAGTATTAGCAAACTCGTAAACGCAACGCTTTCCTGGAAGGATGGAGCACTCTATGCGTCCTTTACATACAAAGCGATGTGTGTATTAAAACAGTTAAAATCCCTTCGCATTCTGTAAGTGTGACAGCCTAATGTTAGTTGTCGGACTGACACTCAACCATCGGATTTCAATTCCGGCTGTAGTAGCTTACAAATGTCTAGCCACAGGATACTTATAAGTCGAAACACGTGTCTATGGATGACTATTATATATAAAAATTGTTCCTACAACCCGGATATTGAATATTAAATTTAAAATGCTCGCTTACTTTTCATGTTAGAAAGTATTAAAAAATGAATAGGAGTAATATAAAATCAATTTGAGAGGATAAGTTAAATCTACTAAATATGAGAAGAAAAATAAAAAACGAGGAAAAGACAAATGTATTCTACCGTATGAAAAATAGAAAAAAATGAACAATTTTCTCAAATGTTAATTGTCAATAGCATGACTTCTCATTTTTATAACTTGCTGTAATTGTTTTCTTCAGTTGATGAATTTGAAACTAGTAAATTTGAGATTTACTTCCATCTTCAATCGTACACTTTCTAATTCCGGAATGATTCTGGTGACCGAACGAATTTATTCGAACTTTACAATCTTGGCATAGATTTGCAATGAGAATCAAGCAGACTCATTGAAGCCAGCTGAACGTAATCTTCTTTTCTGAATCCATGCAGTCTCTTATTTAGAAGTATTTTTATCATTATCTTGCTGAAAAGTAAATTTAATCCCGTTCTAGATCAATATTCTCCCGCTGTCGTTATATTTTCACCCAGAATTTGATATATTCTTTCAGATTTCATTAATATCCTCCTATTGCAATCAATTGTCCAGTCCTTTTTGAGCTAAAAGAACCCCAACCATTAATCGAGCCTCCTCCATGCTTTAACGTGGCATTGAGTCTTTGAGAAAAAGCTACCCATACCTTGTCCAAATCTTCTGTACATTTTAAAGTCTAAAATGCTTGTTTAATCACTCGTATATTATATTCCCAAAACAACAATGTCTTTTACAAAAAAGGTCTTAGCAAAATTAAACCAAAAACAATTGACATGGTTTTAAGTGCCATTTGTCGAGTGTTTTCCTACAACTATTTCTATTAAACTACGTTCTATTGTGCGAGTATTTGCGCTGATACACATCGTCCAAATTTTTTGCAATGCCTTTCAAAACAAATTTGATTTATATTAATCTTTTGTGCAGTTCTTCGGTGACAATTTTTTTTCTTCACTCCAGACATATTTTCTGTGGTTCAAAACTTTTAAAACTTCTTTGCTACCGACTGCACTGATAGGTTCAAAAGCAAGTAAAGTAGAGTAGACGGAGGGCCTATTGTCGTATCAGCGGCAGCGAGCAGTATATTTACCCTATCCGTTTATGCTAGTCCATGGAGATTGTTTTGCCACACCCTACCATCAGCGCTCTACTTCACCGCACAGATCCAAGTCATATTAATCATAGGCTGATCTGAAGAGCCTAGAATCTGTGTTCTAAGCCGATGCTCTACAGAAGAATAGATAACCATCTTGAAATAGTGCGTGTAACTATATCCCGACTAGTGTAAGTTAATAACCTCTGCCTTAATCACCGCTAAGCTCTTTGTTTTCCTAATCATGTTGTTAAAGAAAGAATTTCTATGTGATTCTTTGCTGGAATTATCACAAATATTCAATGAATAAATATAAGGAAATTACTTATTCTATCACAACCAATGAATTTAAAACGAATAATTTTGTCTTTTCAAATTTTGCATAATTCGCTTGTCAAATTTTGTGATCGATTGAGTATCCTATTCTTTTCCTGCTACGCTATGCCCAACAATAGGTACTCTGCCGACTTTATACATATATATATATTATATAAATATATTATATTATATATATATTGTGTGTGTGTGTGTGTGTGTGTGTCTGTGTGTGTGTTAGTAATAGCGTACATTCAACACTTGTGACTGACAATTTATCGCTTACATGGTAATCGGATCCAATGATTCCAAGGCTGAAACTAGGTGTGGACTATTCTTGAAAACGAGGTTTATACGCTGTGATATTTATATGTATACTCTACATGATATGCACCGCTCCAAGGATCACATAGCCGAAAATGCGATACAAATGTGTACGCTATTCTGATCAATATATAATATATATAATATATATATTATATATATAATATATATGGGGAGAAAAATCTATAAAAAACAACAGATATAAACTTTAGCTGACAGATATCTGTTTCACATTATGAATATGTCTTTTTCAAAAGCAACATGTGAGTGGAAAACGAAATGAAAATATTAATAATTACAATCAACGAACGCTCTCGATCAGTACGAAAATATGTATTTAAAACATTTTTTAAAAAAATTTCCGGTACTGATCAGAGCGTTCGTTATGTAATTATTAATATTTTCATTTCGTTTAACTTAAACAATGTTGCTTTGAAAAAGACATATTCATAATTCGAAAAATATCTGTCAGCTAAAGTTTTACATTCTTGTGTTTTTCTATAACTTTCTCACATATATATATAATATATTATATATAATATATTAACTTTCTCACATATTGTCGAATATCAATATCCATTTTTACCTCATTATATATATAATAATATATATATAATAACTTATATATATTATAATATATATATAATTCCTATCGTCTATATAGTGCATTTCGTATTGAACATAGAACAGTATATACAACATATATCATCATATCCACCATGTCACTGACCGTAACGTCACATATACTTGTCTCATCTTCACCAGCAGTGTTTTAATGTCTTCCAGGATTTGTTCAAGAAAGCATGCAGTATTCTTGTGTAGTTTCCCTTCTAGCTTTTTTTAAGTTTCGTTAGAATCCCAATATTTCAGGATTTACATATATTGATAATCTATAGCAGTTCCGTCTTTACTAGCGTATAGTCCAATCGCTTTCTGTAGATGAGATACTGCGACCTTGGTACGTGAATTGACTACTAATTTGAGAGGGCTTACCACCATTATATATATATATAATATAATATATATGTATGTATATTATAATATGTGTGCTGGTGTGTGTGTAATATATTGATGGGTGTGTGTTGTGTGGTGTGTGTGTGTGTGAAAAGAAACTGGAAGTGAATCCAACGTATGCCTAAAAAAATAAATAAAGGAAAGAAGTATATAATGGATATATAGAATATTTTAATCAATATACTTACACGGTTTTCGTTCAGAGTTTATCCATGTGTACATTATTCAGAAATATTATTATTTTTAATAATCAAAGAAATAAATAATAATAGAATTTGAATGTAGCATGAAAAGAAATGAAAATAATTAATAATAGAAAAAATGTAAAATAAGGATTTTTAAACCTTCTGGGGATGAAGGTCGAATTTTCTATGTGTGCGGAAGATTCCACATTTTTTTATATTATTATTTCATTTCTTTTGATTAATTTAAAATAATTAATAGTTTGGAATAATGTACATGAATTAAACTCCTGACCGAAACACTGTAAGTAATATTGATTAAAATATCTATATTATCCATTCTACTTTCTTTTCCTTTATTCCATTCTTTCAACATATATATTTATATAATAAACTATATATATATATATATATATATTATTATATATATAATATATATAAAGTCGTCGGGGTGGCCTAAAGTCGGTATCAGCCAATCAGCGAGCGAGTCATCCCCTTTTCACTTATGCTAGCCTAAAAGAGATTATTTTAGCGTGTGAGATAGAGCGCCACACCTACCATCAGCTCCTTACTTTACCGCAAAATCCCTGTGTTACTCATACGATGAGTTGGCGGTATCGAACTAGGGAGCATTGTAGTTTTAGCCCAAACGACTGAGCTTACCCGGCCCATTATATATATATATATATTATATATATTATATATTATATATATATAAAAGTCGTCGGGGTGGCCTAAAGTCGGTATCAGCCAATCAGCGAGCGAGTCTATCCCCCTTTTTCACTTGTGCTAGACCAAAGAATTATTAGCGGTCTGAGATAGAGCGCCACACCTACCATCAGCTCCTTACTTTACCGCAAAGATCCCTGTGTTACTCATACGATGAGTTGCGGATCGAACTAGGAACATTGTAGTTTCTAGCCAAACGACTGAGCTTACCCGGCCCATTATATATATCCCAGGTAAATCTCACCTGAACGAGAAGGTGCAATAGAAATGAAAACCCTTTGCTCAGAAAAACAAGTATCATTCCAATTTGGCCAATCAAAATGAGCCGATCACGTGCAAAATCAATAAAAAGCGTGATGGAAAAGTACAGAAGAATCCTGTTTCATCCATCAAGGCCAAACATTTATATATGTAGATATACTTGTGTGTGTGTGTGTGTGTGTGTGGTGTGTGTGTTTGTATTTGCATTAAATGTGTTCTAGATTTATTCTCATAGATAAAGATGTTGTTTTTATTTATTATATACATCTTTGTTCGAGATTGATGGGAAAATGAAAAGAATGGGAAGACACATAAAGGAGACTGGAATGGATAAACTGTTTATCTTGTCGTTTTGCATGCGACATTAAAATGTAGCCCAAGGTTTAAGAAGGTAGTTATTAGATGGAGAAGTGGAAATCTGGCTTCCATACAGGTAATTTGTTTTCATCCAAAACAGAATCGGGCATCAGCAGTAGCAATTACAAACAGGTATCTGATTGATGCTCGGCTTCAACCCGACTCGCCTTTGGCTGTTGAGAATTGACATTCGGAGGCGAATATCTATAGTGTTATCGTTTGTTACGGTTGTTAATATTTGAATACGCATCCTTATCCCTCAATATTTTCATACATACATTCAAAATTGTCTAGTAAGCCAACTAGCTAGATTGAGAGAAATAAAGGTGAAGTTATCGATATTTTCTGGTATTCTAAATCGTACGAGATTCATTAACATAATCATATTCCCGATCTATCTACTATCTATCTATCTCAATCTGTTCATACGTATGTTGGTATTTATTTAGCCAATCCTACCGCCAACACTAGGTGATGCATATGTTAATTTTAAAGCTTATTTGAATTCAGTTATTTCTCCAACACTGCTTGTTCTAAACGCACACAGTCAGTCCTAATAATTTACCTACTTATTGGATGGAAGAGAACAGATGATTCATTGATTTCCCCGTAGAAATAGCGCCGGTGAAACACAAACAATCTCGTCCAGGATTTGAACTCGTTAAAGGAGATAGGAGGACTCATTGAAATGTACAGCTAAACATTTTTAACAATTTTCTCATGCTTCATTCCAAAGGGTATTTTATTATAAGTACATTTTTCATTATATAATTTTAGTTAATTATAAAGGTCATGCCATTTTCAGTTAATTTACATCACAAGTTAACTAGAACCCACATTTGAATACACACACACACATACACACACAAATATATAATATAAAAAAAAAAGTCGTCGGGGCGCCTAAAGTCGATATCAGCCAGTCAGCGAGGGAGTCTATCCCCTTTTCAATAGCGCTAGACCAAGGAATTGTTTTGGCGTCTGAGGTGGAGCGCCAACCTACCAATCAGCTCCTTACTTTGCCGCACAGATCCCTGTGCTACTCATACGCTGAGTTGGCGAGGACGGTATCGAACTAGGAACCTTGTGGTCTCTAGCCGACGCTCTACCGACTGAGCGTATCCCGGCCATATATATATATATATGTGTGTGTGTGTGTGTGTATAAATATATATATAAAGATGAACAAAAATGATAAGACAAACAGGAATATTTCCTTTTTATATTCGCAACTAGTTTCGACCATAGGTTATCGTCAGCAGAAAATCTCTTATTAAAATCTATTGAAATTGTTTTTAGAAAGTTTAAATATGATTCTAAGCATTTGATAAGCCATTCGGTAAAAAAAATGTGTTAGAAATGGTGATTACATCTCTGCAGTAATTACCGTCTTCTGGTTAAATTCCTTTGAATAATATATATATATATATAATATAGATATATATATATATATATATATATAATGTGTGTGTGAAATATATATTATATAGAGGTTGACAAATCTATATAGAGAGATTGTCTCTATTAAATAGTCTTACCCATCCGTATATTCTTAATGTACACCGTTCAATTTTATGGCTAATAGGATTGCGTATATGGATAAATATATTTCTCAGTTCGTATGTGAATGTGGATAAACTACTATGCTCATGTGAACTATATATATTTATATATTTATATATATATATTTATATTTATATTTATATTTATATTCATACACACACACGCACACACACACGCACACACACACACATATATATATATATAATATATATATTATATATATATATATTATTATATATATAATATATATATTAATGTAAGGTAATCCTAAAGACCTGCAAGTAAGGATGATTCTATTTGGGATCATCGAAAACCATAATGCATGCTCTTGTAGTTGCAAACATATATACTCACACAAGGGTTTTTATAAATCTCTACAAAGATCTTAATGTATGATAATAAAAGATAAATTATATACAGAGCAATATTTAACATTTAAAGACAGAAAAACTTTGTTATTTTATGTACATACGTGTTAATATATATATATATATATATATATATATATATATATATATATATATATATGGACTGACTTGTATATTCAACAGAGTAATTCTGAACAAAAATCATTCTTTTATTTTGTCACAGGACAATTATAGTATTTCCTGCTCTGTCCCAATCAACACATCAGCAAATAGAAATTTCATAGTTCTAAGCCAAATTAATATCCATTCATGAATATGATATTGTATAAAGCACGTATCGTATTCTGTGAATCTCATGACAGGGAAAAATGGAAGATCTATGAGAGATTGTCGCTTATGTGTATGCAAATATCTGTACGTGTCGACATTTCTTAGTAGTTTTTTCGTTTTAGTTTTTCTTACGTAAATGGGGAAATGATGTTTAGTGATGTGTTATTATGTCTGTCACATATTTGAAAAGACATTTACAAATTAACGCCTTAACTTGTTTGTACATATGTAATACTCATGAGGTCAATTAGATAACCATGTAAAATATGATTGGAAAACGAGACTTGGCTAATAATGTCTCTGTCTCAGCAATTTAAAATTGGATGCATAAGAACACCTGCTCACTCACACACAAATATATATATATATGGGAGAATAAGTGCTTAATTGGAGTCGTACCTAATTTTGAAAATTAATTAATTAATAATGAATTAGGCGGGAATTCCCGCCTAATTCATTATTAATTAATTAATTTTCAAAATTAGGTACGACTCCAATTAAGCACTTATTCTCCCAAAAATTATCGCAAAAAGCCATTCAAAACAAACCGTGTTTACAACTTATCATATCGTCGTGTAATAAAAAGTCACTAGAAGTGGAATATTAATCTACTCTAAACAAATCATAAAATCTAAGAAGTCCGTTTAGTGTAGAGTTATGGGATCGGCCTGTCAGCTTGGCAGTCCGGTTTCAAATCACGCACAGGGCGGTCTTCCGATCTATAGCTCTGCTGATGAGGCCTAATAGGCCGAAATGTACATACAGAGATTGATTTTCTCGATTTGTTTAGCCATACATTTAATAGGTATTCCCGCCTAATTCATTATTAATTAATTAATTTTCAAAATTAGGTACGACTCCAATTAAGCACTTATTCTCCCAAAAATTATCGGCAAAAAGCCATTCAAACAAACCGTTTATATATATATATATATATATATATATATATATATTATATATATATATGTTTGGAGGATATGTGCTTAATGAAGTCATACCTAATTTTGAAAATTAATTAGTTAATAATTAATGAATTTTAGGCGGCATATATGTTCAAATGTAAGGCTAGATGAATCGAAAATGTCGTTTAGCCTTACATTTGAACATATATGCCCGCCTAAAATTCATTAATTATTAACTAATTAATTTTCAAAATGAAGTATGACTTCAATTAAGCACATATCCTCCAAAAATTGTCAGCTTTAAAGCCATATAAAAAAAATAAACACATTTTTGTTTACTTAACTCATCAGTGGTCTGAAGAAGCTCGTGAGCATACTCGCGAGTGGAAATGGTCCATAACCACGATACCCATGTATTTAAGGCCTTTTATTCCCAAAATATATATATATTATATATATATATATATATATTATATCAACCAAACATTTCACATGAGCATGATGAGACACGGTCAATTCTAATTTCAAAGCCATAGAGCCCCCCCCCCCCACGTTGGAGAGTTTACTCCAAAATCAAAATCGTTGTTGTAAGGATTGTATATATGTATTTACCAATTGGTGTAATGGTTGAAGTCATGGGAAATGGACTCGTCGCCCCGAGTTCAAATCCTGGACGTGGTAATTGCATTTCACTTAGCGTTAATACCATTCAAACCTGTTAAACTCCGCTTAAGAAATTGACCTTGTGTCGTATTCTGCTCGTGCGGAGGAGTTGGTAAATATATATATATGTTTTCACCAACCCTTGCGCGCGGAAAGGATGTGATACAATGTCAATATTTTAAGCGGACTTTAACTGGTTCGAAATTAGGGGTTTCCTTCTCCTAGACCGGTTTCATAAGCAAAATTAAGAAGAATAGTCTGCCCTACAAGAAACAGAAAAATTAAAAGAAGAAAACAAAGATAACAAACAGATTAGACGTAACTTGGTTTGGTGCAAATCCAATTAATATCAAACGTCTGTATAATATTATTATCTACCTATTTATTTTAATAACTAGTTTATGTCTATATTATTTGATAGTTTGATTTTTATGTAAACAAACATAGCCATCATTTAGTTTTGTTATTCTTTTTTCTCTTTCACTTTCCTTCTACGTTTCTCAAGAATTCAGACAATTAATACTTTCTCGTCTTTTAATCAATGATGTCTCTAAAAATACGTCACATACTTTGACGTATCACGTGTACCTTCACGTCTTGACTTTCATCTTCACGTACCAGTCACATTTTGACTTTTAAAATGAACGCTTGCCAAATATATGATTATGACGCTTTTCTTCATTAACATCTCCCAACTCCTGTCATTTAAAACCTTCTATCATTGTTCAGACACAGTTTCCTTCTATTCTATGTCCAATGAATGTTTAATATAAACCGATGGTTTAAACGTCGACTTCACCAGCAAGAATAAATTAATTTTTTTTGAATACTTTATTTTATTCTTCACACACACACACACACACACACACACACACACACACACACATACACACACGCATGCACACTCACACGCACATGTATATTTTACATATATATGCATATTATACATTGTATATATATATAAATACAAGATATATTTATACGCTCTGTATACATATCAGTATATCAAATATATATGTATATACCTCGCTGACGGCCGCCAACTCAAGCGTAAATGCAACGCTTTCCTGTGTCAGGGATGGAGCACTCTATGACGGCCTTTACATACAAAGCGATGTGTGTATCAACAGTTAAAATCCCCTTCGCACTCTGTAAGTCATGACAGCCTAATGTTTAATGTGTCGAACTGACATCCAACCGATTGGATTTCAATTCCGGCTGTAGATCTAGCAACACTGAAGAGACTTGATAAGTCGAAACACGTGTCTGTGGATAACGCTGTATATACTTATATATGTACATATATATATATATATTGAAAAAGTATATATATATATATATATATATATATATATATGCTGTTGCTTGTTGATGTGTGCCTATGTTTGTACGCGTGTGTGAGTGTGTGTATTTGTGTGTGCGTGACTGTCTAAAAGATTTTTGATTTGCTTGTATAAGTCTATTGAATTGCGCTTTTAATTGAAAGAACGCTTCTGATTCACGTTGACATCTCTCTCTCTCTCTCTCTCTCTCTATATATATATATATATATATATATATTATATATATATATATATGATGTTATTGGTATATTTAATGAGTCTATTTATATGTGTACATATTGTATACATATATATATTCATATTCATAATATGTATTTATTATTTTCCATAAATATATATTATAATATATTATAATATATTATATATATATATAATATATTATATAGCACTCACACTCACACAAACGCACACACACGCAACACACACACACACACACACACACACCACACACCCATATAATATATACATATATAACATGCCGGAAGCATGTATTCGATATCAGTGCATTAGGTTTGCAATAATACGTTCTCTTACCTGTGGTAAGATTTAATATAATCAAGTTTCTTATCTTCTGGACAATAATATAAGGAATAATGATTCCGTTGGTAGTTTATCGTTGCAGACAGCTAAACTTAATTATATATCATGAGTAATTTACGTTTGATTAACATGAAAGCTTTCAGCGGTTCCGTTAGCAGCTTGTCAAACAACTGAGTAAAAATTTCCAAGAGTTTCATGAAGTTACCAATCATCCTTACAAGTGATTAATAGGATCATATGTTTCCCTTTAGTACAAACAGTCATTATTCAAATCCAGCTAAGTACGTAGATTTTCAACTTAAGAGAAATTAATGAGAGAATCGCAGACCAATAATGTAATGCAATGCAAATTGTCAGTTTGCCTCCTGGTTTACAAAAATGGACCAGCAAAAGTTGTCAAACGCAAATGACCTTTACGTCTTCATCTGTTTCTTCTCAGCGTGTTCCGATACCACCTCATCTAATGTATCTGATGTCTATATTATTTGAATTGATTGGTATCTATACTATTGGTAACTTTACGTCTCGATCCCTTCACATCAATCTGTCTATCTAACAGACATTTGAATCTCTTTCTCTCTCTCTCTCTCTTTCTCTCTCTCTCTCTCTCTCCTATATATATTATATATATATATATATAATATATAATATATATATAAAGAGAGACAGACAAAGAGAGACAAGTGATGATGATGACCAAGGTTGAAGCTACTTGAGAACAATTCTAAAATAACATAAAGAAATATTCATATCTGTTTTATCACTTTTGTTACATGTTCATATATATATATATATATATATATATATAATGTGTGTGTGTGTGTGTGTGTGTGTGTGTTAGGTAGACAATCAAAAATAAATTATGACAATACAACGTAATAAAAGTGACACTATAGAAGATTCATTGTTACTGTTGGTCTTAGCAAACTCAGCATACAATTTATCCATTTTACGACCTTGAGATCTAAGTAAAACGTATTTCTGATTAGAGTGGTCATTTCTATGTATGTCCTTGTGAGTCTCTCTCTCTCTCTTCTCTCTCTCTCTCTCTCTCTCTCTCTCTCTCTCTCTCTCTCTCTCTCTCTCTCTGTCTTTATCGCTATCTTTATCTTTATATATGCATATGTATGCAAGTGCCTGCGTGTGTGTGCTTGCGTAGAGGGTTTATTTGTCTTTATCTCTATAAACATATTTTGTTATTTTCTCTTGTCTTTTAAACACCTAAGCATCAGTGTAGATAAACCCTATTAAAACCATAAATTTCATCATTTTTCTGAAAAAAAGTTGGGTTTAAAGAAAATTAATGGCCAACAAGAATGAACAAAAAATGTATTCGGCATAAGATAACCAACAAGAGTTGAAATGCCGTAAAATTCAACTAACCAAACAATATACTAAAATTAACCGTAGAATTATTCGAAACGAAAGGAGATAAAACCAATAAACTAATGCAGATCTTATTTTTTTAACCAATAGTGCTTACTTAGGCTTGCTAATCTACCGTGATACAATAGTTAGCAATATATATATTTATCAACCCCTCCGCAAGAGTAGCATAAGACAGAAGGTCAACTTCTTAAGCTAAGTATTACAGTTGTTTATTCTAAGTTTTCTTTTTCCTCGATTGGTTCTCAAAATGGTAAAGAGCCAAGGCTGCCTCACTATATAGTCATAGCTGAAGGAGATACTCAGATTTATACCTTTCCCAATGGTATTTGCGATATATGAAATGCGAACAGTCTCGTTACTGATTTGAACTTCGTTTCGCATTTCTTAATAATCGCAAATACCATTGGGAAAGTATAAATCTGATTTCTTCCTTCAGCTATGACTATATAGTGAGGCAGCCTTGGCTCTTTAACCATTTTGAGAAACCAATCGAGGAAAAAAGAAAACTTAGAATAAACAACTGTATAACTTAGCTTAAGAAGTTGACCTTCTGTCTTATGCTACTCTTGCGGAGGTGATAATATATAATATTGCTAACTATTGTATCACGTAGATTAGCAAGCCTAAGTAAGCACTATTGGTTTAAAAAATAAGATCTGCATTAGTTTATTTTATCTCCTTTCGTTTCGAATAATTCTACGTTAATTTTAGATATTGTTTGGTTAGTGAATTTTACGGCATTTCAACTCTTGTTGGTTATCTTATGCCGAATACATTTTTTTCATTCTTGTTGGCCATTAATTTTCTTTAAACCCAACTTTTTTTCAGAAAAATGATGAAATTTATGGTTTTAATAGGGTTTATCTACACTGATGCTTAGGTGTTAAAAGACAAGAGAAAATAACAAAAATATTTATAGAGATAAAGACAAATAAACCCTCTACGCAAGCACACACACGCAGGCACTTGCATACATATGCATATATAAAGATAAAGATAGCGATAAAAAGACAGAAGAGAGAGAGAGAGAGAGAGAGAGAGAGAGAGAGAGAAGAGAGAGAGAAAAGAGAGAGAGAGACTCACAAGGACATACATAGAAAATGACCACTCTAATCAGAAATACGTTTTACTTAGATCTCAAGTCGTAAAATGGATAAATTGTATGCTGAGTTTGCTAAGACCAACAGTAACATGAATCTTCTATAGGTCACTTTATTACGTTGATTTCATAATTTATTTTGATGTCTACCTAACACACACACACACACACACACACACATATATTATATATAATATATATATATAAATATGAACATGTAACAAAAAGTGATAAAACAGATATGAATATTCTTTATGTTATTTTAGAATGTTCTCAAGTAGCTTCAACCTTTGGTCATCATCATCACTTGTCTCTCTTTGTCTGTCTTCTTTATTAATATATATATATAATATATATATATATATATATATATATATAAAGAATGAGAGAGAGAGAGAGAGAAAGAGAGAGAGAGAGAGAAAGAGATTCAAATGTCTGTTAGATAGACAGATTGATGTGAAGGGATCGAGACGTAAAGTTACCAATAGTATAGATACCAATCAATTCAAATAATATAGACATCAGATACATTAGATGAGGTGGTATCGGAAACGCTGAGAAGAAACAGATGAAGACTAAAGGTCATTGCGCGTTTGACAACTTTTGCTGGTCCATTTTGTAAACCAGGAGGCAAACTGACAATTTGCATTGCATTACATTATTGGTCTGCGATTCTCTCATTAATTTCTCTTAAGTTGAAAATCTACGTACTTAGCTGGATTTGAATAATGACTGTTTGTACTAAAGGGAAACATATGATCCTATTAATCACTTGTAAGGATGATTGTAACTTCATGAAACTCTTGGAAATTTTTACTCAGTTGTTTGACAAGCTGCTAACGGAACGCTGAAAGCTTTCATGTTAATCAAACGTAAATTATCATGATATATAATTAAGTTTAGCTGTCTGCAACGAAAACTACCAACGGAATCATTTTCCTTATATTATTGTCCAGAAGATAAGAAACTTGATTATATTAAATCTTACCACAGGTAAGAGAACGTATTATTGCAAACCTAATGCACTGATATCGAATACATGCTTCCGGCATATATATGTATATATATATATGGTGTGTGTGTGTGTGTGTGTGTGTGTGTGTGTGTGTGTGTTGCGTTTGTGAGTGTGATGCTATATATATATATATATATATATATATATATATATATATATATATATATATATATTTATGGAAAAATAATAAATACATATTATGAATATGAATATATATATGTATACAATATGTACACATATAAATGACTCATTAAATTATACCAATACATCATATATATATATATATATATATATATATATATATATAAGAGAGAGAGAGAGAGAGAGAGATGTCAACGTGAATCAGAAGCGTTCTTTCAATTAAAAGCGCAATTCAATAGACTTATACAAACCGCAAATCAAAAATCTTTTAGACAGTCACGCACACACAAATACACACACTCACACACGCGTACAAAACATAGGCACACATCAACAAGCAACAGCATATATATATATATATATATATATATATATATATATACTTTCAATATATATATATATGTACATATATAATATACAGCGTTATCCACAGACACGTGTTCGACTTATCAAGTCTCTTCAGTGTTGCTAGATCTACAGCCGGAATTGAAATCAATCGGTTGGATGTCAGTTCACACATTAAACATTAGGCTGTCATGACTTACAGAGTGCGAAGGGGATTTAACTGTGATACACACATCGCTTTGTATGTAAAGGCCGTCATAGAGTGCTCCATCCCTGACACAGGAAAGCGTTGCATTTACGCTTGAGTTGGCGGCCGTCAGCGAGGTATATACATATATATTTGATATACTGATATATACAGAGCGTATAAATATATCTTGTATTATATATATATACAATGTATAATATGCATATATATGTAAAATATACATGTGCGTGTGAGTGTGCATGCGTGTGTGTATGTGTGTGTGTGTGTTGTGGTGTGTGTGTGTGTGTGTGAAGAATAAAATAAAGTATTCAAAAAAAAATTAATTTATTCTTGCTGGTGAAGTCGACGTTTAAACGCATCGGTTTATATTAAACATTCATTGGACAATAGAATAGAAGGAAAACTGTTGTCTGAACAATGATAGAAGGTTTTTAAATGACAGGAGTTGGGAGATGTTAATGAAGAAAAGCGTCATAATCATATATTTGGCAAGCGTTCATTTTAAAAGTCAAAATGTGACTGGTACGTGAAGATGAAAGTCAAGACGTGAAGGTACACGTGGATACGTCAAAGTATGTGACGTATTTCTTAGAGACATCATTGATTAAAAGACGAGAAAGTATTAATTGTCTGAATTCTTGAGAAACGTAGAAGGAAAGTGAAAGAGAAAAAAGAATAACAAAACTAAATGATGGCTATGTTTGTTTACATAAAAATCAAACTATCAAATAATATAGACATAACTAGTTATTAAAATAAATAGGTAGATAATAATATTATACAGACGTTTGATATTAATTGGATTTGCACCAAACCAAGTTACGTCTAATCTGTTTTGTTATCTTTGTTTCTTCTTTTAATTTTTCTGTTTCTTGTAGGCAGACTATTCTTCTTAATTTTGCTTATGAAACCGGTCTAGGAGAAGGAAACCCCTAATTTCGAACCAGTTAAATCCGCTTAAAATATTGACATTGTATCACATCCTTCCGCGCGCAAGGGTTGGTGAAAACATATTATATATTTTACCAACTCCTCCGCACGAGCAGAATACGACACAAGGTCAATTTCTTAAGCGGAGTTTAACAGTTTGAATGGTATTAACGCTAAGTGAAATGCAATTACC
>CM042137.1:3781932-3797641 GCA_023376005.1 Doryteuthis pealeii
TAGAAAATTCGACCTTCATCAGAGTAAATCCTTATTTCTACATTTTTTCTATTATTATTATTTCATTTCTTTTCATGCATACATTCAAAATTCTATTATTATTTCATTTCTTTTGATTATTAAAAATAATAATATTTTGAATAATGTACACATGGATAAACTCCTGACCGAAACACGTGTAAGTAATATTGATTAAAATATTCTATATATCCATTATATACTTTCTTTCCTTTATTTATTTTTTCAGCATACCGTTGGATTCACTTCCAGTTTCTTTCACACACACACACACACACACACACACACACACACACATATATATATATACACACACACACACACATATTATATATACATACATATATATATATATATATATATATATATACACTGGGTGGTAAGCCTCTCAAATTAGTAGTCCAATTCACGTACCAAGGTCGCAGTATCTCATCTACAGAAAGCGATTGGACTATACGCTCAGTAAAGACAGGAACTGCTATAGATTATCAATAATATGTAAATCTGATATTGGATTCTAACGAAACATTAAATAAAAGCTAGAAGGGAACTACACAAGAATACTGCATGCTTTCTTGAACAAATCCTGGAAGACATACTAAACACTGCTGGTGAAGATGAGACGAAGTCATATGTGACGTTCACGTCAACGTGACATGGTGATGATGATGATATTGTATATACTGTTCTATGTTCAATACGAAATGCACTATATAGACGATAGAGAATATATATATATATATATATAATAATATATATATATATATATATAATATATATTAAAAATGGATATTGAATTCGACAATATGTGAGAAAGTTATATATATATATATATATATATATATATATGTGAGAAAGTTTATAGAAAAACAACAAGATGTAAAACATTTTAGCTGACAGATATCTGTTTCGAAATATGAATATGTCTTTTTCAAAGCAACATTGTAAGTGTAAAACGAAATAAAATATTAATAATTACAATCAACGAACGCTCTCGATCAGTACGGAAAAATTTTTTAAAAAATGTTTTACTGATCGAGAGCGTTCGTTGATTGTAATTATTAATTTTCATTTCGTTTTTCCACTCACAATGTTGCTTTGAAAAAACATATTCATAATGTCGAAACAGATATCTGTCAGCTAAAAGTTTTATATCTTGTTGTTTTTCTATAAAATTTTCTCACATATATATATATATATATATATATAATATATATATATATATATATATATGATCAGATAGCGTACACATTTGTTAATCGACAGTTTCTCGGCTATGTGATCCTTGGAGCCGGTGCCTATCATGTACGAGTATAATCATATAAAATATCACAGCGTATAAACAACTCGCTATTCACAGAATAGTCCACAACCTAGTTCACCTTGGAATCATTGGATCCGATTACCATGTAAGCGATAAATTGTCAGTCACCAAGTGTTGAATGTACGCTATTCTAACACACACACACACACACACACACACACACACACACAATATATATATAATATATATATATATATATATATATATATATATGTATAAAGTCGGCAGAGATACCTATTGTTGGCATCAGCCGTAGCCAAGGAAAAGAATAGGATACTCAATCGACACAACAAATTTGACAAGCGAATTATGCAAAATTTGAAAAGACAAAATTATTCGTTTTAAATTCATTGGTTCGTGTAAGAATAAGTAATTTACTTATATTTATTCAGTTGAATATTTGTGATAATTCCAGCAAAGAACATCACATAGAAATTCTTTCTTTAACAACATGATTAGGAAAACAAAAGAGCTTAGCGGTGATTTAAGGCAGAGAGTTATTAACTTACACTAGTCGGGATATAGTTACACCACTATTTCAAGATGGTTATCTATTCCTTCTGTAGAGCATCCGGCTTAGAACCACAAGATTCTAGGCTCTTCAGATCAGCCTATGATTAATATGACTTGGATCTGTGCGGTGAAGTAGAGCGCTGATGGTAGGTGTGCAAAACAATCTCCATGGACTAGCACTAACGGATAGGGTATATACTGCCTCGCTGCCCGGCTGATACCGACAATAGGCCCCTCCGTCTACTCTACTTTACTTGCTATCTATGACCTACAGTGCAGTCGGTAGCAAAGAAGTTTTAAAAGTTTTGAACCACAGAAAATATGTCTGGAGGTGAAGAAAAAAAATTGTCACCGAGAACTGCACAAAAGATTAATATAAATCCAAATTGTTTTGAAAGGCATTGCCAAAAATTTGGACGATGTGTATCAGCGCAAATACTCGCACAATAGAACGTAGTTTAAATAGAAAATAGTTGTAGGAAAACCAACTCGACAAACTGCACTTCACAAACCATGTCACATTGTTTCTTGGTTTAATTTTGCTAAGACCTTTTTTGTAAAAAGACATTGTTGTTTGGGAACATATAATATAGAGTGATTAAACAAAGCATTTTAGACTTTAAAATGTACAGAAGATTTGGCACAAGGTATGGGTAGCTTTTCTCTCAAAGAACTCAATGCCAACGTTAAAGCATGGAGGAGGCTCGATAATGGTTTGGGGTTCTTTTAGCTCAAAAAGGACTGGACAATTGATTGCAATAGGAGGAATTATGAAATCTGAAGAATATATCAAATTCTGGGTGAAAATATACAACGACCAGCGGAGAATATTGATCTAGAACGGCGATTAAATTATTACTTTTCAGCAAGATAATGATCAAAAACATACTTCTAAATAAGAGACTGCATGGATTCAGAAAAAGAAGATTACAGTTCAGCCATGGCCTTCAATGAGTCCTGACTTGATTCTCATTGAAAATCTATGCCAAGAATTGTAAGTTCGAATAAATCGTCGGTCACCCAGAATCATTCGGGAATTAGAAAGTGTAACGATTGAAGAATGAAGTAAATCTCAAATTACTAGTTCAAATCTCATCCAAAACTGAAGAAAACAATTACAGCAAGTTATAAAAATGAGAAGTCATGCTATTGACAATTAACATTTTGAGAAAATTGTTCATTTTTTCTATTTTTCATACGGTACGAATACATTTGTCTTTTCCTCGTTTCTTTATTTTTCTTCTCATATTTAGTAGATTTAACTTATCCCTCTCAAATTTGACTTTTATATTACTCTATTCATTTTTTATACTTTCTAACATAGAAAAGTATACGAGCATTAAATTTAATATTCAATATCCAGGGTTGTAGGAACAATTTTTATATATATATAGTCATCCATAGACACGTGTTTCGACTTATCAAGTATCTGTGGCTAGACATTTGTAAGCTACCTACAGCCGGAATTGAAATCCGATCGGTTGAGTGTCAGTCCGACAACTTAACCATTAGGCTGTCATCACTTACAGAATGCGAAGGGGATTTTAACTGTTTTAATACACACATCGCTTTGTATGTAAAGGCCGTCATAGAGTGCTCCATCCCTTATACAGGAAAGCGTTGCGTTTACGAGTTTGCTATACTTATACAGAAAGGTTATGTAGATGTAATAATTCATAAGCAATTATCTTACTCAATTTTGATGATCGCTTACGCGAGAAACTGAAAGTCTCCAAGTTTCACTGAAACTGTGTCTACGTTATTAAAATAAATGATTAAATGCACATGTAATGATGATTACACTAAAATTTGGTCCTTTTTGTGAAATGTTCATAACTATGACCACTTACCAATTACGGGGTGTGAGTGATTAAGTAAGTGTGTGAGTGAGAGAGCTACTAGTTGTTTTTTAAATATTTAGTACAGTTTTTTTTTGCACACGTTTCCTATTGTATATATTAAATTTTGTTCCTAAATATTCACCCATTTTAGAACCGAACAGGCTCGCCATTGCTTAATTTCAGTCATCTGACAAGACGGGGTGCTTTTATAGTGACAGTAAATCAAAGATATACCCATTGATGCCCACAAGACATTGCAATTAAAAAAAGGTTGATAGTCGTTCTACGTTCTCGATGTCTCAACTGATATGTGATCCCTTGCAAATCTATTTCATCGCCATGAAATAACATGTTGTACATCCTCATTTCCTTTATGAAACTATTTAATATTTTAGTTCTTTTTGTAACAAGGACTAATGTTGTATACAAAGCCATTGTAAGATCTAAATAAAATACAGAAAATAATATACATTGGTGTGACCGAAGGCACCTGGAAACAAACGAGATACACACATAAGATACCATTTAGCAATTGGAAATGCAACACTATCTAAACACATTTGAAAAATCAAGAATTCAAACCTTATCACACCAGAAATAACCTGGAAAATAAGGAAAATAGCACCAGCCTATTATAGCCTAACTAGAAATTGAAACCTCTCCATAGAAGAAGTATTAGCCATAATAACCTTTCCATAGATAAACAAACCATTTAACAGAAGTTCAAAATGTAGACACAGCTCCTCCCAAATCATGAATGAATTCCTTACAGTACTCCAACACCCCACATAATATTCAAAATCCCGAATGAACTTTCACAATACACCTCATATTAACCAAATTTGCGAATCAACACTTACTACGATGCACGAAACTACAGTATATGAGGAAAAACAGAAACAAATGCAGCCACTTGGTTTGAAAATCGCATAGGCAAGAAACTGTCAATTACCAAGAACCGTTGACTTCATGTCCACATTACGCTAACTTATCAATGATACTGAGCACTATTTACTCATAAATATAGAATACATCATATTCAATAAATATATATATATATATATATATATATATATATATATATATATATATGCGTGTGTATGTGAGTGTGTGTGTGAGTGCCAAATCACATGCTTTTATGAAACGTAAGTTCCGTGGTGGTGTGTGTGAAATAATCTATACATCAATCGTATTCTTGTATTTAATTCGGAGCTAAATAAAAAGGAATTCTCCAGAAGTATTATTTACGAAAGTGTCAGCTGTCGACGCTAACCAGACAGAAAAGAAAAAAAATCAAATAATGAAGTTTCAAAAATTATTGTAAAATAAACAAATACAAAACAAGAATATTGTAACAAAACCGCGAGGCAAACAAACGAATAAAATCATCTGAAACAGAAATAGATTTACATAGACAAAAGCTCACAAACACACACATAGGCGGAAGAACATATACACACACAGACACACACACACAAATACACATACACATGAACATTTATACAGATATCGGAAACACATATTCACAAACACGGAAGGGCACATACACACACAGATACACACACAGATACACACACACACACATATAAAAGAGCACCCGAACTTGAAAGAGCACATACAAATACATGGAAAACGCATGTACACACACTCACACACAGAAATACTCGCACAATCACAGGCACATACGGAACAGAAAAATAACAACACACAAACATACACATAGAGACATGAAAGAGAACACACACACGTACACATACATGGAAGAACACACACACAGACATGAAAGTGGTGACACACACACACGCGCACACACAGACACGGAGGAGTACACACACGCGTACGCACCACACACAGACACGGAGGACTAAACAGACACACACACACACACACACACACACACACACACACATGGAAAAACTTTTACAAACGCACACAGACATGGAAGAGCTTTTACAAACGCAAACAGAAACACACACACACACACACACACACACACACACATATATATATATATATATATATATATATATGTATATATATATATATGATGCATGCACACACATACAATCACACACCACACACACACACACACACACACACACACACACACACACATACATGGAAGAGTACTCACGTAGACACAGACATGGAAGAGTATACAAAAGCAAACAGAAACACACACACATATGCAATGTATATATATATATATATATATATATATATATATATATATATGATGCATGCACGCACATACACACTTTCTCTCTCACACACACACACGCATATATATATATATATATATATATATATATATATATATATATATAAAATATAATTATATATATATATATATATATATATATATATATTGATCTGCTTTTATTTCTTACATTTTGTTTATGCGTATGTTTCACTATTTCATGTGCGCCTGGACTTATATATATATATAAAGCCCAGGCGGACACGAAATAGAGAAACATACGCATAAACAAAATGTAAGAAATAAAAGCAGATCAATTTTACTCACTGAAAATAAACTTTTGTATCGAGTATCATGCAATAATGAAACAGAATAAAAAAGATAATACGATGTCTTGATTCTAAATGAAGCAGACAATATATTTCATTAAGGCATAATTTCTCCAGAATTTCTTTATTCTTCTAATTATTCGATATTATTTCTTATTAATGTCACTTAATTCTTTCAGACTTTATATTTCTAGATGTGCGTAAAGAAATAATTACCAGATTATAACGTCTTTTTTATATTTCGCAAACGTTGTTGATTATAAAAGAAATAGAATTATGTTTTAAAAACAAAACTGGCAATCAATTGAAAATCATTCGAGACGTGTTTATTTAGATTAGTTTTAACGAGGAAATGTTTCCTTTATTTACCGGGTTAGCTCAGTCGGTAGAGCAATTATCTAGAAACCACAAGGTTCCTAGTTCGATACACACCCTCGTCAACTCAGCGTTATGAGTAGCACAGGGATCTGTGCGGTAAAGTAAGGAGCTGATGGTAGGTGTGGCGCCCCACCTCAGACGCTAAAATAATCTCCTTAGTCTAGCGCTAGTTAAAAGGAGATAAACTCCCTCGCTGCATGACTGATACCGACATTAGCCGCCCCGATGACTTTACTTTACTTTTTACCTACTATAAGAGTAATGTTCTTTTCTTTTTTTTTTTTAGAATTCATTCTTTATTGCATCATATACTGTGCCATATACATTATCATTATCAGCAGCAGCAGCAGCAGGAAAAGCAACGGGTGAGGCCGATAGCACGGACATCCATAACTCTTCCTCACCACCCATCCCTATCGACCATCGTTTCTAGTTGGTCCTCTGCCCACCACCCTGGTCGACCCACATCTGTATATCCAAGATGCCTAGAGGATATAGCCACTTATGAGCACGTCCTTGCTTCTCCAACTGTGTCCAGCATGTCTTGTTCGTCTAATCCGAATAGTCTGTGATAAGACGCAATTGGCTGTACATTTGCTTTTTTATGGGGTTGCTGCTTCTAAGATTTGTTCAAGACAGATACGGAGCATCTTTGTACACTTCGCGTCTACCTTTTTCCTAATCGTTTCGTTAGAGCCAAATCACTGTAGCTGTATAGTAGCACTGACACGACTACATATTGGAATATTGTTATCTCCCATAAATAAGTATTTGTCTACAATAAAGAAAGTCTCTGAATTCGCAATACGTCCGTAAATAAAAATAGAATTACATAAATGTATAAGGTATGTATTTGATTGTAAATATTACATATTTGATCTTTCATTAACTTCCTGTGTATGAGATAATGTGAGTGTGGAGGTCAGTGTATGACCTCAGCAGTGTTTTGGTTTGTGGCACATACATGGGGATATAGTGTGGAAATTGAAAATTGTAGAAATAGAAAAAAAAAACGTGTAAATGAGACCTGTAAGTAACTGACCTTGGCATCTCATTGGTTATGGCAAAGCCGGAACGGGTTGTGCAAATAGAGAAAGATAATGTGAAAGGGGGAGTTTTTGCTGGCTATTTGAACGGGACAAACATAATATGTCGATTGTTCTCCCGAGGCCATTTACTTGGGTTAAAGAAAATAAAAGAGCTCAAATAAAAACAACATTGTCTTGTGTTCATTAATAAAAAGCGGCAACGAGCACATAGAGAGAAGAAAAAAACCGAGATGAAGATCACAAGTGGTTCCAAACGAAAGGGTGAACAAAGAGAATGCCAAACTAACAACAGCTCAGATCCAAGATACAGAAATAGCAGAATAGAAGAGACAACATACTCAGACCTTAGACAATCCTACCAGATCAATTGAAGGAGATATCATCAAAATAGAAAAGGCCTATACGAGATAAGTATATGGTAATCTAACATACTACTCTTCCTAATTGGTACCGTAGTATTGCATACTATCTCCTTAGAATGGTTCCTTCATATATCAAAGTGTATTAATATCTTATTATAACGCAGATTCGGTGTCTGTCTGGCTGAAACCAAACTTACTTCACTACTTGCGTCACAGTACCCTCAGCACTTGCGTAAGTTCCCCAATGAGTATTTGATTTAATGTCAAAATCATATATACGATGGTCGTTCAATAAATAAGCATCTTTAAAAAAATGTTAAATAATTTGAGAAGGAAAACTTTTGTCCTCGAACCTGTTAAGCTTCACTTACAAATTTACCTTGTGTTGCATCCTGCTCGTCCGTAGGGGTTGGCTAAATTTTTTTTTCTATGCATGATTGTTTATTAGGTTGTTGGGCTCGTAATAAAATTTCTGAACACTTCTTTTGTCATTGATGTTTATGACATTTTAAAAATAGTTAAGAATTCTAGGAAAATATTTATATTCTAAATAGACATTCTAAGTAGCTAAAATTTATGGGAAACTATTGAAATTCCCATATAATGACGTCAATATTGAATGTTTACAAATGACATTTTTACCTGGTCATTTATAAAAAAACCTGCACACTTAAGATATTCTGCAAGATTGGCCTAATATTTAAGCTAAAGTTAGGGACTATATAATAGTCCTTGTAATGTTGTGACTACCTCACACCACCAATAACCCTGGTCCCCAGGTGTCCTGGCTATGGCATTAAACTGCATCTAATGGTGAAGTTCCAATTTTGGAACTTGGGGCTCTGAAGAGTGTGGAGTATCCCTTCATCAACATTACTCCCAGGTCCACTCAGACCTGGAATGGTACTACTTTTTAGGGTCACATCTATGGGTTAAATAGAAAAAATATGAGTTTAATTATTTTTAAATTGAGTAAAAGATATTGAATGTCCATCAAGAATGAATAAAACAAAATGCCTTCATCATAGATTAAGGCTACAAGTGTTGACATGCCGTAAAATCCAACAAATCAACAAACCAACCAACCTAGTGCCAATCTGTTTGACTGAAAAGTAGATGTCAATCATGAGATCTATAGCTAGACGGTGACACACGAGAGATGAAGATGTTTTTAAAGGACCATTGCAGTTGGTTACCGGCAAACCGTTAAGTAACCACCTAAATTTCAGTTGTTGCAAAACAGCACCACCCATTGCAGGTGGGCTACAATTTGTAATAAAATAGACTTTTCCATCATCGACTTGAGAATACCACTTCACATCTTCCTATTCTTGTGAACAATTCAGAAGGATATTTGAACTTATATGTGAGTGGTATTTTTATGTGACCATGTGTCTGATTTTTCCCTTTACTGATATTAATTCGTCGTTATCTCTAAATCTGTATTTTGTTTTTACCAATCTTCACTGGAACGCCGCATCAACTATGCGACATTTATTGGTGAAATATGCGTATTGGTAGGTGATTATGGGCAATTCCTTGCTGACTGGCTGATACCGAATTTAGACCGCCCCGACAACTTTACATTTTTATATCAAACCCAAATTTTCTTTCTTCTTTCTCTGTATAATTGGCATAATAACTTTCGTGGGTTATTTAATGCCAAAGCTATTCTTGCAGAATAACAGTTGTGATTCTATTTAACAGCTAGCGGGTGGGTTGGTGAGATTCATATCCTACCCAATGGAATTAGTCGAAAAGTGATCATACACATGTTTTCGACATCAACAATGTTTTTTGGAAGAGCGGGTACTGGTGAACATGGTTACATATATTAGCAACAAGAAAAATATGATTTTGCTGAATTCTTATAATTACAGTGCAATTGGGAATGCCTTGACTTCAGTGTTGGAATTCCCTGGTTCAGGGTCACCTAGAACACTGCTGAGGGAGATGAAAACATTTCAATTCCTGCCCGAAGGCAGTGTGCGTTTCTATCTGTTTTTGTTTATGTGTGTGTTAGGTTGTAGGAAATCTTAATATAACAAAGATGAGAATATAGAAATGTTCTAATCACTTGAGGCATGTGGTTTTTATGATAAACATGTTTTTCTTTTTTTTAAGTAAGGGAAGGGAATTACGATAGATACAAAATGCTCGATTGCAACATGAGCATCATTCCATTTTCTACATAGCCATCATGCTAAAGGTGGATAAGCAGTTCATGACTTGCAATACTCCACTTTGGCCCTATCTTGGGCTAGACGGGCGGTCGGAGAGGCCCCCTCCGATCAATCGGCTGGTCACCTCAAGCCCTAGCACCTATATGATTTTCCCAACCCTATTGCCCTTATGGCAACCCCAACCCCTTTTTATCATATGGGTGCTAGAAAGCGGTGGCTGCGGGTCTACATGTCCTGGGAATGACGTTAAACTCTATCTGATGGTGAGGTTCCAGTTTTGGAGGTTTGGGGGAATGTGGAGCACCCCTTCATCACCATTGCCCCCTGGTCCACTCTGACCCGGAGTGCTAGTACCTGTTAGGGTCCCATCTATGGGTTAAATAGAAAAATGTATTTATAAAAAATTGTATTATCCATTAAGAATTGATTTATTTCAAAACTTTATCGGCATTAAATGACCCACTGAGGTTGATATGCCGTAAACAAAACAAACCAAACCAAACCATCATGCTAACTTCTTGGAAAACCTTGGGGTGGTTAGCAATTAGAAAGATGAATGATTCCACTAAGATTCGCAATTTATTGAGGAATGGTATCAAAGCATATGCAATATAAATATGATGGCTGATTAAAGGGTATAAACTTGTCAGATTGAATACGCTTGAAGAAACTGTAAAATGTGTATTTTTTATCTTAACTACATGGTGACCCCAGAAAACAGAATTTCGGTTCTGTGTTTTTTTGTGTGTGCTGTTAGTCTGCATCAGTAATAGTATATAGTATATATATATATTTACCAACCCCTCCGCTCGAGCAGGATGCGACACAAGGTCAATTTCTTAAGCGGAGTTTAACAGGTTTAGAATTCAGAGTTTTCCTTCTCCTAGACTGGTTACCTAGCTATGGTTAAAGAGTCCAGTCTGTCCTGCTATTTACCCATAGCTGGAGGGAGAATTGGATTCATACCTTTCCCAAGGGTATTAGCGCCATATGAAATTCCAACAGCTTCGTCCAGGAATTGAACTCGCGTTGACGAGTCCATTTCCCACAGCTCTAACCATGCGCCTCCATGTATATAGTATATAGAGGGTTACCCCACAAAAAAACGGAATGTAGGTTCTGTTTTTATTGGGTGACCCTGTACTTGCACACACAGAAATGTTCAATCGCTTGAGGCACGTGGTTTGTATGATAATCATGTTGTTTTAAAAAAAAAGTAACGGAATTACGTAATAAGAAATATTAACAATCACAATTGTTAGACGAAACACAGTGCCGACAATTTAATCCATTAGCTATGACGGAAACTTTGATTTGTCACTTGTCAGTGACAGATAATTACTGTGTATGTAATACAGTAATAGTTAATGAACGTATTTCTCAAACCGTGCAAACTACGTATATGTGTGTTGTTGTAGGCGTGTCTGGTTTTCTATATATAAATGTAGATGGAAACTCAGTGACACGAATGTTTCCATGTATAAATTATGTAGACAAATTCATCTAACAAAATACAAGAATAATATGTCAGTGATTAATGGGTAAACGCGTTTGTAATGTCTTCTGATCCTAATCTACTAACAGATCAATAAGATTTTGAAATAAATTCAGAGACATAAAAACAAAACCTAAACACAATTTTCCACGCTTGAATACTATGCAATAAATACGGGTCTGCACACACACACACACACACACACACACACATACACATATGTGTGTGTGTGTGCGCGCGCGCATGTGTGTGTGTGTTAGACGATTTCAAAATTCACCAATACTTTTTTATAGAACTAGAGAGATAATACATCATAGAAGGAAGGATTTTATTTTGAAAAATAGAAGATTTTACAAAAGCAATATATATATATATATATATATATATATATATATATATATATATGTATATAAAAAATTTTTTTTTCAAAGTATAAAAAAAATGTTCTATTTTTAACGAATAAAGGGAGGCAACTTCGTTGGCATTACTACAAAAAAATGCAAATTTTGAAAAAATTTATTTTTAGTAAATCCGAACTATAATAGCGTCCACGGAACTAACCGACGTTATTTGCAGTCCAAAATATGACATTGAGTAAAGAACTTCAACAAACACCATGGGATCTTGCTCAACAACCTGATGATTGCCCCTTGGCATGAAACCTGGGTCGCTGTTTATAATGAACATTGATCTGTGAAAACTTTGTAAAATATATATATATATATATATATATAATATATATATATATATTTGCGTGACTAAAAAATGGAGGAGCAAGAACGATAACATAAGTTATGTTTCCCTATGGGCATATGTTGTGTGTGTGTATGTGTGTGTGTCGGTGTGTGCCATGTGTGTGTGGTTGAAAATAGAAAAAGTGGATATAACAACACAGCAACTGAATTCAATTGATATTTCGCCTCATTATTTGGCTGAAGTTTTTTTTTAAATTTTATTGGGATAAATGCTTGTACATTCTGCGTTTATACTTAAAAGGTAATTAGGTAAGAGACGAAAGAGGAATGGGTTTTGGTGCGAGGTATAGAGGAATGAGAAAAGCAGGAGTGGGCTTAGTAAGTGTGGAATGGTATTTTTACGGGATCACTCGATTGACTTTTGAAATCTACTAGATGAATATTATTATTATTATTATTATTATTATTATTATTATTATTATTATTATTATTGTTGTTGTTGTTGATGTTGTTGTTGTTGTTAATGTTGTTATTGTTGTTGCTATTATTATTAGTACTACTATGTCGATTGCCACTATTATTATTATTATTATTATTATTATTATTATTATTTCACTCCTTGGAAGTTTTCCCCATCAGTGGAAGCAGATGGTTTTTCACTGGAACCTGAGTGATAATAAGTCTCATCGGGTCTCCAGGACTCTTCCGAGTATTTTACCAAGTCTTACCAATGCTGTGTCTGGATGGTGTCAATTCCTCCTTGTATTTCCAATCCCTGTTAGTCAGTTTTCGGAATTATTATTTCTGCTGGGTCCTCAATATATATTTATCAACCCTTCCACAAGTAGGTTGTGACACAAAGTCAGTTTCTTGAATTCAAAGTTTTCTTCAACTTGTCTGGTTAACTAACCAACTTTGAATAGCCGATTCTGACCTACTATTTACCCATAGCTGGAGAGATGTTAGTTGGATGGATACCTTTCAACATTAATTCTCAGACTGGTTGTCTAACTAATAATAAAGAACTCAGTCGGCGCTACTATTTACCTATAGTTGTGATTAAGAGAAGACCAGATGTATTTATGTTTTTCCAAGGGCATTAGAGAAAAGTTAAACACAAACAGCCTCGTCAAGAATTTGAACTCAGGTCCCTGATTCCCTTTCATATAACGACAATTGTTACGCTAAGCGCGCTTCACGTTTCTATGTATACGCTGTGCCTTTAATTCCTCACATATGTATTCCATTTTATTAATAGAAACGTCAACATCCAACTGAACAGTTACAATCCAAAGTGAAATGTTTATTTATTCGTGGGATTGCTTAAAAGTAACAACAGCCAATTAGTTATAATCTGGCGGCCTGCTAGCAAGACGTGCGTTCCTCTTTTTTATTTTTTCTATTTAGCCTGTCAAAGAAAAAAAAAATGGTGACCTTTTCTCTCCTTTTTCTATTCTTTGCTACAACGTCAGCCATTCTCGACATCTATTTGTTTATTTAGACGGATTTTTTATATCTATTTTTCATCGAATTGCTTTTCATTATTGGATGTTTATTTATTGTAATTCATTCGTGTAAAATGACTTTTTTAAAATTCTTACTTGACACGACCAACAAGAGAATGAGTTGAAAAATAAAAAAAGGAGCAATTACCAATTAAGTGTTACCATCTGGACACTTTTCTTCTCCAAGACACCTTTGAGACTCTCTAATTGACAGCTCAGCACCACATTCCTGAAAGTGTACCATTTTCAAATCTGACTAATATATTCTTTCACGAAATCTAATTTTTAAATTGTGTACAATATGGCAGTGATTATTAATGAAAATGTCTATTTCAAAAAACAATAATATGTAGATACAAAGGAGCTCAAAGCTCAATTCCGCATCTACGGATGCTTTTGTTGAGGTCTATAAGATGAAGAACCACACTGAACTGCGGGATACCGAGCTCGTCTGATATTAACCATATTTGAGAGACTATGGTCTTGAGCCTTACTTAATTAAACTAAGGAAATAATAATAGGTGTCTCTTTTTAGAACGATTTATACCAAGTTTGGCTCGCAATTAATTGCATTTATATTCAATTTGTCCTTCTCTAGAGGGAAAGTCCACTGGCATAGTGGTTAATGTGCTGGACTGAGAAATCGTAATAAACGGGTTAGAACCCCAGCCGTTCTACTACGTTCACTTTCGGACTAATACCTTTGGGAAAGGTATGAAACCCTCCGTCTCCCACCCTATCTATGGCTTATATAAATACCACAATTGCTTTTCTACAAGGATGGCTTTGACATGAAATAACCCAAATTATAAAAATTAACCAAACCATTTTAAAGTCAACTGATATATAGTTCAAACTAATTCTATAGATGTTTAAAAATATATTGGAATTTAGTGTGTTTTGTTATTAATGTCATCACCTGTCGGACCCCCTTTATGTAACACAAACGGAAGAGTTCACTTCACGCGCCACCGCACTTATGGCAAACAGTGGAATTCAACCAACTCTGCGCAACCACTCCCGAGACGACTACGGGAGATAAATAAAGGCTTATAAAATATTTTCCGACCTAATACAAGTTTATTAAATAGCCCGATGGTCTAAGTAACGTAGCTTGTGTGGTCAAATCAAGTATAGTTGTCTCCCTTGGATCAATCCGCTAAATATACTAAATAATCTTCACCTAAACTGGACCATATTTAAGTTATATTGAATAAAGGAGGTACATTGTGTAAAGGTTTTTTTATGGGAAATGGACTAGACGAAAAGAGTTTAAATCCTGGACGAGAGTGGTTGCATTTCACATCGTAAAAGTAAACATCAAACTATTCTCACTACAGCTATGAGTAAATAGTAGCCCATACTGGACTTTTTAAACTTGATTAGGCAACCAATCTAGACGGAAAACACTTATTTGAAATCTGTTAAACTTCATTTAAGAAATTGACCTTGAGCCACATCCTGCTCCTGAGGAGGGGTTGTAAATATGTATATTAATACTTCAGTAAAAGCAATGTGTGTATTCATGTTTTAACCATAGGTTTACACTTGACAAACATTATTGCAGCTTGCTAAGCTTAACTAAAATCAGACACAGGGTGGTGTAACGCATATAGAGGATCAGTTGGTATTAGTGGGAAAACAACGTCATGCCGTTATAATGCATTAGTTCATCCATAGATATAATAACTGAATATTGGGAAAGGTATTGACCCCATCTTCCCCACAATGAGCTACATAGTACCCCTACTTTTATTCTACGAAGAGACGCCCGTAGACTAATAGTTATTGTCATGAAGAAAGAGAGAACTGCGTAA
>CM042137.1:3797741-3815241 GCA_023376005.1 Doryteuthis pealeii
AAATGACCCTAAAAGAAGTTGATATGCCGTAAACAAAACAACAACCCAACTTATATTAAATGTATAAACAAAAAATAAGTCATGGTTAATTAAAGTTGGTTGCGATTTCATACATGTCAAACACTTATATATATTATATATATTATTATATATAATATTATATATAATATATTTATTTATTTATTTATTTTAAAGTTTTCACAGATCAATGGTCATTTATAAACAGCGACCCAGGCTTTCATGCCAAGGGCATATCATCAGACTGTTGAAGCAAAGCAATCACATGGTGTTTGTGAAGTTCTTTAACTCAATGTCCCACATTTTGACTGCTAAATAACGTCGGTTAGTCGCGGACGCCTATTATAGTTCGGATTTACTAAAAATAAATTTTTCAAAATTTGCATTTTTTTCTGTAGTAATGCCAACGATGTTGCCTCCCTTTATTCGTTAAAAAATATATATATATATATATATATATATATATATTATAATATATGATATATATATATATAATCTTTTTCTTTTTTGCCGAAGACGTTTTTGTTTTATTCATTTTGTTAGGTTACTCAATATTCTATGTATTTAACCAAAAGATGGGACCCTTTAAACAGGGTTTAACGTTTTTTTTCCCCCCCTTTTTTTTTTTTTCGGGGGGGTGAAATTCAGATTGCAGATGCAATCTATAATTCTTTTAAGTAAAATGTTGCATACTATTTAGAAAAAATAGAATACGGAGGACAAATAGTTCTACTATTTATTTCCATCAATCAGATTCGCTGATGTAAATCAATCAATGGGCTCCTTTATTTATATTATCTATAAGAATTCAGTCTTAATTTTTAAAGAATATTATTATCATTGATTTTTCTTGTTTGTTTTTTGTTAAAATTTTCCATTTTCTTAATTTCTTTATTTTTCTTTATTATAATTTGTGAATCTTTATCTTAAAACAAAAGTTCCAGAAGATAGGCAGATTAATTTTTTAGAAAATGCATTTCATGTTCACTGATAGTTTATTTGAGACTTCATTAAAAAATAATGACATTTTTCGTTATAATCTTTTGTCGTTCTTGTTTGTTTGTTTTTGGGGTTTATCCCTTTTGATTTTGATTTTGTTTTTTGTTTTGTTTTTGAAGGGGTGGTTTGACGTCCATTCTATTTTTTTAAATAGTTTTAAGATTTTCCTGGTTTTTCATTGTTTTTTTCTCTGCTTACATTATGAGATTTTAAAAAGTATTTTGTTTTAGGATTGTGTTTTGTGGACATCGCTTTTAGAATTGTGACTCTAATGAATGTTAATCCAAACAATCCTTCAATCATTCACAAGTTAAATCCAAAGAAACTCGGTATTAGCAAAGCTAACATGCTATGTCAGAGAAAGGATTTTCGGAAAAGCAGCAGCATTTATTACTTCTGCTAATCTCTACCACATTTTAACACACACACATGCAAATATATATATATAATTATAATATATATATATATATATATATATATATATATATATATATATAGGCGTGACTCCTCTGTCCGCTGTTTAAAGTTTTTTGAGTTCTCTGGTGATTGTAAAAACATTCTGCGTAGATGTATCAATTAATTGTTCACTTCAGTCTGACAGCCGCTATTGGTCGTCTAAGGTAATGGACTTGTCTGGTTTCGATCCCGGCTAGCTGTTAAAAAGTCGAGCCGCACTGATGAGAAGTAAACTTCGAAACACGTGTCTGTGGATGACTTATATATATATAATATATATATATATTATATATATATATATATATGGAGATTATGTGTTTAATTAAAGTCATACCTAATTTGTTTGATTAAGCACATAAATCTCCAACAAATTCGGCCTTTCGCCATTTTCAAACCATGTTTGTTCACTTCACTATATATATATATATATATATATATATATAATATATATATAATAAGCGAACTTATGTGCGTGTTTTTGCACCATTTACATCATCTAAAATCGTTGTTACGCAAGCATTTGACTCATTTCAAGGCAAAAAATGACAAAAAATTGATCTAGGGGCAAAATCCTTTAGTTCCATATGGTGTGTCCCAGGCACCGGACAATAGACTGAGCCCTTACCCTCTTTTAGATTCGGTGACAGGTCTTGGCTTGGTGACAACAGGGATTAGTTAACGGCTGTGCACCCTGTGTAACGGTTATCTTCGTATGGTAAATCTCATGGATAAATAGTATAGGAGACTGTTTTCTTTAGCGTATGTTAGGGAACCATTCATACAACCAAACACACACAAACACAGACACCTAACAAAAATCTACCAACTACATACATGCCATGCATACATACATACATATGAACAAACGTTGGTGGCGTGTGACGTTATCATCGTAAAAAAACCCCCAGTTCAAAATTCAGTTTCATTTCTCATTTAATGTCATTGCTTGATGTTTTATTTACAGCATATCATTCCATTTTCGGTTATTTAATGCCAAATTTAAGTCATTGGATATTTGGACTCGTACTATAACTGCTATGCTTAAGTGTTCCACCCATCTAATAGAGACAAAGCTCATCACAGCTTAACTTTGGTGATCCAGCAGGAATCGCTGCTTTCAACATTACTTGACTGTAAGCTTAATCCCATTGGTAAACTTATGGATCCAACTATCCCCCAGCTAAATAAATCGGTAAATAGTATAGAAGATTGTGTTCTTTAGCAAATTTTAGAAAACCAATCTGTAGAAACCTTGCGATGCCTGAGCTTAAGAGTACTGACATGTCTGCTGACATGTCGGCTGACTCCATATTCATGCATGTTAGTATTAAAAAACATAATTATTGTGTCATCTGATAAAAATGATTCTTAGCAGACGGATATTAGCAGTGTGGCGTCTACTGTTTTGCTGTTGTTTCTTTTTAAAGGAATGAAATCGATAAAAATGAAATCAAAACAAGTCCGAAACGTGTGCCGGTTTCAAATTTAATTTCTGATAAGTGATTGATCAATTATTTGCACTGATGTTTTATTAATTTTAATAATTAGATTCGTGTCGTTTAGCTTTTTGGCAGACAACATTTGATCCTACTTTTTCTTTTAAACATTCTTCATTTTGATTTTGGACTTTAATAGACAGAGAGATGTATACTGATTGCTAGATATGAACACACACACACACACACTATATATATATATATATATACATATATATACATGAATATATATATAGAGACAGACAGACAGACAGACAGACAGATATACTGAAGAGAGAGAGAGACAGACAGACATATATGAACGGAGATATATGTACAGAGATAGACAAATATATATGAACAAATGAGATATGTAGATAGATAAGCATAAGATAGATAGATATGAACAAGAATGGGATAGGCACATACATACAAACCTAGACATTATGTGTGTAAATGTGTGCTTATCTCATTATTACACACATATACATAGACACACACGCATATATATATATATATATATATATATATATATATATATATATGCGAGCGTATGAGTGTGTACCTATCCCAATGTGTTCCTCTCTCTCTCTCTCTCTCTCTCTCTCTCTCTCTCTCTCTCTCTCTTCTCTCTCTCTCTCTCTCATATATATATATATATATACATATATATATAGAGAGAAACAGAGGGGAGAGAGAAAGAAAGACAGAGACAGGCAGAGAGACGGGGTGACAGTGAGAGACACAGATAGAAACAGAGACAGACAGACAGACATGTACAATTCTAAATGTCTTCAAAACAAAAATTCCAGATGGAAACTTTACATCACGCACAGATTCATTCGTTTTGGCTACAACAGCCGGCGTAACACGCATACACGTCAATAAAAAAAACTTTGCAATTGAATCGATTTTCTAAAACATAAAAGCAAACACCAATTAATTACAGCTTAGCATTAGACAAAAGCAAATGCTAATGTAGCTTCGTTTTTGGAGGAAATTATTTTCTCACTGGGTGCCACATTACTCCTGGGTTTTTTCTCCCAGACTAGTTAAGTTTTGTACGTGACAACATCCTTATAAATCCTCCTTGGGAATTCTCTCTTTTATGTCTCTGATTGATTTAGTTTAAACAGCCTGACAAAATGAACAGTGAGGACGCCCTCGTTGAGATGAAACAATAAGGGCGGTATCATAATCGTTAATATCACAACAGAAAGTGAACCTCGTTGGATAAATCGAACGGGATTTGCTATCACTTATTTTTATTAAGAACTTGATTTTGCATATGCTAAAATATTATCCTGCCTTTGTGTCTCTGTTGGGAGCTATCATCATCATCATCATCATCATCAAGGCATGTCGAGAGTGCTTGTTCAATAAATGTATTTTACTATCTGTCTCGTTGCTCTTGGTAAGTTATCTAGACGACATCCAGTATCCGTACAGAGCTAATGTATGAACGTTTTTGCTGGTCGACTTAGACTGGTGTTGCCATGTGTAGGATTTCCTGGTAGAACCTCGATTGTTAGTTCATCCATACGTCACCACAGTGGCCAGCATGTCTTCTTCGTCTTACTTGGGTGGTTTATGAGATGAGAGATAAGTGGCCGTACAGGTGCTTCTTTGTAGGGCCCTGCTCCCAGGATCTGTTGAAAACAATTCGCAGCATCTTTGATTAGTTCATATTGAGTTTTTTTCTGCAGTCATTTTCTTCCGTTAAAGTCATAGAGGTGCAATCATATTCTAAAACTGGTAATACTTATTACAAAGTCCCACAGTTAAAAAAACAAAACTATGACGACTTAAATTCATAGATGAAAAATAAAAAACATGATTCTAATTCACTCTGCTTGATAACGATGATAATTTGATAGTCTAAGTGTCGAGAGGAAAATCAACAAGACAGCGAATCAAAGAAATAAAAGTCAAATTTTATGAAGTGACAGGATTTTTCAAATAAATTTTTAATACTATTACAAAACTTATTTACAATACTATTACAATTAATATTTACTGTATAATACATTCTATTTTACTGGATGCCCCATACTCACATCCTATCCATGGGGAACAGGTTGAGTAAATACTGTTAGAATTAATGCACAATACTATTACATACTTTTATACAATACGATTACAATTGATATACAATACTGTTACAAAACTGTTTAAATTCGATGGGAAATCATTTTCCCTAAGATGTGTACGTATTTACCAAACACCTGAGCAAAAGGCAGGATGTGATACAAGGTCAATTTTTCAGCAGAGAAAAACTGATTTGATCCATTTATGTTTTACATGTGTTAAATTACCGATACTTAACCGGCTTTATTTAATACAGTACAAGACTGAATATATTGGCTCCTCATAGAGCAGTGGTTAATAAGCTGGATTACAAGATTATTCTTCGTGTGTTTGAGTCTCTAAAAAGAGCAAGGGGAATTCTTCATTGATTCCAAGGAGTCAGTTGGTTGGCTTGATATTTTGGCATGTCAACACCCGTTGGGTTATATTATGCCTGGAATTAATGGTAGTAAATAGACATTCCATATTCCCTAGAGCTCCTGAATTAGAACTTCATCACCAGATGCAGTTTACCGTCATATCCAGGCTACTGGGATCCCTAGATACCGCTTGTAGCACATATTTAATAAAAAAAGGATTGGGGTTGCCATAAACGCAATAGGGTTGGGACAATCATATAGGTGCTAAAGCTTGACATGACCAGCTGAAAGGGGCCTCTCCGTAAAGGCTAAAGTGGTGTGTTGCATGTCATGGATTGCTCAGCCACCAGGATTCCGCCATTAAGCATCATGGGTCACCACACACGTCCCACAGGTAGTCCTATTGGATCTATTTTACCCCTCTGCAAAATAGCAGTCGGTGTATTGTACAGCCGACAGAGCGGCCAAGTAATTGGATATGCATTCTGATTAACAATATTTTATATACCGCTCACATCCATGTGGAAATTAAACAGCTGAATAGATACCAATATAGCTGAAAACATATATAAGTATGTAGTTAATAGCAGAATAAAGTTCTCACTATATCCGGCATAGCCGTAGTATAAAAGTCAGCGGAGTGGCCAAGTGTCGGTATCAACCGTGCTGTGAGGGAGTCTATCCCCTTTTCACTGGCGCTAGATCATGGAGATTGTTTTTGCGTCTGACGTTGAGCGCTACAACTAACATCAGCTATTCACTTTACTGCACAGATGAAAGCTGTACTGCTCATGCGCTGAGTTATCGAGGACTAGTATCGAACCCGGTTAGGTCGTAAGTATGAGTCATCCAGCGATGATCGATCTCACTATACAGAGATTAGCTTATTAAAGTTTGCACCAACATGGGACGCCTTCTCTTTATTCAACCCATCCCTCACGGGTAGCTTGTGACACAGGATCGCAAGTATGGGGCATCCAGCGAGGATCGAATTCGTTTTTCAGTAGTAATGTATTTCGGATACTAGCTTGCTACCCATTACATCACTATGGGATGACCTCTTTTTACCCAATCACATGACACCCTCAGCCAATGAGAATGTGACGCTACATGTCAACGAGGTGCTAGAAGATTCCTATTGAACTACTGGCTATTTTCCATGACTCTTCTAACGAATTAGCAGCGAAATTTTAAATTTGAATATTACACTATGTTCCAAAAGGAATTAGCAACCCCATTCATTCAACTATTATTAATCCAAATTATTTATAGTTGTGTAGTATCAAGTATCCCTATCAAAATTCATTAGTATTAGATAGGGATACTTAATACCACACATCTGTAAATTATTAAGAATATATCTATTTGACTCGTACATTGAACCTAAACAGTTACTAATACACCGGATCACAGTAGACCTGGGAGTAATGGTTAGTTCACATTCCAGAGATCTCCAGAAGTGGAATCTCAACATCTGATGCAGATTAGCGTCCTACCCAGGACACAACTTTTGGGGGGTGGGATGGGGATACAGTCAGCGTATTCTACGCCACGCCCACAGAGCAGACAACCAGGATGGGGACACTAGTCTGATTATATATAATGATCATTCTTCATCTCAGAAATTTAAATTTTTGAAAAAAAAAAGCAACTTTGTCGGATTATTTTTATCGGTTTCTCAAAAATCGAGGAATATATTTAAAGTCATTGGTAATTACAATACTGATTTCGATAATTGCTGGTATTACGATGATAGCAATGACAGTTAAATGATAGTGACTATAAAAACTCACAGAGAAGAAAAAACTAAAGAAAAACAACGCAATGAATCGTATAAAAGTTTGAAATCTTGTTTTAAAAATACAATATAGCACGACGTGGAGGTCTACAAAGCGACACTTAGACTGGTTGCGTGAACTCGGCGAACATGACTGGATACATTTAGCCCAACCATTGAAGTTATATAGATAACTATAAAAAAAGAAAGAAAATAGAATGAAAATGTATGTGTATCATAGATAGATAGATAGATAGATAGATAGATAAATCGTATAAGAATCCAAAAAAAAGGACGTATGAAAATGAAAGAAAATAAGAAAAAAGAAAGTAAAACAGGAAAAAAATTGAAAGAAAAGTTAAGTGTACCAGAGATAGATAAATAATGTAATAGTGCTGAAAAATGTATGAGAAAGAAAGAAAGACAGACAGACAGAGAGAAAAAAGAAAGAAAGAAAGAAAGAAGGAGAGATAGAAAAAAAGAAGATCAGATCACATCGGAAATAATGATTAAAATAAACACTACTTTATTGTTTTTATCTTGGAAGACGAACTGATAGTTTTGTATTTTTTTCGCACATTTTATATAAATGCTGCATATTTCTTTTATATATTTTTCAAGAAATTTTATTTCTTTTTTATTTGGTGGGGGGATTTTTTCTTTCCTCCTTCCTATTTGCTAGTATTTCAAGTCTGTTGAATTCTTGAATATTTCATGTACAAACACTTTGGCGGGCCTCCATTAATAGCTGTCCTCTGTGAAGTTTTATTTGTTTTATTACAAACTCTCTGTTAAACTTTTTCTCGAAAATGTGGACTTAAATAGATGTTATTGATTTACAGCGAACGTATCAATAGCTCTAGTCGCATTGGTTACTACGTCACATGATGCATTCTGCAGTTGGGCCAGGTTTATAGAGGTTGATTTGGTTGGTTGGTTGGATTTTACGGCATGTCAACCCTTTGGGTTATTTTATGCCGAAGACGTTTTTGCTTTATTCATTCTTGTTGGGTATTCAATTATTTTATCTAATTAACACTTACTATAACTCCGGATCAGCATGGACATGGGATTAATGGCAATAAGGGGGTACTCTACACTCAACAGTGGAATGTCACCACTAGATGAAATTTAGCGTCGTAGACAGGACATGGTTTAATTTGTTTTGTCTTTTGCAGGGTCCAAAAGATTCAAAATAATATCAATCCTTTAAGTCTCTCTCGCACACGAAAGGTGATTCCTTTCCCAACTGAGCACGTTACTCTCACTTCAAATAGCAGTCGTCAGATTTCACTTGCCGCCCAAACACTTTCTTCCTCACTCGCTCTGTCAGCGACAGTCCGTCTTTATTTCTGCTCGTTCTGCTGCACTTATGCAAATTCGGATATACTTTATTTGGGTCTCTACTAACAACACCTCAGCTACGAGGAGGTAGTGAGTTCCAGTATCCGTAGCCACTCGCCACACTCTTCCCCCTCGCACAGGCCAAACATATCCTGACACGCTTTGTTTGTGGGGGCTGGGAATCCGCTTGTTCATAGGGCTGCATTTCAATTTCGTCACATTTTGTTTTATTTGTTTTTGTTTATTTATTTTGTTTTATGACACGTCATCCATTGTTAGTTATTTAATGTTAAAGCCAACCTCGTATGTATTTACCAACTCTTCCGCGTGAGGTCAATTTTTAAATGGTATTTAACAGGTTTGAATTTAGAGTTTTCCTTCTCCTTGGAATACTAATGTTATAGAGTCTATTTTTTCCTATTATTTACCCATAAATTGAATTAGAATAGTGGAATGTATGTCTTCCCCAATGATATTAGCTCTATGTGAAAATCAAACAGTCTCATTCAAGATTTAAATACGTTACGCAGTCTCTCTTTCTTATGACAATAACTATTAGTCTACGGGCGTCTCTTTGCAGAATAAAAGTAGGGGTACTATGTAGCTCATTGCTGGGGGGAAGATGGGGTCAATACCTTTCCCAATATTCAGTGTTATTATATCTATGGATGAACTAATGCATTATAACGGCATGACGTTGTTTTCCCACTAATACCAACTGATCCTTATATATGCGTTACACCACTGTGTCTGATTTTGTTAAGCTTAGCAAGCTGCAATAATGTTTGTCAAGTGTAAAGCTATGGTTAAAAACATGAATAACACAATTGCTTTACTGAAGTTTTATTCAATATACATATTTACCAACCCCTCCTCAGGAGCAGGATGTGGCTCAAGGTCAATTTCTTAAATGAAGTTTAACAGATTTCAAATAAGTGTTTTCCGTCTAGATTGGTTGCCTAATCAAGTTTAAAAAGTCCAGTATGGCTACTATTTACTCATAGCTGTAGTGAGAATAGTTTGATGTTTACTTTTACGATGTGAAATGCAACCACTCTCGTCCAGGATTTAAACTCTTTTCGTCTAGTCCATTTCCCATAAAAAAAAACTTTACACAATGTACCTCCTTTATTCAATATAACTTAAATATGGTCCAGTTTAGGTGAAGATTATTTAGTATATTTAGCGGATTGATCCAAGGGAGACAACTATACTTGATTTGACCACACAAGCTACGTTACTTAGACCATCGGGCTACTTAATAAACTTGTATTAGTCGGAAAATATTTTATAAGCCTTTATTTATCTCCCGTAGTCGTCTCGGAGTGGTTGCGCAGAGTTGGTTGAATTCCACTGTTTTGCCATAAGTGCGGTGGCGCGTGAAGTGAATTCTTCCGTTTGTGTACATAAAGGGGTCCGACAGGTGATGACATTAATAACAAAAACACTAAATTCCAATATATTTTTAAACATCTATAGAATTAGTTTGAACTATATATCAGTTGACTTTAAAATGGTTTGGTTAATTTTTATAATTTGGGTTATTTCATGTCAAAGCCATCCTTGTAGAAAAGCAATTGTGTATTATATAAAGCCATAGATAGGTGGGAGACGGAGGTTTCATACCTTTCCCAAAGGTATTAGTCCGAAAGTGAACGTAGTAGAACGGCTGGTTCTAACCCGTTTATTACGATTTCGCAGTCCAGCACATTAACCACTATGCCAGTGGACTTTCCCTCTAGAGAAGGACAAATTGAATATAAATGCAATGAATTGCGAGCCAAACTTGGTATAAATCGTTCTAAAAAGAGACACCTATTATTATTTCCTTAGTTTAATTAAGTAAGGCTCAAGACCATAGTCTCTCAAATATGGTTGATATCAGACGAGCTCGGTATCCCGCAGTTCAGTGTGGTTCTTCATCTTATAGACCTCAACAAAAGCATCCGTAGATGCGGAATTGAGCTTTGAGCTCCTTTGTATCTACATATTATTGTTTTTGAAATAGACATTTTCATTAATAATCCTGCCATATTGTACACAATTTAAAAATTAGATTTCGTGAAAGAATATATTAGTCAGATTTGAAAATGGTACACTTTCAGGAATGTGGTGCTGAGCTGTCAATTAGAGAGTCTCAAAGGTGTCTTGGAGAAGAAAAGTGTCCAGATGGTAACACTTAATTGGTAATTGCTCCTTTTTTTATTTTTTCAACTCATTCTCTTGTTGGTCGTGTCAAGTAAGAATTTTAAAAAAGTCATTTTACACGAATGAATTACAATAAATAAACATCCAATAATGAAAAGCAATTCGATGAAAAATAGATAATAAAATCCGTCTAAACAAACAAATAGATGTCGAGAATGGCTGACGTTGTAGCAAAGAATAGAAAAAGGAGAGAAGAGGTCACCATTTTTTTTTCTTTGACAGGCTAAATAGAAAAAATAAAAAAGAGGAACGCACGTCTTGCTAGCAGGCCGCCAGATTATAACTAATTGGCTGTTGTTACTTTTAAGCAATCCCACGAATAAATAAACATTTCACTTTGGATTGTAACTGTTCAGTTGGATGTTGACGTTTCTATTAATAAAATGGAATACATATGTGAGGAATTAAAGGCACAGCGTATACATAGAAACGTGAAGCGCGCTTAGCGTAACAATTGTCGTTATATGAAAGGAATCAGGGACCTGAGTTCAAATTCTTGACGAGGCTGTTTGTGTTTAACTTTTCTCTAATGCCTTGGAAAAACATAAATACATCTGGTCTTCTCTTAATCACAACTATAGGTAAATAGTAGCGCCGACTGAGTTCTTTATCATTAGTTAGACAACCAGTCTGAGAATTAATGTTGAAAGGTATCCATCCAACTAACATCTCTCCAGCTATGGGTAAATAGTAGGTCAGAATCGCTATTCAAAGTGGTTAGTTAACCAGACAAGTTGAAGAAAACTTGAATTCAAGAAACTGACTTGTGTCACAACCTACTTGTGGAAGGGTTGATAAAATATATTGAGGACCCAGCAGAAATAATAATTCCGAAAACTGACTAACAGGGATTGGAAATACAAGGAGGAATTGACACCATCCAGACACAGCATTAAGACTTGGTAAAATACTCGGAAGAGTCCTGGAGACCCGATGAGACTTATTATCACTCAGGTTCCAGTGAAAAAACCATCTGCTTCCACTGATGGGGAAAACTTCCAAGGAGTGAAATAATAATAATAATAATAATAATAATAATAATAATAATAATAGAGAATGGCAATCGACATAGTAGTACTAATAATAATAGCAACAAACAATAACAACGAACAACAACAACAACAAAACAAATAAAAATAATAATAATAATAATAATAATAATAATAATAATAATAATAATAATATCATCTAGTAGATTTCAAAAGTCAACGAGTGATCCCGTAAAAATACCATTCCACACTTACTAAGCCCACTCCTGCTTTTCTCATTCCTCTATACCTCGCACCAAAACCCATTCCTCTTTCGTCTCTTACCTAATTACCTTTTAAGTATAAACGCAGAATGTACAAGCATTATCCCAATATAATTAAAAAAAAAACTTCAGCCAAATAATGAGGCGAAATATCAATGAATTCAGTCTGTGTTGTTATATCCACTTTTTCTATTTTCAACCACACACACCTGACACACACCGACACACACACATACACACACACACATATGACCATAGGGAAACATAACTTATGTTATCGTTCTTGCTCCTCCATTTTTTAGTCACGCAATATATATATATATATATATATATATATATATTTATTTATTTATTTTACAAAGTTTTCACAGATCAATGTTCATTATAAACAGCGACCCAGGTTTCATGCCAAGGGGCAATCATCAGGCTGTTGAGCAAGATCCCATGGTGTTTGTTGAAGTTCTTTACTCAATGTCACATTTTGGACTGCAAATAACGTCGGTTAGTTCCGCGGACGCTATTATAGTTCGGATTTACTAAAAATACATTTTTTCAAAATTTGCATTTTTTTGTAGTAATGCCAACGAAGTTGCCTCCCTTTATTCGTTAAAAATAGAACATTTTTTTATACTTTGAAAAAATTTTTTTATATATATATATATATATATATATATATATATTACTTTTGTAAAATTTTCTATTTTTCAAAATAAAATCCTTCCTTCTATGATGTATTATCTCTCTAGTTCTATAAAAAAAGTATTGGGGAATTTTGAAATTGTCTAACACACACACACATGCGCGCGCACACACACACACACACACACACACACACATACACATATGTGTGTGTGTGTGTGTGTGTGTGTGTGCAGACCCGTATATATTGCATAGTATTCAAGCGTGGAAAATTGTGTTTAGGTTTTGTTTTATGTCTCTGAATTTATTTCAAAATCTTATTGATCTGTTAGTAGATTAGGATCAGAAGACATTACAAACGAGTTTACCCATTAATCACTGACATATTATTCTTGTATTTTGTTAGATGAATTTGTCTACATAATTTATACATGGAAACATTCGTGTCACTGAGTTTCCATCTACATTTATATATAGAAAACCAGACACGCCTACAACAACACACATATACGTAGTTTGCACGGTTTGAGAAATACGTTCATTAACTATTACTGTATTACATACACAGTAATTATCTGTCACTGACAAGTGACAAATCAAAGTTTCCATCATAGCTAATGGATTAAATTGTCGGCACTGTGTTTCGTCTAACAATTGTGATTGTTAATATTTCTTATTACGTAATTCCGTTACTTTTTTTAAAACAACATGATTATCATACAAACCACGTGCCTCAAGCGATTGAACATTTCTGTGTGTGCAAGTACAGGGTCACCCAATAAAAACAGAACCCACATTCTGTTTTTTGTGGGGTAACCCTCTATATACTATATACATGGAGGCGCATGGTCTAATGGTTAGAGCTGTGGGAAATGGACTCGTCAACGCGAGTTCAATTCCTGGACGAAGCTGTTGGAATTTCATATGGCGCTAATACCCTTGGAAAGTATGAATCCAATTCTCCCTCCAGCTATGGGTAAATAGCAGGACAGACTGGACTCTTTAACCATAGCTAGGTAACCAGTCTAGAGAAGGAAAACTGAATTCTAAACCTGTAAACTCCGCTTAAGAAATTGACCTTGTCGCATCCTGCTCGAGCGGAGGGTGGTAAATATATATATATACATATACTAATTACTGATGCAGACTAACAGCACACACAAAAAAAAACACAGAACTGAAATTCTGTTTTCTGGGTCACCATGTAGTTAAGATAAAAAATACACATTTTACAGTTTCTTCAAGCGTATTCAATCTGACAAAGTTTATACCCTTTAATCAGCCATCATATTTATATTGCACATGCTTTGATACCATTCCTCAATAAATTGTGAATCTTAGTGGAATCATTCATCTTTCTAATTGCTAACCACCCCAAGGTTTTCCAAGAAGTTAGCATGATGTTTGGTTTGGTTTGTTTTGTTTTACGGCATATCAACCTCAGTGGGTCATTTAATGCCGATAAAGTTTTGAAATAAATCAATTCTTAATGGATAATACAATTTTTTATAAATACATTTTTCTATTTAACCCATAGATGGGACCCTAACAGGTACTAGCACTCCGGGTCAGAGTGGACCAGGGGGCAATGTGATGAAGGGGTGCTCCACATTCCCCAAACCTCCAAAACTGGAACCTCACCATCAGATAGAGTTTAACGTCATTCCCAGGACATGTAGACCGCAGCCACCGCTTTCTAGTACCCATATGATAAAAAGGGGTTGGGGTTGCCATAAGCGCAATAGGGTTGGGAAAATCATATAGGTGCTAGGGCTTGACGTGACCAGCCGATTGATCGGAGGGGGCCTCTCCGACCGCCCGTCTAGCCCAAGATAGGGCCAAAGTGGAGTATTGCAAGTCATGAACTGCTCATCCACCTTTAGCATGATGGCTATGTAGAAAATGGAACTTGATGCTCATGTTGCAATCGAGCATTTTGTATCTATCGTAATTCCCTTCCCTTACTTAAAAAAAAGAAAAACATGTTTATCATAAAAACCACATGCCTCAAGTGATTAGAACATTTCTATATTCTCATCTTTGTTATATTAAGATTTCCTACAACCTAACACACACACATACACAAAAACAGATAGAAACGCACACTGCCTTCGGGCAGGAATTGAAATGTTTTCATCTCCCTCAGCAGTGTTCTAGTGACCCTGAACCAGAGAATTCCAACACTGAAGTCAAGGCATTCCCAATTGCACTGTAATTATAAAATTCAGCAAAATCATATTTTTCTTCTTGTTAATATATGTAACCATGTTCACAGTACCGCCTCTTCCAAAAACATGTTGATGTCGAAAACATGTGTATGATCACTTTTCGACTAATTCCATTGGTAGGATATGAATCTCACCAACCCACCCACTAGCTGTTAAATAGAATCACAACTGTTATTCTGCAAGAATAGCTTTGCATTAAATAAACCCCGAAAGTTGGTTATGCCAATTATACAGAGAAAGAGAAAGAAAATTTGGTTTGATATAAAAATGTAAAGTTGTCGGGCGGCCTAAATTCGTATCAGCCAGTCAGCGAGGAATTGCCCATAATCACCTACCAATACGCATATTTCACAATAAATGTCGCATAGTTGATGCGGCGTTCCAGTGAAGATTGGTAAAAACAAAATACAGATTTAGAGATAACGACGAATTAATATCAGTAAAGGGAAAAATCAGACACATGGTCACATAAAAATACCACTCACGATATCATTGAAGTTCAAATATCCTGAATTGTTCACAAGAATAGGAAGATGTGAAGTGGTATTCTCAAGTCGATGATGGAAAAGTCTATTTTATTACAAATTGTAGCCCACCTGCAATGGGTGGTGCTGTTTTGCAACAACTGAAATTTAGGTGGTTACTTAACGGTTTGCCGGTAACCAACTGCAATGGTCCTTTAAAAACATCTCCATCTCTCGAGTGTCACCGTCTAGCTATAGATCTCATGATTGACATCTACTTTTCAGTCAAACAGATTGGCACTAAGTTGGTTGGTTTGTTGATTTGTTGGATTTTACGGCATGTCAACACTTGTAGCGTTAATTTATGATGAAGGCATTTTGTTTTATTCATTCTTGATGGACATTCAATATCTTTTACTCAATTTAAAAATAATTAAACTCATATTTTTTCTATTTAACCCATAGATGTGACCCTAAAAAGTAGTACCATTCCAGGTCTGAGTGACCTGGAGTAATGTTGATGAAGGGATACTCCACACTCTTCAGAGCCCCAAGTTCCAAATTGGAACTTCACCATTAGATGCAGTTAATGCCATAGCCAGGACACCTGGGACCAGGGTTATTGTGTGTGAGGTAGTCACAACATTACAAGGACTATTAATAGTCCCTAACTTAGCTTAAATATTAGGCCAATCTTGCAGAATATCTTAAGTGTGCAGGTTTTTTATAAATGACCAGGTAAAAATGTCATTTGTAAACATTCAATATTGACGTCATTATATGGGAATTTCAATAGTTTCCCATAAATTTTAGCTACTTAGAATGTCTATTTAGAATATAAATATTTTCCTAGAATTCTTAACTATTTCTAAAATGTCATAAACATCAATGACAAAAAGAAGTGTTCAGAAATTTTATTACGAGCCCAACAACCTAATAAACAATCATGCATAGAAAAAATTTAGCCAACCCCTACGGACGAGCAGGATGCAACACAAGTAAATTTGTAAGTGAAGCTTAACAGGTTCGAGGACAAAAGTTTTCCTTCTCAAATTATTTAACATTTTTTTTAAAGATGCTTATTTATTGAACGACCATCGTATATATGATTTTGATATTAAATCAAATACTCATTGGGAACTTACGCAAGTGCTGAGGTACTGTGACGCAAGTAGTGAAGTAAGTTTGGTTTCAGCCAGACAGACACCGAATCTGCGTTATAATAGATATTAATACACTTTGATATATGAAGGAACCATTCTAAGGAGATAGATATGCAATACTACGGTACCAATTAGGAAGAGTAGTATGTTAGATTACCATACTTATCTCGTATAGCCTTTTCTATTTGATGATATCTCCTTCAATTGATCTGTAGGATTTGTCTAAGGTCTGAGTATGTTGCTCTTCTATTCTGCTATTTCTGTATCTTGGATCTGAGCTGTTGTTAGTTTGCATTCTCTTTGTTTCACCCTTTCGTTGGGAACCACTTGTATCTTCATCTCGGTTTTTTCTTCTCTCTAGTGCTCGTTGCCGCTTTTATTAATGAAACACAAGACAATGTGTTATTTGAGCTCTTTATTTTCTTTAACCCAAGTAAATGGCCTCGGAGAACAAATCGACATTTTATGTTTGTCCCGTTCAAATAGCCAGCAAAAAACTCCCTTTCACATTATCTTTCTCTATTTGCACAACCCGTTCCGGCTTTGCCATAACCAATGAGATGCCAAGGTCAGTTACTTACAGGTCTCATTTACACGTTTTTTTTTTCTATTTCTACAATTTTCAATTTCCACACTATATCCCATGTATGTGCCACAAACACAAAACACTGCTGAGGTCATACACTGACCTCCACACTCACCATTATCTCATACACAGGAAGTTAATGAAAGATCAAATATGTAATATTTACAATCAAATACATACCTTATACATTTATGTAATTCTATTTTTATTTACGGACGTATTGCGAATTCAGAGACTTTCTTTATTGTAGACAAATACTTATTTATGGGAGATAACAATATTTCCAATATGTAGTCGTGTCAGTGCTACTATACAGCTACATGATTTGGCTCTAACGAAACGATTAGGAAAAAGGTAACGCGAAGTGTACAAAGATGCTCCGTATCTGTCTTGAACAAATCTTAGAAGCAAGCAACCCATAAAAAAGCAAATGTACAGCCAATT
>CM042137.1:3817741-3884916 GCA_023376005.1 Doryteuthis pealeii
ATTGACAGTTTCTTGCCTATGCGATTTTCAAACCAAGTGTGCATTTGTTTCTGTTTTTCCTCATATACTGTAGTTTCGTGCATCGTTAGAAGTGTTGATTCGCAAATTTGGTTAATATGAGTGTATTGTGAAAGTTCATTCGGGATCTTTGAATATTATGTGGGTGTTGGAGTACTGTAAAAGAAATTCATTCATGATTGGGAGGAGCCTGTGTCTACATTTGAAACTTCTGTTAAATGGTTGTTTAGTCTATGGAAAGTTATTAATGGCTAATACTTCTTCTATGGAGATTTCAATTTCTATAGGCTATAATAGGCTGGCTGGCTATTTTCCTTATTTTTCCAAGGTTATTTCTGGTGTGATAAGGTTTGAATTTTCTTGATTTTTCAAATGTGTTTAGCATAGTGTTGCATTTCCAATTGCTAAATGGTATCTTATGTGTGTATCTCGGTTTGTTTCCAGGTGCCTTCGGGCACACCAATGATATTATTTTCTGTATTTTATTAGAGCTTACACTGAGTTTGTAACTACAACATTAGTCCTTGCTAACAAAAAACAAAATATTTAAATTAGTTTCATAAAAGGAAATGAGGAGTGTAGCAACATGTTATTTCATGGCGATGAAATAGATTTGCAAGGAATTCACATATCAGTTGAGACATGCGAGAACGTAGAAACGACTATCAACCTTTTTTTAATTGCAATGTCTTGGGGCATCAAGGGTATATCTTTGATTTACTTCACATAAAAGCAACCCCGTCTTGTCAGATGACTGAGAATTAAGCAATGGAACGCAGCCGTTCGGTTCTAAAATGGAGTGAATATTTAGAACAAAATTTAATTATTATACAATAGAAACTGTGCAAAAAAAAACTGTACTAAAATATTTAAAAAACAACGAACTCTCTCACTCACACACTTTACTTAATCACTCACACCCCGTATTGTAAGTGGTCATAGTTAATGAACATTTCACAAAAAGACCCAATTTTAGTGTAATCATCATTTACATGTGCATTAATCATCTTATTTTACAATAACGTAGACCAGTTTCAGTGAAACTTGGCAACTTTTCATATTCTCGCGTAAGCGATCATCAAATTGAGTAAAGATAATTGCCTTATGAATTAATGTACATCTACATTAACCTTTCTGCCTATAAGTATAGCAAACTCGTAAAACGCACTTTCCTGTATAAGGATGGAGCCACTCTTGACGGCCTTACATACAAAGCGATGTGTGTATTAAAAACAGTTAAAATCCCTTCGCCCATTCTGTAAGTGATGACAGCCTAAATGGTAAGTTGTCGACTGACACTCAAACGATCGGATTTCAATTCCGCTGTAGTAGCTTACAAATGGTCTAGCCACAGATACTTGATAAGTAAACACGTGTCTATGGATGACCTATAATATATAAAAATTGTCTACAACCTGGATATTGAAATTAAATCTAATGCTCGTATACTTTTCTATGTTAGAAAGTATAAAAAATGAATAGAGTAATGATAAAATGTCAAATTTGAGAGGGATAAGTTAAATCTTACTACAATATTGAGAAGAAAAATAAAGAAACGAGAAAAAGACAACATGTATTCGTACCGCTATGAAAAATAGAAAAAATGCAACAATTTCTCAAAATGTTAATTGTCAATAGCAATGACTTCTCATTTTTATAACTTGCTGTAATTGTTTTCTTCAGTTTTGGATGAGATTTGCAACTAGTCAATTTGCAGATTTACTTCCATTCTTTCAAATCGTACACTTTCTAATTCCCGAATGATTCTGGGTGACCGACGATTTATTTCGAACTTACAATCTGCGCAATAGATTTTCAATGAGAATCAATCAGGACTCATTGAAGCCATGGCTGAACTGTATCTCTTATTTCTGAATCCATGCAGTCACTTCATTTAGAAGATGTTTTGATCTTATCTTGCTGAAAAGTAATAATTAATCGCCGTTCTAGCATCAATATTCTCCGCTGGTCGTTGTTATATTTTCACCCAGAATTTGATATATTCTTCAGATTCATAAATTCCTCCTATTGCAATCAATTGTCCATCTTTTTTGAGCTAAAAAGAACCCCAAACCATTATCGAGCCTCCTCCATGCTTTAACGTTGGCATGAGTTTCCTTTGAGAGGAAAAGCTTACCAATACCTTGCTGCAAATCTTCTGCTACATTTTAAAGTCTAAATGCCTTTTGTTAATCACTCTATATTATATGTCCCAAAAACACAATGTCTTTTTTACAAAAAAAAGGCTTAGCAAAAATTAACCAGAAACAATGTGACATGGTTTGTGAAAGTGCAGTTTGTCGAGTTGGTTTTCCTACAACTATTTTCTATTTAAACTACGTTCTATTGTGCGAGTATTTGCACAAGGTATGGGTAGCTTTCTCTCAAAGAACTCAATGCAACGTTAAAGCATGAGGAGCTCGATAAATGTATTGGGGTTCCTTTTAGCTCAAAAAAAGGACGGACAATTATTGCCAATAGGAGGAATATATGAAATCTAGAAATATATCAATTCTGGGTGAAAAATATTTACAAACGACCAGCGGAGAATATTGAGACTAGAACGCGATTAAATTATTACTTTTCAGCAAAGATAATGATCAAAAACATATTCTAAAAAGAGACTTGCAGGATTCAGAAAAAGAAGATTACAGTTTCACCATGCCTTCAAAGGATCCTGAACTTGATTTCTCATTGAAATTCTATTGCAAGAATTGTAAGTCGAATAAATCGTCGGATCACCAGAATCATTGGAGGAATTAGAAAGTGTAACGATTGAAAGTAAATGGAAGTAAATCTCAAAGTACTAGTTCAAAATCTCCATCCAAAACTGAAGAAAACAATTACAGCAATTATAAAAAAATGAGAAAGTCATGCTATTGACAATTAACATTTTGAGAAATTTGTCATTTTGTTCTATTTTTCATACGGTTACAATACATTTGTCTTTTCCTCGTTCTTTATTTTCTTCTCATAATTTAAGTAGATTCTAACTTATCCCTCTCAAATTTGACTTATATGACTCTATTTCCATTTTTTATACTTTCTAACAAGAAAAGTTATACGAAGCATTAAATTTAATATTCAAATATCCAGGGTTGTAGAACAATTTTATATATTATTATAGTCATCCATAGACACGTGTTTCGACTTATTCAAGTATCTGTGCTAAACATTTGTAAGCTACCGACAAGCCGAATGAAATCCGATCGTTGAGTTCATCCGACAACTGAAACCATTAGGGCTGGTCATCACTTACAGAATGCGAAGGGATTTTAAAAACTGTTTTAATACACACAGCGCTTGTAATGTAAGCCGTCATAAGAGCTCCATCCCTTATACAGGAAAGCGTTGCGTTTACGAGTTTGCATACTTATTACAGAAAGGTTATGTAGATGTTAATAATTCATAAGCAATTACTTACTCAATTTTGAATGACGCTACGCCGAGAACTGAAAGTCTCCAAGTTTCCACTGAAACTGCTGCTCTACGTTATTAAAATAAAATGATTAAATGCACATGTTTAATGATGATTACACTAAAATTTGGTTCCTTTTGTGAAATCTTCAAAACTATGACCACTTACCAATTACGGGGTGTGAGTGATTAAGTAAAGTGTGTGAGTGAAGAGAGCTACTAGTTTGTTTGTTAAAATTTAGTACAGTTTTTTTTTGCACACTTTCCTATTGTATATTATTAAAATTTGTTCCTAAATATTCACCCATTTTAAACCGAACAGGCTCGCCCATTGACTTAATTTCAGCATCTGACAAGACGGGTGCTTTTATTAGTGACAGTAAATCAAAGATATACCCATTATGCCCACAAACATTGCAATTAAAAAAAGTTAAGTCGTTCTACGTTCTCGGATTCTCAACTGATATGTGATCCCTTGGCAATCTAGTTCAGCGGCCATGAAATTAACATTATGTTGTAATCCTCATTTCCTTTATGAAACTATTTAATATTTTTAGTCTTTTTGTAACAAGGACTAATTTTCTATACAAAGCCATTGTAAGCAGCAAATAAAATACAGAAAATAATATACATTGGTGTGACCGAAGGCACCTGGAAACAAAGAGATACACACATAAGATACCATTTAGCAATTGGAAATGCAACACTATCTAAACACATTTGAAAAATCAAGAATTCAAACCTTATCACACCAGAAATAAACTTGGAAAATAAGGAAAATAAGCACCAGCCATTATAGCCTAACTAGAAATTGAAACCTCTCCATAGAAGAAGTATTAGCCGATAATAACCTTTCCAGTAGATAAAAAAACCATTTAACAAGAAGTTCAAAATGTAGACACAAGCTCCTCCCAAATCATGAATGAAATTCCTTACAGTACTCCAACACCCACATAATATTTCCAAAATCCCGAACATGAAACTTTCACCAATACACCTCATATTAACCAAATTTGCGAATCAACACTTACTACGATGCACGAAACTACAGTATATGAGGAAAAACAGAAAACAAATGCACCACTTGGTTTGAAATCGATAGGCAAGAAAACTGTCATTTACCAAGAACCTTGACTTCAGTCCACATTACGCTAACTTATCAATGAACTGAGCCAACTACTTACTCATTAAATATAGAATACATCATATTCACATAATATATATATATAATATATATATATATATATATATATATATATAATATATATGCGTGTGTATGTGAGTGTGTGTGTGATTGCCAAATCACATCTTTTATGAAACGTAAGGTTCCGTGGTTGGTGTGTGTGAAATAATTAATACATCAATCGTTATTCTTGTATTAATTCGGACTAAATAAAAAAGGAATTCTCCAGAAGTATTATTACGAAAGTGTCAGCTGTGACGCTTAACCAGACAGAAAAAGAAAAAAATTCAAATAATGAAGTTTCAAAAATTATTGTAAAATAAACAAATACAAAACCAAGAATATTGTAACAAAACCGCGAGGCAAACAAACGAATTAAAATTCATTCTGAACAGAGATAGATTTACATAGACCAAAAGCTCACAACACACACATAGCGGAAGACATATACACACACAGACACACACACACAAATACACAATTACACATGAACATTTATACAGATATCGGAAACACATATTCACAAACACGGAAGGGCACATACACACACAGATACACCACCACAATTAACACACACACAAACATATAAAAGAACACCCCGAACTTGAAAGAGCACAACACATTGACATGGAAAACCGCATGCTACACACCACTCACCACACAGAACATACTCGCACAATCACAGAGCACATACGAACAGAAAAATAACAACACACAAACATACACATAGAGTCATTGAAAGAAACACACACACGATATACATACATGGAAGAACACCACACACCGACATGAAAGTGGTGACACACACCACCGCGCACACACCAAGACCACGGGAGGATTACACACACCGCGTACGCACCACACAACAGACACGGAGGACTAAACAGACACACCACAACACACCAACACACACCACACAACACACACCACACTGGAAAAAAACTTTTACAAACGCACACAGACATGGAAGAGCTTTTACAAACGCAAACAGATAGAAACACACACACACACACACACACACACAACACACATATATATATATATATATTATATATATATATATGTATTATATATATATATGATGCCATGCAACACACATACAATCACACACACACACACACACACACACACACACACACACACACCACCACATACATGGAAGAGTTACTCACGTAGACACAGACATGAAGCAGTAATATAAAAGCAAACAGAAAACACACACCACATATGCCAAAATATTATATATATATATTATATATAATAATTATAATATGATGCATTGCCACGCAAACATACCACACTTTCTCTCTCACACACACAACGCATTATATATTATAATATATATATAAAATATATATATATATATATAAAAATTTATTATATATAATATATAAGATATATATATATATATAGTGATCTGCTTAATTTCTACATTTTGTTTATGCGTATTTCACTATTTCATGTGCGGCCTGGAACTTATATATATAATATAAAGCCCAGGCGGACACGAAATAAGAAAACCATACGCATTAAACAAAATGTAAGAAATAAAAGCAGATCAATTTTACTCCACTGAAAAAAACTTTTGTATCGAGTACATGCAATAATGAAACCAGAAATAAAAAAATAATACGATGTCTTGTTCTAAATGAAGCAGACAATATATTTCTTAAGGCATAATTCTCCCAGAATTTTCTTTATCTTCTAATTATTCGATTATTATTTCTTATTAATGTCACTTAATTCTTTCAGGACTTTATATTTCTAGATGTGCTAAAGAAAATAATTACCAGATAAACGTCTTTTTTATATCCAAACGTTGTTGATATAAAAGAAAAGAATTATGTTTTAAAAACAAAACTGGCAATCAATTGAAAACATTTCGCAGACTTTTATTAGATTAGTTTTAACGAGAAATGGTTCCTTTATTTACCGCGGTTTGCTCATGTCGGCTTAGAGCAATATCTAGGGGGGGAAAAAAAAAAAAACCCCCCCCCCCAAACCAAAAAAGGTTTTTTTCCAGGTTCGATTAACACACCCTCGTCAAACTCAGCGGTTATGAGTAGCACAGGATCTTGTTGCGGTAAAGTAAGGAGCTGATGTAGTGTGGCCGCCCCACCTCAGAGACGCTAAAATAACTCCTTAGTCTAGCGCCTAGTTAAAAGAAATAAACTCCCTCGCTGCATGACTGATACCGACATTAGCCGCCCCGATGACTTTACTTTACTTTTTACCTACTATAAGAGTAATGTTCTTTCTTTTTTTTTAGAATTTCATTCTTTATTTGCATCACTATACTGTCCATATACATTATTCATTATCAGACAGCAGCAGCAGCAGGAAAGCAACGGTGTGGCCGATAGCCACGGACATCCATAACTTCTTCCTCAACCAACCCACCTTATCGAACCATCGTTCTAGTTTCCTCTGTCCCACCCACCCTGGTCGACCCACATCTGTATATCAAGATGACCTTAAGAGGATATACCACTGATGAGCACGTCCTTGCTTCCTCCAACTGTGTCCAGCATGTCTTTTCGTCCTATCCGAGATAGTCTGTGATTAAGACGCAACTTGCCTTACATTGCTTTTTAGGCGGTTGCTCTTCTAAGATTTGTTCAAGACAGATACGAGCATTCTTTTGTACACTTCGCGTCTACCTTTTTTCCTAATCGTTTCGGTTAGAGGCCAAATCACTGTAGCTGTATTAGCACTGACACGACTACATAATTGAAATATTTATCTCCCAGAAATAAGTATTGTCTACAATAAAGAAAGTCTCTGATTCGCAATTACGTCCTGTAAAAAAAAAATAGAATTACATAAATGGATAAGGTATGTATTGAATTGTAAATATACATATTTTGATCTTGTCATTAACTTCCTGTGTATGAGAGATAATTGAGTTGGAGGTCAGTGATGACCTCAGCAGTGTTTGCGTTGTGGCACATACATGGGGATATAGGATGTGAAACATTGAAAATTGTAGAAATAGAAAAAAAAAACGTGTAAATGAGGACCTGTAAGTAACTGACCTTGGCATCCATTGTTAATGCACAAAGCAACGGAACGGCGTTGTGCACAATAGGAAGATAATGTTGAAAGGGGGAGTTTTTGGCTGGCTATTTGAACGGGACAAAACATAAATTGTCGATTGTTCCCGGGCCATTTACTTGGGTTAAAGAAAATAAAAAGCTCAAATAAAAACAACATTGTCCTTGTGTTCATTAATAAAAAGCGCAACCGAGCACATAGAGAGAAAGAAAAAAACCGAGATGAAGATCACAAGTGTTTCCAAACGAAAGGTTGAACAAAGAGAATGCCAAAACTAACAACAGCTCAGATCACAAGATTACAGAAAATAGCAGAATAGAAGAACAAACATACTCAAACCTGAGACAATCCTACCAGATATCAATTGAAGGATGATCATCACAAAAATAGAAAAGGCCTATACGAGATAAAGTATTATGTAATCTAACATACTTACTCTCCTAATTGGTACCGTAGTATTGCATACTATCTCCTTAGAATGGTTCCTTCATATATCAAAGTGTATTAATATCATCTATTATAAACGCAGATTCGGTGTCTGTCTGGCTGAAAACCAAACTTACTTCACTACTTGCGTCACAGTACTCAGCACTTGCGTAAGTCCCCAATGAGTATTTGATTTAATGATCAAAATATATATTACGATGGTCGTTCAATAAATAAGCATCTTTAAAAAAATGTTAAATATTTATGAGAAGGAAAACTTTTGTCCTCGAAATCTGTATAAGCTTCACTTACAAATTTACCTTGTGTTGCATCCTGCTCGTCCGTAGGGTTGGCTAAATTTTTTTTTTTCTATGCCATGATTGTTTATTAGGTTGTTGGGCTCGTAATAAAAATTCTGAACACTTCTTTTGTCATTGATGTTTAATGACATTTTAGAAATAAGTTAAGAATTCTAGGAAAATATTTATATTCTAAATAGACATTCTAAGTAGCTAAAATTTATGGGAAACTATTGAAATTCCCATATAATGACGTCAATATTGAATGTTACCAAATGACATTTTTACCTGGTCATTATAAAAAAACCTGCACACTTAAGATATTTCTGCAAGATGGCCTAATATTTAAGCAAAGTTAGGACTATATAATAGTCCTTGTAATGTTGTGACTACCTCACACCACCAATAACCCTGGTCCCCAGGTTGTCCTGGCTATGGCATTAAACTGCATCTAATGGTGAAGTTCCAATTTTGGAACTTGGGGCTCTGAAAGTGTGGAGTATCCCTTCATCAACATTACTCCCAGGTCACTCAGACCTGAATAGGTACTACTTTTTATGTGTGGCGTCACATCTAATGGTTAAATAGAAAAAATATGGAGTTTAATTATTTTTAGAATTGAGTATATGAATATGTAGTTAAGTGTCCATCAAGAATGAATAAATTACAAAATGCCTTCATCATAAAATTAAGCTACAAATGTTGACATGCCTTAAAATCCAACAAATCAACAAAACAAAATCCAACTTAGTGCCAATCTGTTTGACTGAAAAGTAGATGTCAATCATGAGATCTATAGCTAGACGGTGACACTCGAGAGATGGAATGTTTTTAAAGGACCATTGCAGTTGGTTTAACCGGCAAACCGTTAAGTAACCACCTAAATTTCAGTTGGTTGCCAAAACAGCACCACCCATTGCAGTTGGCTACAATTTGTAATAAATAGACTTTTCCATCATCGACTTTGAGAATACCACTTCACATCTTCCTATTCTTGTGAACAATTCAGAAGGTATTTTGAACTTCAGATGTATATCGTGAGTGGTATTTTTATGTGACCATGTGTCTGATTTTTCCCTTTACTGATATTAATTCGTCGTTATCTCTAAATCTGTAGTTTGTTTTTACCAATCTTCACTGGAACGCCGCATCAACTATGCGACATTTTATTTGTGAAATATGCGTATTGGTAGATGTGATGGGCAATTCCCGCTGACTGGCTGATACCGAATTTAGGCCGCCCCGACAACTTTACATTTTTATATCAAACCCAAATTTTCTTTCTTCTTTCTCTGTATAATTGGCATACCAACTTTCGCTGGTTATTTAATGCCAAAGCTATTCTTGCCAGAATAACAGTTGTGATTCTATTTAACAGCTAGTGGGTGGTGGTTGAAGATTCATATACCTACCCAATGGAATTAGTCGAAAAGTGATCATTACACATGTTTCCGACATCAACAATGTTTTTGGATAAAGAGCGGTTACTGACGTGAACATGGTTTACATATATTAACAAGAAGAAAAATATGATTTGCTGAATCATAATTACAGTGCAATTGGGAATGCCTTGACTTCAGTGTTGAAATTCTCTTCGTTCAGGGTCACCTAGAACACTGCTGAGGAGATGAAAACATTTCAATTCCTGCCCGAACCAGTGTGCGTTTCTATCTGTTTTTTGTATGTGTGTGTTTAGGTTGTAGGAAATCTTAATATAACAAAGATGAGAAATAGAAATGTTCAATCACTTGAGGTCATGTGTTTTTATGATAAACATGTTTTTCTTTTTTTAATTAAGGGAAGGGAATTACGATAGATACAAAAATGCTCGATTGCCAACATGAGCATCAAGTTCCATTTTCTACATAAGCCATCATGCTAAAGTGATGCAGCCAGTCATGACTTTGCAATACTCCACTTTGGCCCTATTCTTTGGGCTAGACGGGGCGGTCGGAGAGGCCCCCTCGATCAATCGGCGGTCACGTTCAACCCTAGCACCTATTGATTTTCCCAACCCTATTGCGCTTATGGCAACCCCAAACCCCTTTTTATCATCAATGGTGGTACTAGAAAGCGGTGGAACTGCGGCCGTCTACATGTCCTGGGATGACGTTAAAACTCTAATCTGATGGTGAGCGTTCCAGTTTTGGAGGTTTTGGCGAATGTGGAGCACCCCTCATCACCATTGCCCCTGTCCACCTCTACCCGGAGTGCTAGTACTGTTAGGGTCCCATCTATGGGGTTAAATAGAAAAATGATTGTTATAAAAAAATTGATTATCCATTAAGAATTGATTTATTCAAAAACTTTATCGGCATTAAATGACCCAACTGAGCTGATTATGCCGTAAAAACAAAACAAACCAAACAAAACATCATAGCTTAACTTCTTGGAAACCTTGGGTTTGCGTTAGCAATTTTAAAAGATGAATGATGTCCACTAAGATTCACAATTTATGAGGAATTGTACAAAGCATGTGCAATATAAATATGATGGCTGAATTAAAGGTATAAACTTTCAGATTTGAATTACGCGTTGAGGAAACTATAAAAATGTGTATTTTTTATCTTAAAACTTACATCGTGACCCCCAGAAAACAGAATTTCAGTTCTGTGTTTTTTTGTGTGTCTGTTAGTCTGCCATCATAATAGTATAGAGTATATATATTATTATTTACAAACCCCTCCGCTCGAGCAGGATGCGGACACAAGGTCAATTTCTTAAGCGGAGTTTAACAGTGTAGAATTCAGTTTTCCTTCTCCTAGACTGGTTACCTAGCTATGGTTAAAGAGTTCCCAGTTCTGTCCTCTATTTACCCTTAGCTGGAGGGAAGAATTGATTCATACTTTCCAAGGGTATTAGCGCCATATGAAAATTCCAACAGCTTCGTCCAGGAATTGAAACTCGCCGTTGACGAGTCCATTTCCCACAAGCTCTAACCATTAGACCATGCGCCTCCATGGTATACTAGTAGATTAGAGGGTTACCCCACAAAAAACAGAATGTGCGGTTTCTGTTTTTTATGGCGTGACCCTGTACTTGCACACACAGGAAAAATTTCAATCGCTTGAGGCACGTGGTTTGTATGATAATCATGGTTGTAAAAAAAGTAACGAATTACGTAATAAGAAATCATTAACAATCACAATTTGTTAGACGAAAACCACAGTGCCGACAATATTAAATCCATTAGCTTATAGATGGGAAACTTGATTTGTCACTTGTCAGTGACAGAAATTACTGTGCTATTAATACAGTAATAGTTTAATGAAACGTAGGTCTCAAAACCGTGCAACACGTATATGTTGTTTTGTAGCGTGCTGTTTCTATATATAAATGTAGATGAAAACTCAGTGACACGAATGTTTCCATGTATAAATTATTAGACAAATTCATCAACAAAACAAGAAATAATATGTCAGTGATTAATGGGTAAACTCGTTGTAATGTCTTCTGATCCTAAATCTACTAACAGATCAATTAAGATTTTGAAATAAAATCATAGACATAAAAAACAAAAACTAAACACAATTTTCCACGCATGAATACTTATGCCTAATATATTACGGGTCTGCACACACACACACACACACACACACACATATGTTATGTAGTTGTGTGATTACCGCCATCCTCAAAGTCATGTGTGTGTGTGTGGTGTGTGCGCCGCCATGTGTGTGTCGGTTAGACAATTTCAAAATCCCCAATACTTTTTTTTATAGAAAACTAGAGAGATTAATACATCATAGAAGGAAGGATTTTATTTTGAAAAATAGAAAAATTTTACAAAAGTAATATATAATATATATATATATATATATATATATGAAAAAAAATTTTTTTTCAAAAGTATAAAAAAAAATGTTCTATTTTTAACGAATAAACAGGCAACTTCGTTGCATTACTACAAAAAAATGCAAATTTTGAAAAAATGTATTTTTAGTTAAATCGAACTATAATAGCGTCCGCGGAACTAACCGACGTTATTTGCAGTCCAAAATGTGACATTTGAGTAAAGAACTTCAACAAAACACCATGGATCTTGCTCAACAGCCCTGATGTTGCCCCTTGGCATGAAACTGGGTCGCTGTTTATATATGAACATTTGATCTGTGAAAACTTGTAAAATAAATAAATAAATATATATATATATTATAAATATATATATATATATTGCGTGACTAAAAAATGGAGGAGCAAGACGATAACATAAGTTATGTTTCCCTATGGTCATATGTGTGTGTTGTATGGTGTGTGTCGTGTGTTGTGTGTGTGTGTGTTGAAAATAGAAAAATAAAAAACTGGATATAACAAACACACAACTGAATTCAGTTGATATTTCCCTCATTATTTGGCTGAAGTTTTTTTTAATTAATATTGGGATAAATGCTGTACATTCTGCGTTTATACTTAAAAGGTAATTAGGTAAGAGACGAAAGAGGAATGGGTTTTGGTGCGAGGTATAGAGGAATGAGAAAATCAGGAGTGGCTTAGTAAGTGGGAAGGTATTTTACGGGATCACTCGGGTTGACTTTTGAAATCTACTAGATGAATATTATTATTAATATTATTTATTATATTATTATTATTATTATTATTATTATTTTTGGAGTCTGATGTGTCTCCCGGTCTCGTCCTTGTTGTTTGCAGCAGTGCATTGGTTTCAATCGATTCGTTTCCAAGTGCCCAACTACAATTGTATAACTTTCACTTTCATATTCCATACTTTTTCAGTTCAAGGTCCACAATATTTTCCTTTAACTTCACCCTTGATCGCTGGCATGCAAAATCTTGACTGTTCTTGATCCGTAATTTCAAAGTCCATTTTGTTGTTGGTCATTTATTCTATGCATAAATCAGTGGATACCTTAGTTTCTCCGTATTATTATTTCACTCCTTGAAAGTTTTCCCCATCAGTGAAGCAGATGGTTTTCACTGGAACCTGATGATAATAAGTCTCTTCGGGTCTCCAGGACTCTTCGAAGTATTTTACCAAGTCTTACCAATGCTGTGTCTGGATGTGTCAATTCCTCCTTGTATTTCCAATCCCTGTTAGTCAGTTTCGAATTATTATTTCTGCTGGGTCCTCAATATATATTTATCAACCCTCCACAAGTAGGTTGTGACACAAATCAGTTTCTTGAATTCAAAGTTTTCTTCAACTTGTCTGGTTAACTAACAGCTTGAATAGCCGATTCTGACCTACTATTACCCATAGCTGGAGAGATGTTAGTTGGATGGATAACCTTTCAAATTAATTCTCAGACTGGTTTGTCTAATTAATGATAAGGAAACTCAGTCGGCGCTACTATTTACCCATAGTTGTGATTAACGAGAAGACCAGATGTATTTATGTTTTCAAGGTCATTAGAGAAAAGTTAAACACAAACAGCCTCGTCAAGAATTTGAACTCAGGTCCCTGATTCCCTTTTCATATAACGAAACATTGTTACGCTAAGCGCGCTTCACGTTTCTATGTATACACTGTGCTTTTAATTCCTCACATATGTATTCCATTTTATTAATAGAAACGTCAACATCAACTGAACAGTTACAATCCAAAGTGAAATGTTATTTATTCGTGGGAATTGCTTAAAAGTAAAACAACAGCCAATTAGTTATAATCTGGCGGCCTGCTAGCAAGACGTGCGTTCCTCTTTTTTTTATTTTTCTATTTAGCCTGTCAAAGAAAAAAAATGGTGACCTCTTCTCTCCTTTTTCTATTCTTTGTTACAACGTCAGCCATTCTCGACATCTATTTGTTTGTTTTAGACGGATTTTATTATCTATTTTTCATCGAATTGCTTTTCATTATGGATGTTTATTTATTGTAATTCATTCGTGTAAAATGACTTTTTTTAAAATTCTTACTTGACAACGACCAACAAGAGAATGAGTTGAAAAAATAAAAAAAAGGAGCAATTACCAATTAAGTGTTACCATCTGGACACTTTTCTTCTCCAAGACACCTTTGAGACTCTCTAATTGACAGCTCAGCACCACATTCCTGAAAGTGTACCATTTTCAAATCTGACTAATATATTCTTTCACGAAATCTAATTTTTAAATTGTGTACAATATGGCAGGGATTATTAATCAAAATGTCTATTTCAAAAAACAATAATATTTAGATACAAAGGAGCTCAAAGCTCAATTCCGCATCTACGGATGCTTTTGTTGAGGTCAATAAGATGAAGAACCACACTGAACTGCGGGATACCGAGCTCATCTGATATCAACCGTATTTGAGAGACTATGGTCTTGAGCCATACTTAATTAAACTAAGGAAATAATAATTGGTGTCTCTTTTTAGAACGATTTATACCAAGTTTGGCTCGCAATTCATTGCATTTATATTCAATTTGTCCTTCTCTAGAGGGAAAGTCCACTGGCATAGTGGTTAATGTGCTGGACTGCGAAATCGTAATAAACGGGTTAGAACCCCAGCCGTTCTACTACGTTCACTTTCGGACTAATACCTTTGGGAAAGGTATGAAACCCTCCGTCTCCCACCCTATCTATGGCTTATATAAATACCACAATTGCTTTCTACAAGGATGCCTTTGACATGAAATAACCCAAATTATAAAAATTAACCCAAACCATTTAAAGTCAACTGATATATAGTTCAAACTAATTCTATAGATGTTTAAAAAATATTGGAATTTAGTGTTTTGTTATTAATGTCATCACCTGTCGGACCCCCTTTATGTACACAAAACGGAAAGAATTCACTTCACGCGCCACCGCACTTATGGCAAACAGTGGAATTCAACCAACTCTGCGCAACCACTCCGAGACGACTACGGGAGATAAATAAAGGCTTATAAAATATTTTCCGACCTAATACAAGTTTATTAAGTAGCCCGATGGTCTAAGTAACGTAGCTTGTGTGGTCAAATCAAGTATAGTTGTTCCCTTGGATCAATCCGCTAAATATACTAAATAATCTTCACCTTAACTGGACCATATTTAAGTTATATTGAATAAAGGAGGTACATGTGTTAAAGTTTTTTTTTATGGGAAAGGACTAGACGAAAAGAGTTAAATCCTGGACGAGAGTGGTTGCATTTCACATGGTAAAAAGTAAAACATCAAAACTATTTTCTCACTACAGCTATGAGTAAATAGTAGCACCATACTGGACTTTTTAAACTTGATTAGGCAACCAATCTAGACGGAAAAACTCTTATTTGAAATCTTGTTAAACTTCATTAAGAAATTGACCTTGACCACATCCTGCTCCTGAGGAGGGGTTGTAAATATGTATATTGAATAAAACTTCAGTAAAGCAATTGTGTTATTCATGTTTTTAACGATAGCTTTACACTTGACAAACATTATTGCAGCTTGCTAAGCTTAACCAAAATCAGACACAGTGGTGTAACGCATATATAAGGATCAGTTGGTATTAGTGGGAAAACAACGTCATGCCGTTATAATGCATTAGTTCATCCATAGATATAATAACACTGAATGTTGGGAAAGGTATTGACCCCATCTTCCCCCCAGCAATAAGCTACATAGTACCCCTACTTTTATTCTGCAAAGAGACGCCCGTAGACTAATAGTTGTTGTCATAAGAAAGAGAGACTGTGTAACGTATTTAAATCTTGGATGAGACTGTTTGATTTTCACATAGAGCTAATATCATTGGGGAAGACATACATTCCACTATTCTAACTCAATTTATGGGTAAATAATAGGAAAAAAATAGACTCTATAACGTTAGTATTCCAAGGAGAAGGAAAACTCTAAATTCAAACCTGTTAAATACCATTTAAAAATTGACCTCACGCGGAAGAGTTGGTAAATACATACGAGGTTGGCTTTGACATTAAATAACTAACAATGGATGACCTGTCATAAAACAAAATAAATAAACAAAAACAAACAAAACAAAATGTGACGAGACTGAAATGCAGCCCTATGAACAAGCGGATTCCCAGCCCCCACAAACAAAGCGCGTCAGGATATGTTTGACCTGTCCGAAGGGGAAGAGGGTGGCGAGCGGATACGGATACTCGAACTCGCTACCCCCTCGTAGCTGATGTGTTGTTAGTAGATACCCAAATAAAGTATACCCGAATTTGCATAAGCGCAGCCGAACTAGCAGAAATAAAGACGGACTGTCGCTGACAGGGCGATGAGGAAGAAAGTGTTTTGACGGAAGTGAATTCTGACGACTGCTATTTGAAGTGAGAGTAACGTGCTCAGTTGGGAAAGGAATCACCTTTCGTGTGCGAGAGAGACTTAAAGGATTGATATTATTTTGAATCTTTTGGACCCTGCAAAAGACAAAACAAATAAAACCATGTCCTGTCTACGACGCTAAATTTCATCTAGTGGTGACATTCCACTGTTGAGTGTGGAGTACCCCCTTATTGCCATTAATCCCATGTCCATGCTGATCCGGAGTTATAGTAAGTGTTAATTAGATAAAATAATTGAATACCCAACAAGAATGAAATAAAGCAAAAAACGTCTTCGGCATAAAATAACCCAAAGGTTGACATGCCGTAAAATCCAACCAACCAACCAAAATCAACCTCTATAAACCTGCCCCAACTGCAGAATGCATCATGTGACGTAGTAACCAATGCGACTTAGAGCTATTGATACGTTCGCGGTAAATCAATAACATCTATTTAAGTCCACATTTTCGAGAAAAAGTTTAACAGAGAGTTTGTAATAAAACAAATAAAACTTCACAGAGGACAGCTATTAATGGAGGCCCGCCAAAGTGTTTGTACATGAAATATTCAAGAATTCAACAGACTTGAAATACTAGCAAATAGGAAGGAGGAAGAAAAAAACCCCCCCCCACCAAATAAAAAAGAAATAAATTCTTTGAAAAATATATAAAAGAAATATGCAGCATTTATATAAAATTGTGCGAAAAAAATACAAAACATCAGTTCGTCTTCCAAGATAAAAAACATAAAGTAGTGTTTATTTTAATCATTATTTCCGATGTGATCTGATCTTCTTTTTTTCTATCTCTCCTTCTTTCTTTCTTTCTTTCTTTTTTCTCTCTGTCTATCTGTCTTTCTTTCTTTCTCATACATTTTCAGCACTATTACATTATTTATCTATCTCTGGTACACTTAACTTTTTCTTTCAATTTTGTTCCTGTTTTACTTTCTTTTTTCTTATTCTTTCATTTTCATACGTCCTTTTTTTTGAATACTTATACGATTATCTATCTATAATCTATATATCTATCTATGATACACATACATTTTCATTCTATTTTCTTTCTTTTTTTATAGTTATCTATATAACTTCAATGGTTGGGCTAAATGTATCCAGTCATGTTCGCCGAGTTCACGCAACCAGTCTAAGTGTCGCTTTGTAGACCTCCACGTCGTGCTATATTGTATTTTTAAAAACAAGATTTGAAACTTTTATACGATTCATTGCGTTGTTTTTCTTTAGTTTTTTTCTTCTCTGTGAGTTTTATAGTCACTATCATTTAACTGTCATTGCTATCATCGTAAATACCAGCAATTATCAAATCAGTATTGTAATTACCAATGACTTTAAATATATTCCTCGATTTTTGAGAAACCGATAAAAATAATCCGACAAAGTTGCTTTTTTTTCAAAAATTTAAATTTCTGAGATGAAGAATGATCATTATATATAAATCAGACTAGTGTCCCCATCCTGGTTGTCTGCTCTGTGGCGTGGCGTAGAATACGCTGACTGTATCCCCATCCCACCCCCAAAAAGTGTGTCCTGGTTAGGACGCTAATCTGCATCAGATGTTGAGATTCCACTTCTGGAGATCTCTGGAATGTGAACTAACCCATTACTCCCAGGTCTACTGTGATCCGGTGTATTAGTAACTGTTTAGGTTCAATGTACGAGTCAAATAGATATATTCTTAATAATTTACAGATGTGTGTTATTAAGTATCCCTATCTAATACTAATGAATTTTGATAGGGATACTTGATACTACACAGCTATAAATAATTTGGATTAATAATAGTTGAATGAATGGGGTTGCTAATTCCTTTTGGAACATAGTGTAATATTCAAATTTAAAATTTCGCTGCTAATTCGTTAGAAGAGTCATGGAAAATAGCCAGTAGTTTAATAGGAATCTTCTAGCACCTCGTTGACATGTAGCGTCACATTCTCATTGGCTGAGGGTGTCATGTGATTGGGTAAAAAGAGGTCATCCCATAGTGATGTAATGGTTAGCAAGCTAGTATCCGAAATACATTACTACTGAAAAACGAATTCGATCCTCGCTGGATGCCCCATACTTGCGACCCTGTGTCACAAGCTACCCGTGAGGGATGGGTTGAATAAAGAGAAGGCGTCCCATGTTGGTGCAAACTTTAATAAGCTAGTCTCTGTATAGTGAGATCGATCATCGCTGGATGACTCATACTTACGACCTAACCGGGTTCGATACTAGTCCTCGATAACTCAGCGCATGAGCAGTACAGCTTTCATCTGTGCAGTAAAGTGAATAGTTGATGTTAGTTGTAGCGCTCAACGTCAGACCCAAAAACAATCTCCATGATCTAGCGCCAGTGAAAAGGGGATATACTCCCTCATTGCACGGTTGATACCGACACTTGGCCACTCCGCTGACTTTTATACTACGGCTATGCCGGATATAGTGAGAACTTTATTCTGCTATTAACTACATACTTATATATGTTTTCAGCTATATTGGTATCTATTCAGCTGTTTCATTTCCACATGGATGTGAGCGCTATATAAAGTATTGTTAATCAGAATCATATCCAATTACTTGGCCGCTCTGTTGGCTGTACAATACACCGACTGCTATTTTGCAGAGGGGTAAAATAGATCCAATAGGACTACCTGTGGGACGTGTGTGGTGACCCATGATGCTTAATGGCGGAATCCTGGTGGCTGAACAGTCCATGACATGCAACACACCACTTTAGCCTTTACGGAGAGGCCCCTTTCAGCTGGTCATGTCAAGCTTTAGCACCTATATGATTGTCCCAACCCTATTGCGTTTATGGCAACCCCAATCCTTTTTTAATTAAATATGTGCTACAAGCGGTATCTAGGGATCCCAGTAGCCTGGATATGACGGTAAACTGCATCTGGTGATGAAGTTCTAATTCAGGAGCTCTAGGGAATATGGAATGTCTATTTACTACCATTAATTCCAGGCATAATATAACCCAACGCGTGTTGACATGCCAAAAAATCAAGCCAACCAGCTGACTCCTTGGAATCAATGAAGAATTCCCCTTGCTCTTTTTAGAGACTCAAACACACGAAGAATAATCTTGTAATCCAGCTTATTAACCACTGCTCTATGAGGAGCCAATATAGTCGGTATTGTACTGTATTAAATAAAGCCGGTTAAGTATCGGTAATTTAACACATGTAAAACACAAATGGATCAAATCAGTTTTTCTCTGCTGAAAAATTGACCTTGTATCACATCCTGCCTATAGCTCAGGTGTTTGGTAAATACGTACACATCTTAGGGAAAATGATTTCCCATCGAATTTAAACAGTTTTGTAACAGTATTGTATATCAATTGTAATCGTATTGTATAAAAGTATGTAATAGTATTGTGCATTAATTCTAATAGTATTTACTCAACCTGTTCCCCATGGATAGGATGTGAGTATGGGGCATCCAGTAAAATAGAATGTATTATACAGTAAATATTAATTGTAATAGTATTGTAAATAAGTTTTGTAATAGTATTCAAAATTTATTTGAAAAATCCTGTCACTTCATAATGTTTGACTTTTATTTCTTTGATTCGCTTTCTTGCTGATTTTCCTCTCGACACTTCGACTATCACATTATCATCGTTATCAAGCAGAGTGAATTAGAATCATGTTTTTTATTTTTCATCTATGAATTTAAGTCGTCATAGTTTTGTTTTTTTAACTGTGGGAATTTGTAATAAGTATTACCAGTTCTAGAATATGATTGCACCTCTATGACTTTAACGGAAGAAAATGATTGCAGAAAAAAACCCCAATATGAACTAATCAAAGATGCTGCGAATTGTTTTCAACAGATCCTGGGAGCAGGGCCCTACAAAGAAGCACCTGTACGGCCACTTACCTCTCATCTCACAAACCACCCAAGTAAGACGAAGAAGACATGCTGGCCACTGTGGTGACGTATGGATGAACTAACAATCGAGGTTCTACCAGGAAATTCTACACATGGCAATACCAGTCTAGGTCGACCAGCAAAAACGTTCATACATTAGTTCTGTGCGGATACTGGATGTCGTCTAGATAACTTACCAAGAGCAACGAGACAGATGGTAAAATACATTTATTGAACAAGCGCTCTCGACATGCCTTGATGATGATGATGATGATGATGATAGCTCCCAACAGAGACACAAAGGCAGGATAATATTTTAGCATATGCAAAATCAAGTTCTTAATAAAAATAAGTGATAGCAAATCCCGTTCGATTTATCCAACGAGGTTCGTTTTCTGTTGTGATATTAACGATTATGATACCGCCCTTATTGTTTCATCTCAACGAGGGCGTCCTCACTGTTCATTTTGTCAGGCTGTTTAAACTAAATCAATCAGAGACATAAAAGCGAGAATCCCCAAGGAGGATTTATAAGGATGTTGTCACGTACAAAACTTAACTAGTCTGGGAGAAAAACCCAGGAGTAATGTGGCACCCAGTGAGAAAATAATTTCCTCCAAAAACGAAGCTACATTAGCATTTGCTTTTGTCTAATGCTAAGCTGTAAATAATTGGTGTTTGCTTTTATGTTTTAGAAAATCGATTCAATTGCAAAGTTTTTTTTATTGACGTGTATGCGTGTTACGCCGGCTGTTGTAGCCAAAACGAATGAATCTGTGCGTGATGTAAAGTTTCCATCTGGAATTTTTGTTTTGAAGACATTGAGAATTGTACATGTCTGTCTGTCTGTCTCTTTTTCTATCTGTGTCTCTCACTGTCACTCCGTCTCTCTGCCTGTCTCTGTCTTTCTTTCTCTCTCCCCCTCTGTTTCTCTCTCTATATATATATGTATATATATATATATATACAAAGAAAGAGAGAGAGAGAGAGAGAGAGAGAGAGAGAGAGAGAGGAGAGAGAGAGAGAGAGAGAGAGAGAGAGGAACACATTGGATAGGTACACACTCATACGCTCGCATATATATATATATATATATATATATATATATATATATATATATATATGCGTGTGTATCTATGTATATGTGTGTAATAATGAGATAAGCACACATTTACACACGTATATGTCTAGGTTTGTATGTATGTGCCTATCCCATTCTGTTCATATCTATCTATCTATATGCTTATCTATCTACATATCTCACTTTGTTCATGTATATTTGTCTATCTCTGTACATATATCCTCCGTTCATCTATGTCTGTCTCTCTCTCAGTATATCTGTCTGTTTGTCTGTCAGTCTGTCTGTCTGTCTATCGTCTGTCTGTCTGTCTCTCTCTCTATATATATATTCATATATATATATATATATATATATATATATATATTATATATATATATATATTTATTATTTATTTATTTGTATATATATATATAGTATGTGTGTTCATATCTAGCAATCAGTATACATCTCTCTGTCTATTAAAGTCCAAAATCAAAATGAAGAATGTTTAAAAGAAAAAGTAGGATCAAATGTTGTCTGCCAAAAAGCTAAACGACACGAATCTAATTATTAAAATTAATAAAACATCAGTGCAAATAATTGATCAATCACTTATCAGAAATTAAATTTGAAACCGGCACACGTTTCGGACTTGTTTTGATTTCATTTTATCGATTTCATTCCTTTAAAAAGAAACAACAGCAAAACAGTAGACGCCACACTGCTAATATCCGTCTGCTTAAGAATCATTTTTATCAGATGACACAATAATTATGTTTTTAATACCTACATGCATGAATATGGAGTCAGCAGACATGTCAGCAGACATGTCAGCAGACATGTCAGTACTCTTAGCTCAGGCATCGCAAGGTTTCTACAGGATTGGTTTTCTAAAAATTGCTAAAGAACACAATCTTCTATACTATTTACCGATTTATTTAGCTGGGGATAGTTGGATCCATAATTTTACCAATGGGATTAAGCTTACAGTCAAGTAATGTTGAAAGCAGCGATTCCTGCTGGATCACAAAAGTTAAGCTGTGATGAGCTTGTCTCTAATTAGATGGGTGAACACTTAAGCAATAGCAGTTACAGTACGAGTCCAAATATCAAAATGACTTAAATTTGGCATTAAATAACCCGAAAATGGATTATATGCTGTAAAATAAAACAATCAAGCAATGACATTAATGAGAAATGAAACTGAATTTGAACTCGGGTTGTCGATTTTTTTTACGATGATAACCGTCACACGCCACCAACGTTTGTTCATATATGTATGTATGCATGTATGTATGTAGTTGAGTAGATTTTTGTTTAGGTGTTGTGTTTGTGTGTGTTTGGTTGTATGAATGGTTGCCTAACATACGCTAAAGAAAACAGTTTCCTATACTATTTATCCATGAGATTTACCATACGAAGATAACCGTTACACGAAGTGCACGGCCGTTAGCTAATCCCTGTTTTCCCACTGGAGTGTGAATAAAATCATGAGCATAGTTACAAGTCACCAAGCCAAGACCTGTCACCGAATCTAAAGGAGGGTAAGGGCTCAGTCAATTGTCCGGTGCCTGAGACACACTATATGGAACTAAAGGATTTTGCCCCTAGATCAATTTTTTGTCAGATTTTTGCCTTGAAATGAGTCAAATGCTTGCGTAACAACGATTTAGAATGATGTAATGGTGCCAAAAACACGCACATAAGTTCGCTTATATATATATATATATATATAATATATATATATATATATATATATATACACGAAGTGAACAAACAATATGTTTGAAAATGGCGAAGGCCGACAATTTGTTGGAGATTATGTGCTTAATTAACAAATTAGGTATGACTTTAATTAAACACAAAATCTCCCATATATATATATATATATATATATATATATATATATATATATATATATAAGTCATCCACAGACGCGTGTTTCGAAGTTTACTTCTCATCAGTGCGGCTCGACTTTTTAACAGCTAGCCGGGATCGAAACCAGACAAGTCCATTACCCTTGCGACCAATAGCGGCTGTCAGTCTGAAGTGAACAATTAATTGATACATCCCTACGCAGAATGTTTTTACAATCACCAGAGAACTCAAAACTTTAAACAGCGGACAGAGGAGTCACGCCTATATATATATATATATATATATATATATATATATATATATATATATATATATATATATATATATATTTTGCATGTGTGTGTGTTAAAATGTGTAGAGATTACAGAAGTAATAAATGCTGCTTTTCCGAAAATCCTTTCTCTCACATAGCATGTAGCTTTGCTAATACCGAAGTTTCTTTGGATTTAACTTGTGAATGATTGAAGGATTGTTTGGATTAACATTCATTAGAGTCACAATTCTAAAAGCCGATGTCCACAAAACACAATCCTAAAACCAAAATACTTTTCAATCTCATAATGTAAGCAGAGAAAAAAAACAATGAAAAACCAGGAAAATCTTAAAACTAATTTAAAAGAAATAAATGGACGTCAAATCCACCCCCTTCAAAAACAAAAACAAAAAAAAAACAAAATCAAAATCAAAAAGGGATAAACCCCCCAAAAAACAAACAAACAAAAGAACGACAAAAGATATAAAGAAAAAAATGTCATTATTTTTAATGAAGTCTAAAATAAACTATCAGTGAACCATGAAAATGCATTTTCTAAAAATTAATCTGCCTATCTTCTGGAACTTTGTTTTAAATAATAGATCAAAATATAATAAGAAAAATAAAGAAATTAAGAAAATAAAATTTAAACAAAAAACAAACAAGAACAAATCAAATGATAATAAATATTCTATTAAAAATTAAGACATGAATTCTATAGATAATATAAATAAAGGAGACCCATTGATTAGATTTACCTCTAGCGTATCTGATTGCTGGAACAATCAGTAGACATTTGTCCTCCGTAATACTATTTTCTAAATAGTATACAACATTTACTTAAAAGAATTAAGATTGCATCATGCATATCTGAATTTCACCCGAAAAGGAAGTACCTGTTAGGGTCCCATCTTTTTGTTAAATACATAGAATATTGAGTACCAAACAAAAATGAATAAAACAAAAACGTCTTCGGCAAAAAAGGAAAAGAATATATATATATATATATATATATATATATATATATATATATAATATATATTATAATATATATATATATGTGTGTGTGTTGACATGTCATGAAATCCAACCAACTTAATTTAACCATGATCTTATTTTTGTTTATACATTTAATATCAGTTGGTTGGTTGTTTTGTTTTACGGCATATCAACTCTTTTAGGGTCATTTAATGCCGAATCAAGTCATTTAGAAAAAACAAAGGATTCGTGCTACAGTACTTGTTGCTTAAGGTGTCAACCAATTTAGTATTGAACAGACTCATCGCGCTTAAGTTCATTATTCAAACAGCAACTTCTGCTTTCAGCGTGATTTGACCGTAATGCATTTAATTTAAAGTATCTTAGTTCTTTACTCAGATTGAATATCAAAATAGTAAATATATGAGTATTAAAAAGATGAAGTAGCATTAATTCTCATATGTGGGGGTAAAATTTAAAATTCCAATGTACTGGCAAATTACCAAATTCTTATATATTGGGGAGATAATTCCAAAATTCCAATATATGAGTAAAATACCGTATTTAGTGTATATTGCGAAATACTTTTTTTGGGGTGTGTAAATACCGCAACTTTTAAGTTCGGATACTGAAAGAAAAGATAAACCAGAAGACAAAAATATATTTAATTTATAAAACAGAAGACAAGGTAAAATAGAGTTAAGAGAATGTGCTTGCAAATTTTATATAATTTGCGGAACATAGCTCAGAATCCGGTTAATAAAAGTTCCTTTTTTGGATTTGTAATAGTTTGTTGACCTTTGTGTTGACCTTGAAAAGGAGTCGTTGAAAGTTGAGTTGAATTTCTTAGAAAATAAGTCAGTGTGTGTTGAATTTCGTTGATTTCGTTTATTGTTGAATTTCTTTTCTTTAGAGTTTCAGTTGAATTTCATATATTTCTTTAAGTTTTTTTAGTTGAATTTCGAGGGCTCGACTTCGCCCATTTGCAGTGGGGGAGTAATTCAAGGTTTTTTTTAATCCCGATCCTATGGTTTTAGAATTCTCGTTAATTTATCCCAGAAGCTTCCAAATTTTTTTTCTTTTATTGGCAGAAGAGATCCACCTTTGGAAAGTTATCTTTTTCCTACCGCTTCGAAGGCTAACGAGATTGATACTGAAGTTAAACTTTGAAAAAGGTTCTTAGTCCAAGGGAAGGGGTGATGAGCTGTAGCAGTTCTAATTCTTGACCAAGTAGAGTTTGTTTTGTATGAAACTTCTTCCAGGATTTGTTTAAGACAGCTGGAAGAATTCTTGTGTAGTTCCCATCTCTATTTTTCTTGATCCGTTTCATTAGAATTCAAGTTGTGCAGCCATACAACATCACTGATACGGCGACAGCTTTGAAGATTTCTTGCTTTATCTTATCAGACGGATCAGAGTTCCACACAGACACACACACACACACACACACACACATATATATATATATATATATATATATATAATTTAAAAAATGGACTCTCTCGTCAATTTTCGACACATGAGTGGTCATTTGATGAACTACCAACACAGTGATTTGTTTATAGTGTGAAAGCTTGAGTACGACGATTCCGCACTTTTTGGTACACTCGATAGGAACGAATTGGTGCATCAAGGAATGCCACAAACCCAATCAACGACCAACCTCAGGAATTTTGAATTCAGAGTTATCCCTCTCTTAGACTGGTTACCTACCCAAGGTTAAAGAGCCCAGTCTGTCCTACTATTTAACCCATAGCTGGAGGGAGAATATATTGATTCATACCTTTTCCAATACCAACAGCTTCGTCTAGGAATTGAACTCGAATCGACGAGTCCATTTTCCACGACTCTAACCACTAGCCCACGCGCCTATATATATATATATATATAATTCATCCACAGACACCGTGTTTCGGCGTTTCGCGCCTCTTCAGTGTGGCTAGACATAACTACCTATGGCCAGGAACGAAATCCGAGTGACTTTTTGTCTTCCCGACTTCTTAACCTCTCAGCCATTTGGGGTGGTCTTTAAATTATTAAATGCATACGTTTGTTTATATATTTTACAATCACCAGATAGATCCAGTATATATGTGTGTGAGTATGTATGTATGTGTGTGTGTGTGTGTGTGTGTGTGTGCAAAGTAGAATAATAGAAGAAATACAAATGAGGAAACTTTTTTCCAGACAAAAGTGCTCGATGCTATTATGGCAAAGCGGATATAAACCTACAACAAACAATTATGAACACGAGAAATTCCTTACTTGATATTTTCCCCTCAAAAACCTTTCTTTATATATATATATATATATATATATATATATATATGTGTGTGTGTGTGTGTGTGTGTGTGTGTGTGTGTGAGTGTGTGTGTGTTTAGATAGGTGTATTTAAAAAAGGAAATGTATAAATATCGATAGATAAAAACATAAAAATCAATGAGAAATATGCGAACTGACTCCCAGAATGATAGACACACAGAGATACATGTTATATATTTTATTTCCTTTCGAATTTGTCCCCATCAACTTTCAAATTAAAGTCAATTTGTTTACTAGACTAAAGGAAAAATATATTGAGTGAAAATGTGTCCCCTCGCTTCTTCAGATCTTATATTTCTTTCCAGTAATAGATTCCACTTTAATATACACTCTGAGGTCTGGACTATTATAAAAGTTTTTGAACTGTAAATATTTTTTCTTTCTCCTAGTTATTTTTATATTATCTGTTTTACTTTCAAAGTTTTGCTTAACTCGTTAGAAGACTTTAAACACTTAAGGTATTTTTGAATCAATAGCCGAAACATTTTATGATGATAAGTGTTATCGATAAATAGTATACGAGTAATGATTCGAAATTTATTTTTATTTTCACGAAAACTAGAACCTATAGACCAACTTTAATATACAAAAATCAGTCGGGCTTACAATACGCTGACTGTATACCGAGCACATGTTTAAGACTCAGCCCCAAAAGTGTCTTGGCATGACACTCAACTATATTTGAGGGTGAAGCTCCAGTTCTGGAGATCTAAGGAGTGTTGAGTACGCATCATTGCACCCCCGGAGTATTAATACTTATTGGGGTCTCATCTATGGAATACATAGATATGTTTTAAAGATTGTTCGTTTTAGATAGGATTACCTGATATTATATACCCGTGTAAGAAATATTAACAAACTACACAAAATATTTTCATAATAACGTGCAATTCCATAAGTTGTAGGAAAGCTGAATCCCAAACAGATTGAAATGCTGTTGGAATTAATCAATCAATCTATCAATCAATCAATCAAAACAAGTTACAGGGGGCACACTTTTATCATTGACAGGAAATAAAATTGTTTCCATATAGTCACCTTTAGCTTAGGCTTATCCTCTTTGTGTAATGGTTAATACGCTGAATTTGCTTCTAAATAGTGAGTAAGATTCTCACTAGATGGCCCATATTACATCTTGAGTCCATGCTTCTCTTTGCGAACCGGCCAGGTAAATACTCGTCGTCATTAGATATGCATTCCCCTGAGCGTTGACAAAAAGCCTGTATTTCGTTGTTGTAACAGCATCACCCGAAGGAATTTATATGACTTAAAAACATTTTCATACTCTCATTTTCTTTAAATTGTTACTACCTCCCATTACCAATTCCTACACTACTGCTCGTTTTCTTTAAAAACGAAACATGACGAAACATACCATCAGTTTCCAACCTGAAGATGGCAAATCGACATGTCGAAAGCGCTCGTAGAGACACATTTGGTGGACTGCTACACCAGTTACACCCTGACACTAAAAAGATGGACAGACACCTTGAACGGATTGAACAGAAACTTGTACGACAGGAATCGTCACTCGATTTCAACCAAACATGTTTAAATGGGAAAATTCTGCCAGAATGCACTTATTTTAAATTTTCAGTATGTTTCTATGTAGTCTAGTTCTATGTTATTATCAATATGAAAACAGTTAATAGTCTTAAATAATTATTTGGACTTACTTTTCATTATATGCATTTACACCAAAATATCTCCCTTGAAATTGTCTCATTATTCATTACATTTCTCAACTAGTTTCTATTTATCTGATTACGTCTTTTATCACAGACAAGCAGAGCTACCCGTCGTTGCTCGGAAAAATTGAAAGATCAATAGTTAAGCGTGTGACATTTTTCTGTGACCACATGTCTGACTTTTTTACCATTGATTAGGAACTCGTTGCCAACTCTCTATATCGTTTTTGTCTTCATCCCCTTTATTTGAGACCACCCCCAACGCTACAACCATGTTAAAATATATGAAAGAATACCTTTACTATGGATCCTTTTATATCAAGCCAGGTGCAGGTAGATGTAAAAGCTTCTAGTGTATCTTGCTTATAGTAATAAACCTTGCAACATTCCCTGGAACGAGAGAACACAAACTGCTAAAATGGTGGCGTTTAGTATCTTCATCGAATCAAGAGTTTTCATATGTTTATTTCTTGTTCAAATATGCGGAAGCAGCAGCGCAAATATTTCATGAAAAAAATTTCCTTAATGTATCTGTTTCTTTGCAGCTGTTAAAATTTATTGTTCACGTCAACGTATATATTTTTCTTCTGGGGTAAGTGTATTTTATGGATGACATTCGCCCACCCATCGTGAAAATATATTTATTCTATTAATTTGTGTTCCATCTGCCTACATTCTGTGTGCATTTATAAAATGAGTTGTGTAATAAAACTATATTACACAAGCATATATATATATATATATATATATATATATATATATATATATATATATATATATGTGTGTGTGTGTGTGTGTGTGTGTGTGTGTGTGTGTTAGAAAAAATGGAAAGGAATCCGATGGTATTTGAAAAAAAAAATGAATAAATGTGAAAATTATAAGTTATGAAGATGATTTATTCATGTAAATATTTAAGTTTCAAATTTAAAAATTTTTTTCTCCACTTCTTTCCCGTATCAGTTGGAGGATAAATATGGCCATGTCACCAGGCAAAGTTTGAATGTCATACTGATGATTACACACACACACACACACACACACACACACATATATATATATATATATATATATATATATATATATATATATATTGAGTATCAAGTAATGAATTTCTCGTGTTCATAATTTTTGTAGGTTTTTATACACTTTGTAACATCGAGCACTTTTGTCAAAAAGTTTTCTCATTTGTATTTCTTCTATTATTCTACTTTGCACACACACATCATAAATATTTCACATTTTCATGATTTTCCACACAAACACAGATACATACATAATACATACATACATACATACATATATATATATATATATATATATTATATATATATAATATATATATATATTCGCGCGCGTGTATGTTGTGTGTGTGCGCGTGTGTGTGTGTGTGTCTGTGAGACATTAATCCAAGTCTTCTTTCCTCATTTACGTGAAAATTAGTAGGGTAAAAATGTGTTCTTAGCCTTAGTTAGGCAACCAGTCTAGTAGAAAGAAAGCTGTGAACTCAAACAGTTGTAGTTAGTTTTAAAATTGGCCTTGGATCATATCCTGCTCGTTGCGTAAGTGTTGGATAAATATATTAGTTTTTTTATAATCATAGTTACAGTATTTGCCTATTGTGGTATTTGGTGATGAATAGCCCCTGACATCCGATTTGATAATATTGCATTAAAATCAATTGGAAACTCAGATGGATATGCTTTATACTCTTTATGTGTAGTATATATATATATATATATATATATATATATATATATATATATATATATATAAAATAGAAATTAGAAGGCAATTGACAATGCAATGGAATAGGTGATGAAAATGATGTTTATTTACCTGTTTCCTAAATATTTTCGGGATATCCCATCTTCAGAGGTTTTATAACTACTTGTTATTTTTTAGTACTTATCTTACGGCGCTGGCGCAAACGTCTGTTGTTTATTAAGTTAAATAAAGGAACGGCGTACAATACGTACAATGCTTTAAGTAAACTATAAATATATATATATATATAAGGAAATCGACATAGACACGTGAGAGGCTTTGCAGAAGACCGTGCAACCTGGCGCCTCCTCGTCAAACAAGGAACAAAAAGAAGTGAAAAAGAGAGGAACAAGCTGCCACAGAAAAGAGAGCTAAAAGAAAGGAGAAACAGCAGCACCCCCAACACCTACAGAAAGCATCATCTTTTGTTTGCAGCCACTGTACCAGAGACTGTCATTCGAGGATCGGTCTGTTCAGCCACTCATGTAGCTTAAGTGAGAGAAAAAAAAAACTACGCTATCGTCTAAAATAGACGGAAGGTTGCCAACCAGATAAAGGAAATTATAAAATGTAATCAGCTAGGGTTAATGTAATAAAGAAAATCACGAAAGCCAATACCTAATCACTATATGATTGCACCGACAGGGTTCCTTAAATTACTCGTATAGCTAACACCCTTTTTTCTATCCTATAGGGGCTGAGAGATGGTGGTTTAAGTATATATCAATATATATGAATTTAATTAAAATTATATATAGCATTTTATGAATTTAAACAAGTCACACGTGCATAGAAATAGATTTGGCATTGAATAAGCAGAAAAGGTTGATATGCTGTTAAACACAAAACAACCAACCCAACAATATGGCACGATGTTTATATATAGAATTGTAATGTATTATGCAGTTAGATGACAACATAAGATGTTCATAATTGGATGTTTTTATAGAAGGAAAAACAATCATAGATTTGAATAATGACCACAAATGTATATATATATATATATTATATATATATATATATATATATATATATATATATATATATATATATATCCCTTGCATTAAAGAGATTACGAAACATTTATATAATCTTTTTTTTTTTGTATCCAGCTAAACAATGAACTCAATGTTCGCCTAAACTGAAAGCAATTTTTTAAACAAAGTAAATTGCTGATTTTGCCATATTGGGATCCATTTGAACGAATTCTAAAATAAAACAAATACCCTCGAAATAAACAAGAATTATTCTCGCTCGACAAAAAAAAAAAAAAAAAAAGGACGTAGACAACCTCTTTTCAAATACTGACACGTTCATTGTCTATGGCTGTGAGAATTTGGAACACTAGATTTTGAACAATGTATCAAAATTAGAAATTCAGCTGAATATTCTTTATGGGTTGGATATATATATATATATATATATATATATATATATATATATATATATATATATATATATATTGGTTTAGAGGTTGATTTTAAAGGCTATCCAATGCAGGTGTAAAGAAAAAATCAGGTAACAATGGTTGTTTGTTAACCTGTGATTTATTCTTAATATAATATTTCGAGATAAAATCTCTTCTTCAGAAGAAACACTGGAACTGAAATATATATATATATATATATATATATATATATATATATATATATATATATATATATATACCAAGCGTGTTGGTAGATCCTTGCGGAGAAAAAAAACCCGGCAGAGAGTTTGATTGTAAAAATATACTACCAAACATCAACCAGGAAGAAAAAAAATTTTTGAAAAAGAAAAGACCATATATATATATATATATATATATAATATATATATTGAGGAGACGGGATACGTCGAAACACGGTGCCTGTGGATAATAAAATACATATGCTTGCAAATCTTGTTGGTTGCTCGCTTGATTGTCAGTCGTAAATTAAGTTAGAATGCCAATACTCTCTAACGGCTGTAGCACATATACTTATGTATTTATCTAACAGTTAAATTACAATTTCCCTGCAGGTGGCTGATGGGCAAATGGTTACGACGCTGGAATAACTGAAAATCAGTCGGTCTTCTAGCCATACTGAGGAGACGAGATACGTCAAGTCTAGCCACACTGAGGAGACGAGATACGTCAAAACACGATGTCTGTCGATGACAATATATATATATATATATATATATATATATATATATATATATTTAGAGAGAGAGAGAGAGAGAGAGAGAGAGAGAGAGAGAGAGAGAGAGAGAGAGAGAGAGAGAGAGAGGTTTTTTTAAAAATATATCTTAAAGACGAATAATGTTCACTTGGATTCTCGGTCCTAAACATTTGACACCCACTTTGTAAACATAGCAGAAAAATAAACTTGTTTTCAGGAATATTTATAAGTGAAATTTTGAAGAGCAGTAAAAGTGAAACGATGAAATCAACAAAAACGAGGATAAAAATTCATTGGACAAGAATCTATCCTATAATTACAAACAATGTTGCAAAATTGTACAGTTAATTTTTCCGTAGAAAATCTCATATTAATTTTAAAGTGTTGCATCGCAATGAATATATTGATAAAGTAACTGCTTTTCAGTATTATTTGGATTATTCGGACTACTTTCATCTTTATTATCTGAAGAACGTTTCGACCGATGTACCCTCATGCCTTCTTCAGGTATTCCTTATCGGTCTCGGGAGCTTTCTCGAACTCGGGAACCTTCTTTTAGAACCCGGGAACTTTCTTGTCGTAATCGAACACCCGTGGATTGTATGAAGATTTGGGTTCAAAGTTCCGTGATTGCTCCCGATTACAAGAAGGTTCTCGATTATGACAAGAAGTTTACCGAGTTTACAAAGAAGGTTCCTGAGTTCGAGAGGGCTCGCGAGTCCGACAAGAAATACCTGAAGAAGGCTGGGGACACATCGGCCGAAACGTTGTACTGATAACAATGAAGATCAGGACAATAGTCCGAATAATACTAATTTTCAAGTCTCATCCAAAAATTTTGAGAATATTAATTACTTTTCTTTGCTATTCTTATTGTTATTTTTGTATGTATTTAGGTTAACCCTCAGACGCACAACATCAAAGTGGAGTTTAACAGGTTTGAATTCAGCGTTGCCATCCCAAGATTAAAGAGCTTACACTACTATTTACCTATAATTTGAGGGAGAATACTTGCATACATACTTTTCCCAAGGTATTAGCACTGTGAAATCCTACCAACCTTTTTTCTAGGTTGGAACTCATGTTGACGATATCATTTCATACAACAATAAAATGTAAACCTCCATACACCACCTCTTCTTCATCTTTATTTTTGTATAGGACAGACAAAAGTTTTCAAAAAGTTGAGATTTTATATTTTAATAATGAATTTTTTCTGCTTTTAGTCGTTTTAAATATACCTCAGTTAAAAAAAAACGTGTTCGATTAACGAGTCAAGAATACATTTCTTGTATATTTCATTTTATCAACAGAATTTACTTTGGAGTAGGGCGAAAGTAATTTCCTTTAATGGTCTCTCTGATATATGTTTAAAATGTCGACAAAAATCAAAGGGAATACATAACCCATGAAAAAGTGGTTGAAATCGATTTAATTTAAAATCGGCGGTAACTAATTTTGACTTCAAAGAACACAAGTAATCGATGAAAAGGAAGCTGATTTATTCGGAAATAAATAGTTTATTAAAATATTTAAAGTGACTTTTATCAAGATATATATTTGTTTGTTGCCGCTTATCATTTTTTTTCTTTTAAATTATATTATGATATATTGATCTCCTCATGATTAAGAATATATATACATATATAAATATATATAAACACACACAAACACATACACACACACAAACACACACATACCCCCCCCACATATATATATATATATATATATATATATATATATATATATATATATATATATGCCTATATTCTATTCCAATCTTTGCCTCTCATTCCTGACTTTCCATTTTCCTTTGCTAATCACTTGTTTTCTTACTTTTCACATATATTTACAGCACAAACTTTTCTGCCCACCCCACCATGATAAATCTCTCTCTCTCTCTCTCTCTCTCTCTCTCTCTCTCTCTCTCTCTATCTATCTATCTATCTATCTATCTGTATCAATTTGTTCATGTATATGTACACACATAGACAAACACATACAGAAACACAAAGTCACACGTGAACAAGTGAAACATCGTGAATTAAATTTAAATTAAACTTTTTTAATACAATCCTAAGACCAAGAGTGATTCCTAAATAAAATTTTCTAAGTAGCGGATTTCAGAGTGATAAAATTTATTTTTGCAATAAATCTAAAATAATATAGTTACGTTCGAAGTTATTTTCTTTTTGCATTCCATATTAGGAATATAAGATACCATTTTATACAACAGTTGCAGCAGCTCATTACAGATAAAAGAGGATAGATAAAGAACATTGACGGAATAAATATACTTGGATGACACAATGTACACAATTCATAGTACCGCAGATAGTTAGAAATTTGTTTTCTTAGATGATCTGCTGACTGCCAGTGCACTACTGGCTGTTGATTAAGACGTGTTGGCTACGCTTAACTACCAAAATCCGTCTTGATATATAGCTATATATATATATATATATAAAATGTAATGCTATCGCTTACATTTATTGCATAATAACTAAAAAAGAAGACATAAGTCACACAATATTAGAAATTAACCCTGAATGCATATACGCCTTTATGTACAGTATGTTTACTAAATATACAGTATGCATATCTAAAGAACTAGAGGTGATGAGTAAAAACGAATTTCCAATCTGAATTCAGCACCCGAAATTAGGTTAAAACAGCTATTTTTGTGCTTGCCTCAATTTCTTTGTAAACCAGTGTAATTGTCAAAACACAAGACTTCCAAATATGTATAGTAACTATTACTGTTTTGGAACTGTTCAATGAAAAGTTGTAATTGATTGTAAAACTCTAAAATCAAATAAATAATGAATTGTAAACGAAATCTTGAACTCTTACAAAACTTGGAGGATTTCTGCAACTCTTATATCACTTCTTGAAATTAAAAAAAAAACCCAAACATGTCATCCGTTCGAGAAAGTTCAGTTTTTCACGCGGCAATCGCAAGAGAAACCAACAAAGGTGAACATTTCAAAACTGAAATCATATTTTCCGTCCTTAGAGTTATCTACTTCAGCACAGCTGTGTTGCCCAAGGGTTATATGGAATAGAGGACAACAATGAAGGTAACACTCACAGACTTTACGAACTGCTGTGTGTGTTTAGTGTTATTTTTCTTATTTTTATATACAACAATCAATTGCTATTTTTCTTTATTTAAAAATGTCTATCACTTGTTATTGGTGTGAAGTCGACGTCTTGACTTGACACCACAAGGAAATTTTTTGCACTCAATGACTAGTGTTTCCTCAAATAAACATGTTCCTCTCCAAAAGCGACGGCGGACAGTGTCTTTCGGTACAAAGTGCTTTTTTCGCTGCAAGCTAATATGGTGTTTGTGGAATGTGATGGATATTATGATTTTGATTTCCATATATATATATATATATATATATATATATATATATATATATATATATGGATAGATAGATTAGGATATTCATAATAAGGAGAGCTCTATATCAGTGATAGAGTATACACACACACACATATATATATATATATATATGTGTGTGTGTGTATATATAAGTATGTGTGTATATGACTTTGGAGAGCATAAAATTCAAGTCAACGGCGCTTGGTAACTGCCAGTTTCACGTCTCAGCATTTTCCCAGGTAATGTCATCGTAGTAATGTGAGCCACATAGAATCTCTTTATAAATTGTCTGAGTATCATAGAGCAAATGAAATATTCTCAAGGAAAAAATATCACAATGTATAAATAGATGATAACGCCTAATATTCATGTAAATGGTCATCTGAATTACGCACACAAACCTTCACACACACACAAACCTTCACACACACACACACACATACACACACACACATACTCAAAACACAACACATGCACATATTTATATATATAAAGGTTAGAGTAACGACGGCAGAAAGTCATTGCTGCTTGGTAACAGTCAGTTTCTCGGCAATTAAATTTTCAAACGATTTTTTGTTTTGTAAGTCGCATAGGTGAAAATTTGACATTTTCAAATCTCAGTTGACTTTATACATTCGGTACACTAACTAGTACATATAAAATAAACATAAAAATGGACTCTCTCGTCGATTTCAACGCATGGTGGTTCATCCAATGAACAACTCATGAAGTGGTTTGTTTAAGGCTTGTTTTGGACCACATCCGCACATTTTGGCACAGTCGATAGGAAAGAATTGTTGCACAAGGAGTGCCACGAACACAATCAACGACTGACATCAGGATTTTCAAATTCAGAGTTTTCATTCTCCTAGACTGGTTAGCTATCCAGAGTTAAAGAGTCCAATGTACCCTACTATTTTACCCATATATATATATATATATATATATATATATATATATATTTATTATTGGCGCCAGTTTGTCGTTAATGTTTGAGATTGATTAACAAGAATAAATGAAGAAGCATCTGAGCCTTTTAAAATTCCTTTTCACTTCCTCTATTTGGACATCTCACTGCCAATTATCAGATCAAAATGCAATTAGAAATCATCTCAACAAGTAAACACTACCTCAAACGCTCAATACATTGAATTCTTGTCAAAAACACCCGGCTATTATAAAAGTCCAACAGTTAAAGAAAAAGAAGTTGACTCGAAATACTCGAGGCCTTAACTATGAAATAAAAAACCGCTAAAACTTCAACCTCAAGATCATATTTGGACATTAACAGAATGACCTAATTAGTATTAATTGGATTATTCGGACTATTGTCCTCATCTTCATTGTTATCTGTATAACGTTTCGTCGATGTGCCCTCCCACCTTCTGGTATTTCTTGTCGGACTCGGGAACTTTCTCGGACTCGAGAATCTTCTTTTCGGCTCTGGAACCTTCTTGTCGTAACGAGAGCCATCACTTTGAACCTAACCCGTTATTCAATCAGTCGACGGGGGTATTCTGTTCTTCCGCTAACCATATCTGGGGTAAAGGTGTTAAGCTGTGTTAATTATTATTCTATGTAACTGCTGCCCCTGACTCGGATTAAATCTGTAGTCTAGAGATAACTATCACTTAGAACTGTCTTAACCTAACTCCTTTATCCACTGCGCTATGTGTCTAATTGGACAATTCATTGTGAATTCTGGGAACTTATAAACCTAATGTCTAGTTTTGCTTATAACAACTATCTTAATTTAATCTGTCTATCTAAATTTAACAATATGGCCGAACCACACCGACTAGCATTGATCTTATTAAAAGATGTCAACTAATAATCCAATGTCCTATATCAACTCCTTTAAAGAAACACGGGAAGTTCAGTCTGAAACAATGAAACATTATCTAAATTCCACAAAAAATAAGCATTCTTGAAAATGACTAGGGGCGCAGTCAAAATCGACTAAAAGATCGAACCTTTTGTATGATTTCTACATTTATTCAATCCATTCCCTTCATTATAGTGAACAAACTCGTTTTTAAAGCATTAAATATTTTCATGTCTGTTCTTTTAAGCAAATATTAAATAACCAAAAACTACTGCCCAAATAATCATGGTTTAAAATATCATATATATATATATATATATATATATATATATATATATATATATATATAATATATATATATTTGCATTTCGCATAGCACCAATGCCCTGGGGAAAAATGTGCATCAACTATTCTGCCTCCAGCTAAATAGAAGGGCAGACTTGAATCTTAAACTTTGGTTAAACAGATTGAATCAAGAATTTACTTTTCCTAGACTTGATAGTCTAGGGGAAATTTAATTCCTGGATCAATCCTGTTAAAATCCGTTTAAGTAATTGACCATGTTTCAGATCTTAATGTGCGGAGTGATTGGATTCCCTCTCTTTCACCCCCCCCTCTCTCTCTCTCTCTCTCTCTCTCTCTCTCTCTCTATATATATATATATATATATATATATATATATATATATATATATGGAGGATATGTGCTTAATTGAAGTCGTAACTAATTTTGAAAATTAATTAGTTAATAATTTAGCCTTACATTTGAACATATATGCCCGCCTAAAATTCATTAATTATTAACTAATTAATTTTCAAAATTAGGCACGACTTCAATTAAGCATATATCCTCAAAAATTGTCGGCTTAAAGCCATATAAAATAAACACATCTATTTGTTTACTTAGCCTCATATATATATATATATATATATATATATATAATATATAAGTTATTTGCACTTCCGTCATTTTCACTTCCGCTCCGTGTTACTCCGCCAACGTCATGATTGTATATCTTGTAACTGTTTTTAAAGAAAAAGACACATTTCAAATTGAAAAATTGAAAAATTCTCTTTTTCAAAAAAGAAGAGTTTAACCTGTTCAGGGCGGTTAGTATTGGATTTCTTTTTCAGAAAAGAAATGTTTATTTAATTATTTAAAAAAAACAAACTTTTTTATGTAAAAAAAAATATGAATTGGGATAATGTGAAATTTAAATTTGATAGGAAGTTTATGTCTAAAATGGTGATGAGTCCGGTTTAAAAAAACTCTGATGATGATTTTTTAAATAAATCGAAATATTTTTCAATATTAGCTATGAAAATGATATAAAATATTTTCAATTTAACAGTATTGTGTGTTTTCATACCCTTTATCCATACATACATACATACACACACACACACACACATATATATATATATATATATATATATATATATATATATATATATAATCAAATTGTTATTTTAATCACAATAAAGATTTTGTTGACATAGAGAAGTAAATATAAAAAGTTGACAGTAAAATATGAAGTGAGAATTATGGAATCATCATCAACAACAAAAAAAACAACCTAATCAGGATTTTTTCTCCTCCTCTGGCTTTTATCAAAGTGCGTTCTATATTTCTCTTGGGAGAAACATCATTAGAGAGTAGGTACAAATTACCAATTTAGGAAAATATAAGCCCCGAAAGTTATTCTGACGCATGCCATAGAAAAGTAAGTTGCAGGCTGCATCGGGAAATGTGTTTGTGTCTCTTGCGCTATACAATCTATCCCGCGCTATACAATCATTTTCTCCGTAAAAACAGGCCGCATTCAAACACGTTTACAACAGTGGAAAATAGTATGTATACATTGAAATACAATCTCTAAAGCGCCATTTAATCCTGTAAGCAACAACAGTGCAAAACTATTGTAATTTCTTGATCTGAATAATAAGCAATTTTTAATGTTTGCCAAACGGCGGGAAATGGCTTAAAGGGAGATAACCGTACAAATAAAAGGAGTGAAATCTTTCACGACCTGAGCAGGCCAATTTGGGAAAAACAACAATAACACCAAACAAACAAATCAAAAAGAAGACAAACACAAGAGAGGTAATGAAAAGGGAGGTAAGTAGAAAAGGACAAGTTAAATAACACTTACACATCGTTGACGGCAATGGCCGTGAAAATGAACACACAGCAGAATGAATTTACGACCGAATGAACGAGGCTTCTTGCTTGACTGAACAGCAATGACGGTTTTAGCAATGGCGTATGCATTTGCCCATAATGCAATATTGTCCGTTGATCCCACCTAATCAGGCGGAAGACATAGTGAAACAAAAACAATTGCCTCTAAAAGTCTAATCATAAGATGGCCGCATCGGATAATTCTTGTTTTGCCGCTGAAGTGATCTTTTGTAATTTACCTGCAATGGAAGGAAATTGAACTGATGTTGGCCCCAGCGCCATTAAACTGTCGGCGCTCTTTCCCCTGTTTTCCCTTTACTGCCTTACATTAAAGATTTTATTTCCTAGAACAGATTTATCCACAATCGGCAGTTACTGATCGTTTTCTGTTTTGCCTAGATCGGGGGAAAGAAAATCTGGGGATGGTGTCTTGAAAAAAAAGTTTGAAATAAAATATTTTCAGATAATAGTACTTACCCAACCCCTCCACAGGAGCGGGCTATATACATTTTAAATGGAGTTTAACGGGTTTGAATTCAGAGTTTTCTTTCTCTTAGACCGGTTTCCATACCAAGAGTAGAAAGTCGAGCTATCCCTGATATAAAGAAATGCTTACTTTCTACAGACACTATATCACCACTGACCCGGAGAGGCTGAAATCCAGTGTTCTCAAGAAATATGTAATTACCAAGCAGGATGTGACACAGGGTCCATTTCTTAAGTAGAATTTTACAGTTTAAAGGGTCAAACAAAAAGTATACCAAATTTACAACAGGATAAAATATATTCGAGCAAGCAGACATTTTGGACATTATCAGAGAAGGTATACTAAATTTTGGTAATTAAACTATCGTCTAGTTGTGATTTGTTGCTTTCTTGGATTTTACGGCATGTCAACCCTTGTTGAGTTATTTTATGCCGAATATGTTTTGTTCTATCCATGCTTGATGGGTATTCAATTGTTTTAACTCAATATTTTTTAACAGATTTTAAAACTCATTTTTTCCTATTCAACCGGCGGATGGGACCCTAAAAGGTACTACACTTCGGGTCAGAGTGGACCTGCGAGTAATAGGGATGAAGGAGTACTGCACACGCCGATGAGATTCATAATTGGAACCTTATTATTAGATGCAGTTTAACGTCATACCCAGGAAACTAAGACCGTCAGCCATAACATTGCACATATATGATAAAAATGGCTGGAGCTTGTCATGAGGACAATAGGGTTGGGACAATTATATAGGTGCTATGACTTGACTTGACCAATCAATTGATCGGATGGGCTTTCTGCGACCACCATCTAGCCTGAATAAGGGCCAAAATAAAGCGATGCATATGATGGACTGCTCAGTTCCATCCTTAAGCATCACGGGTCGCTACCACGGCCAACAGGCCACCCATTGGGGGGGATTTTACCCAATTCTAAAAGCAATTCTAAATGTAAATTCTGCAAATTAGTTTTATAATTATTATTGAAATATCCTTCGACAAGAATAGGTATAAAACAAACAATGATTTTAAACAAAAGTAGCAACAACATGCTTATTTAGAAGTGAGATATTATTTTAAAATATATCGCTTTAATAGTGGACCAGCATTTTACTTGCTTTCTGTATTATTAAACACATGCGTACATACAAATCCGGCTTTCTGGAATTAATTGGAATTTGTTTATTTTCATTCAGTCATGTTCCTTTCTTGGATGTGTAGGTAGCGTAGCGTAACAGTTATCGGTATGGGCAATAAAAATCAGTGAACTGAGTTCCAATTTCGTCATAGACAAACTTTCTTTCACATTAATGATATTACGAAAGGCACAAGTGTATCTCCTCTCTCCTACCTATCCGTAAAATAGTTTGTTTTTCTGAGTGTTCAAGTCTTCGTAAACAATATGGCTTGGATAATGTTAAACCGACATAAGATCCAAATGTGCGTGAGTTGAGCAAATATGTATCGCAAAACAATTGTTGCAGCACCATCACTAAGCAGAATGTAGCCATAAGCTCTAAAAAAATCTTTCATCTGCAACCAGTTCTCTGGTTGGTTGGCTGGTTGGTTTTACAGCATGTCAACTCTTGAGTTATTCAATTTATTTCTATACCGAAGGGAGTTTATCAATTAAATTGTAACACACATTTTAATTTGGTAAAAGTTTGAATATCCCAAACATATCTATTTAACCAGGTTTGGGTTATTTTCTAATGACATATCAAACTGAGTTGGTTATTTAATGACAAATTCATCTTTGTATGAGAACACTAGATAATTTGACCCTTAGATAGAGGTTAGGGGGTTATAGATTTCCTAAAGGTAATAGTTCGAACGAGAACGCAATAGCGCGTCAACAGTTTGAACTCGCTTACTATGATGTCCCAGTTCAGGTACGTTAGACATTTCGCCACTGAGACCTCCTCTATTTCACCAATAGACTACAGGTAATAATACTGATAACATTATTATAATTCATTTATTTACTATTAATTAGAATATTTATCCTATGAATACAATATGAATCTAACAGTATATTTTAAAAGTACAATGAAATTACAACTCTACTTTGTCTTCCTATAAAATCTAAACTAGAATTCAGCGGATTTCTTCGCATATTTTCTGTACTTTAATATTATTTTTTTTTGTCAATCAGATGTGATTAGACGCCAAAACGAATGGATAAGTTATTGACAAAGAATAATTTAATTTAGCTTAAGCCTTATCCATTTTTAATTGTACGACAATTACGATACTCACACTTGCTGTGACGCTTATTTCTTTTTCCCAAAGCCGAAAACAAATTAGACATGAAAATAATGAAAAATAAACATTTAACAAATTAAAGAAGAAAAAAAATAACAAAAACAAAATAAAAATAGAAGCACAAAGAAAATCAAAGAGAAAGAAGACTAAAAACGAATCTAAGAATTTTTTTCTTTTCTTTTTACAAAATGACTTTGAACAATATTGATAAGCAGAGCTCATAATCTGGATTTAAAATTAAACAAATGCTGCTGTTTTGTGATTAATTTTAAATCCAATGTGGCATGTGCAGCGGGGAAGTCATGTCTTTGTTGCTGTAGATTTTTATCATTCATTTATTTTAGTTGGTTTTTCTTCTGCTTCGTACAAATCCATCGCAAGCGACACGTTTTCCTTTCGTTTTTATGCATTTTCGTTGATGTTTAATTGGACATTTTTTGCTCTGTGGGATTATCACAAGATTAATCTACAAAACGAACTCCTACTTCAACTATTACAACTACTGCTACTATATAAACTTCTGCTAATAATAATGCTAATATAATTAACATTGTTAATACCATACTGCCTTGGTTTCTTCTTTTTCCTACTATTATTATTATTATTATTATTATTATTATTATTATTATTATTATTATTATTATTATTATTATTATTTACTCCTTTTGAGTTTTCACATCAGTGTTAGCTGATGGTCTTTCACTGGAGTCTGAGTGACAGCAAGTCTCCTCAGGTCTCCAGGACTCTTCTGAGTATTCTGGCAGATTGCAGCAGTGCAGTGTTCTGAATGGTTTCAATCCTTCCTCTGATTTCCAAACTTTCCAAACCCTTTTCCAATCCTTTTGGGACTGTTCCAAGTGCACCAACCACAATTGGTATCACTTTCACTTTCATATTCCATAACTTTTTCAGTTCTCTGGCAAGGTCCAGATATTTGTCTATTTTTTCATTTTCCTTTAACTTCACCCTGTGATCTGCTGGCACTGCAAAATCCACCAGTTGACAAGTTCTTTCTTTTTTGTTTATCAACACTAGGTCTGGTCTTCTTGCTGGGATAAGGTGATCCGTTTTTATCTCAAAGTCCCAGAGAATTTTGTGCGTTTTGTTCTCAAGAACAGATTCTGGTTTATGCATATACCATTTTGTTGTGTGGTCAAAATTTAATTTTTTGCATAATTCCCAGTGGAATTATTATTATTATTATTATTATTATTATTATTATTGAGTTTTTCACACCTGCCTTAACCAGTAGTTCACTGGATGCAGAGTGACAGCAAGTCTCCTCAGATCTCAAGAAATCTTCTAAGTATTCTAGCCGATCATAACAATGATGTAGTTTGAATAGTCTCAATTCTTCCTCTGATTTCCAATTCACCCAAATTCCTTTCAAGAGCTTTGGGTGCCGTTCCAATGGCACCAATTACAATTGGTAGGCATTTACCTTCATGTTTTAGAGTTCTTAGTCTCTGGCAAGGTCCAAGTATTTGTTGTTCTTTTCACTTTTTTTCACTTTCACTCGGTGGTTGGCCGAGACAGGTATTATATTATTATTATTATTATTATTATTAGTCCTTTTGAGTTTTTCACACCAGTGTTAGCTGATGGTATTTCACTGGAGTCTGAGTGACAACAAGTCTCCTCAGGTCTCCAGGACTCTTCTGAGTATTCTGGCTGATTGCTGCAGTGCAGTAGGCTTGATGGTTTCAATTCTTCCTCTGATTTCTAGATCCTCCAGTTTTTTTCTAAGTTTATTGGTACCGTTCCAAGTGCATCAACTACAATTGGTATCACTTTCACTCTCATATTCCACAGCTTTTTCAATTCTCTGGCAAGGTCCAGGTATTTATCCATCTTTTTGTTTTCATTCAGATTTACTCTGGAACCGCAAAATCCACCATTTGGTAAGTTTTCTTTCTTTCTTTTTTTTTAATCAACACTAGGTCTGGTCTCCTGGTTGGGATAGGGTGATCCGTCTTTATCTCAAAGTCCCAGATAATTTTATGCGTTTCATTTTCAAGAACAGATACTGGTTTATGCATATACCATTTTGTTGTATGGTCAAAATTTATTTTTTTGCATAATTCTCAGCGGATCACCTTCCCAACCCAGTCGTGCCTAGTTTTGTATTCCCGTTGTGCTAGTTTGCTTCATTCGCTTAATACATGGTTTACAGTCTCATCTCTGTCACCACATAGTCTACATTTACTGTTTTGTTGGGTCCTATCAATTTTTGCTTTGATGTAATTTGTCCTTATGGCATTATTTTCTGCAGCAATTATTAGGGATTCCGTATCTCTTTTGAGGTTTCCTCTTCTTAACCATGTCCAAGTCTTTTCATATGCTACCTCTCCGATTTGTGAAGTGTCCATATAGTTGTTTTTCTTCCCATTTTTGTTTTCTAGTTTTCATTGTTTTTCTGTTCGTCCATATATTACATCTGCTATTTGGGTGCCGTAAGTAATCTGTCTTTGTCTCTTTTTTGTGTATTCTTCGAGTTGTTAGATTGTGGCCTCTATGCAGTCCTCTATGTTAATGAGACTTGTTCCACCTTCCTTTCTTAATACATAGAGTCTATCTCTATCATATCTAGGGTGTAGAGCCTTGTGCATGGTCATTAATTTTCTAGTACTTTGGACAATATGTCTGAGTTCTTCTTTTGTCCATTTTAAGAATGGTCCTGAGAATATTATAATGGGATCGGCACAGGTATTTATTCCTTTGATAAGATTTCTGCTTTTGAGCTTGGTTTCTCGGAGTTTTCTTGTTCTTATGAGTATTATTATTTTTTTATTTTTTTTTTTTTTACTTTTCCTTTCATTTCTGCATGCTTTGTATAGCCTGCTTCTAAAATTCCTAAATATTTGTAATTTTCCTTTTCATCAAGTGATTTTATAGTATCCTGATTTGGCAGTTGTATTCCGTTCATTAATTTTCTTTCACCCCGTTTTATTACTAAAATAGCACATTTTTCAATCCCGAATTCCATCCCTATATCTTGGCTATATATTCTAATGGTTTGTACTAGAGTTTCTGATTATTTTTTATTTTTTGCAAAAAATGATATTCATCCATGTTCATAAGGTGGTTTATTTAGTGAATTATTATTATTATTATTATTATTATTATTATTATTATTATTATTATTATTATTATTATTTCACTCAATGAGAGTTTTCCCACCAACCTTATCTGGTTGTTCAATGGAGGTTGAGTGGCAGCAAGTCTCCTCAGGTCTCCAGGACTCTTCTAAGTATTCAAGGCGATCTTAACAATGCTGTTGTCTGAATGTTCTCGTTTCATCGTCTAGTCTGCAATTCCTCAAGTCTTTTTTTCAAACACTGGTGAACCGGTCCAATTGCACCAACTACAACTGGTACATTTGTCTCTCTCATGTTCCACAGATTTTCAGTTCTCTGCCAAGGTTCAAGTATTTCTCCATATTTTTGTTTTCGTTCATTTTTACTCTGTGGTCCACCAGAACGGTAAATTCGGATCGGTCTATGAATATGGGTGGTAAGATATAAAAATAGATCAGACTGTATGTAGAAATGTAAATAAGAAAAAAAGTATTCCAAAAGATAATTTCATTTGAAGTTGTTGAAGTTAGTCAACGTTAAAACATTTCGGTTTTTATAAAAATATTAATCAGAACAATTGTATTTGTATGCTGTTGTCTAAACTGTGTAAATTATTTTCAAAATGAAAACAAAACATGAGAAACTATTAAAGACAATATTCTTTTCCTTGGAAACGAAAATAAAAATAAACATTTTCTTTGAGTGTGGCAGCGGTCCACGCGCAGGGACAGGCGTAGTGCATGTACGACAAACACAAATGTGTTGGCAATAGAATCACAAACAGTTTCTCTGCAGCCCCAACGCTTGGGAGACATTACATTTGTGATTACTCTCGTATATATGTATACGAGAGTAATGCCCAAAGTAAGTAATTATTGATTTTTATTCAACTAAACAATTTTAACATATTATAGATCATTTAAATCCGTCTAAACCATATCAGTTATAAATTTATTGTTCAATTTGCAATAAAGAAATTACTTAAAAACGAGATTATGTGTAAACATTTAAGCGTCATCTTAATGCTCACGTAGCGTAACGGTTAACGTCAGAGGCAGAGAACTCGGCAACCCGAGTTCAAATCCTAAACGAGGATGTTGCCATTGCACATATTACATAGTAATACCATTTCGAAAGGTGTGAATCCAAGTATTCTCCCGCTAGTTACGGGTGAACAGTAGCGTATACTGGGCTCTTTAATCTTGCTATGACAACCGGTCTAGAAGGAAAACTGTTGAAGAATAGCGTTTGCTGAAGACACGTTGCATAAGTAAGCACAAAAACAACCACAGACCCACAACTCTGAGTTTCACATTACCGATCATCAGGTGAGCTAATATTCGACACGTCTGACGCCTTTTTAACGGGGCTAGTTGTTGAGTGAGTAACTGAATAGCCATAAATACCCATAACTTTACAGTAAACATATTATTTTCTAAGAAGGTGGATTTTTCTTGTATTAGTTCATACACGTCCGGTTCCGCGAGAATCCTATATAAGAAATTAGTACAATTGATAAAGTAAATTTTCTATATCAACTTTCTACTGAATTTACAAAGTTCATATTTTTTTAATTATCTAAGATTGGAATAGCAATTAATTAGAGAGAGAAATTATAAATTAATGCGATCATTTTTTTTACTAAAACTTTTAATTCCTGTTTTTTCCTTTTTCCTACGATTACCTTTCGGATTAGAAAATGAATTTAATTACAAAAAAAAAAAAAAAAAAAAGATAACTCGTTCTCATAATTACGTATTAACATTTAATTGAGGTTTTCAAAAACCACACAGTGAATAATTCATAATCTTTTCATCACGATCGTTCGTAAATTTTGCGTGACTGCGTGGACATGTCTCTGTCCTAACTATACCATTTCTGGGGGTTCGAATCACGCCAGTTCTAAGTAGTTTATTTTATATAACTCGTTTATTTTTCTAGCAGGACAGATATTTCCAGCCAGCGGCTTTTATATCTACAGTGAAACATATATATATATATATATATATATATATATATATATATATATATATTATATATATATATATATATACCATGATACATAAGCGAAGTTTTAACTCAAATATAAGAGTAAGTCGCCAAAAGGGCTGGGAAAGTAGGGATCTATTCATACGGGTATCCACAAAACAGTTGTCTTTGTTTGCTGGCGCCTACTGTTGGTTTGGAAGTCGTCTCTTAGTGTACTTTTGAAGCTACAGCTAAGTGTAAAGTTCGTGTAGTTATTCGGTTTGTTGAACGCAAAATGCATTATTGTATTAAAAATTAGCTATTAGACAGAGGGGGCAGAGAGAGAGAGAGAGAGAGAGAGAGAGAGAGAGAGAGAGAGAGAGAGAGAGAGATGCAATTATAATGAATGTTTAAAGTTAGAAGAGTTTTTTATCAGTATTTTATAGTGCTCTATGCACAATATTACAGAGCCATATTCGTCGATGATTAATGTAGATTTTTTCGGGTCTACCCAACTGGTGTGTTCATGTGCAGGTGTCCACATCAGACTCTCAGATAACCTTATCCTTGCTTCTCTTCCAGTGTCCATCATGTCTTGTTCATCTTACCCGGGTTTTGTGATAGGAGGCAAGTGGCCATACAGCTGCTTTTTTTTAAGTGCTGCATTCAGGATTTTCTCAAGACATCGCATAGCATCCTTGTACAATTCCCAACTAGCTTTTTCTTCAAGCATTTCTTTGTTTTTCTATTAGTGTCAGTATAACTGTTGAGATTGGTCTCAATTATTATATGAGAATCGTAGTAAATTCTAGACACAAAGATTATTTACTTTTGTGAAAAAATGCGCTTTATTTTTATTCCATTATTTCCTGCAAAAAAGCCACAAAGAATTTTTAGATCCAATAATGAGAACACACACACACAAAATATCTGAATCAATATTCATTTGAACAGAGAAATATTAGAGAAGACGTTAATAAGTAAATCGAATTTTGTTGTAGTCTTATCGGGATAAAAGATACACGAATTATGAGCTGAATCATTTTGCTGGGAAATGATTAATCAAACAATAGAGTAAGACTCAAGAGTTAATTATGAGACGAGTAATGAACCAAATAGTAAATTTGCGAACGTGTGCAGATTATCAGCATAATATATTAAAGATAAATGATTATATATATATATATATATATATATATATATATATATATATATATATATATATATATATATAAAGGGAATGACTTACGGGTAAAAGATATTGAGTTAATCCCAATACTTGGTCGATATAAATATTAATCGGATAAGTCAGTGTTTTAACAAATGTAAAGTGCTTAATACGTTAGTAGAGCGTTAGCATTCATATTTATAGTACAAAAACATTGTGTTTGGCATTCTAATTTCAAAATGACGCTACAACGTTCATTAACTGCGAAACTGCTTTCAACGGTCATAATTGCAATATTGACTTCAGCAATTAAATGTAAGTAATCAATATCTTGATTGATTCAGTGATAATTAACCCTGAAGATCCCTATAGTCAAACTCGAGTAAAGTATTTCCGTACACACTGTAATAATAATAATATAATAATATAATATATATATATATATATATATGTGTGTATGTGTGTGTGTGTGTGTGTAAAGAAATAACAAAAGACTTAGCGATTTAGCATTATAGTCTATTCCCAGAATAGACTATAATGCTAAATCGCTAAGTTTTTTTGTTATTTCTTTACACAAACACACACACACACACACACACACACACACACATATATAATATTATATATATATATATATATATATATATATATATATATATATATATATATATACAACGGTTGTAAGGCCGTGCAATGAATGAAAATGTGTTCAATAGACTCCTCCAAATCATCGCATAAAAACATCTCTGCAACTTTTAAGTGAGGGAGAATATGCAACCTGTAGAGATGGACCCGGGATGGCGAAAAGCTTTTGTGGGTACCGGGCGCATATACTACAATTGATCTGCAGTCGGCTGTCGTTAAAATATTATCGACTGAAGAGAGTTTTATAATTTGCTTGAAGCATTGTGGATATTTTGTTTTGGAGGTTGATTGTGAAGGCTATTACAATGCAGGTGTAAAGAAAAGGTAATAATAATATATATATATATATATATATATATATATATATATATATATATATATATATATATTAGTGTATATGTGTGTGTATATATCTATGTATATATATATGTGTGTGTGTGTGTGTGTGTGTGTATGTATGTATGTATATGTATGTGTTTATATATTTATTATGTAGGATATGTGTATATTTTTATTAATATCATATTTATACAACATTATATTATCTATTATATCTTAAGCTTTTACTATCGTTATTTGTTTAATAGTAATAATAATAATTTTTATATATCATGATATTTGATTTTTTTTTTTTTATATATATATTTTTATATTTTATATTTTTTGTTTTATCCTTGTTTCATATTTTTTCACTTATTTAATTTTCATAGTTGTTAATTTTACTGACTACTATCCCCTAAAAAAACTTGCCCCTGAAAAATATTATTTTTTCTCATTTGACTTCCTGTCACCATGGTGACAGTCTTTTAATGTATATATTTTGTAAAGAAAAAAATATTTTGAAGAAGAAGATTTTACATTGAGGAAAATGTTTCTGTTATGCAATTCAAATTAATGCTGATTCTCCATCTGATGAAACTTAAATTGGGGAGCTTTGTTAAATCAACTTGGATTTATGAAGGCCCCAATTTTGGTCGAAATGAATTTAATATGGAATAACGGTGTTGAGTTTTTCTTCCTTTCAAAGATAAATATTGCTCTGTATATAATCTAAAACGATTAGTATACATTGAGCTCTCTGTAGTGATTTAAAGATTCACTCTATCTATACATACGGATAATACAATATAATACAGTGTGTCTTAGAAATCACATATAGAACCAACCCTTCACACACACACACACACACACACACACACACACACACACATATATATATATATATATATATATATATATATATATATATATATGGCCCCACGTGCGGTGTATTGGTTAGCAAGCTACATTTGCAGACCATTGGGAGTTTGATTTTCATTGGGTGCCCATACTTTTGGCCTTGTGCCGCATCTCTGCTCTGCTTATATATATATATATATATATATATATATATATTATATATATATATATATTAAAAGCAAGAAGCAGGCGATATCCCGCACATACTATTACGGATGTGGACTATGCTGATGACCTGGCACTACTCGCAAATACACCTGCACAAGCCGAATCCTTACTAAAAGCCTATAAAAAGGCAGCAACGAAATGTCGGCTGTACGTGAACTCTGATAAAACTGAGTTCATGTCTTTCAAAAACAAAAGCGACATCTCAAACATCGATGGCAAACTCCTAAACTTTGTAGAACAATTTAGATATTTAGGCAGTAACATCTCCTCCACAGAAAACGACGTTAATGCACGCATAGGAAAAGCATGGACCGCAATAAATAAATTATCGATTATATGGAGGTCCAATCTCACAGACAAGTTAAAGAGACAGTTCTTCCAGTCCGTTGTCGTGTCAGTACTGCTGTATGGCTGCACCACCTGGACCCTAACTAAGCGACTAGAGAATAAACTAGATGGGAGTTGCACAAGAATGCTGCGGGTGATCATGAACAAGACGTGGAAACAGCACCCTACCAGAAAGCAGCTGTACAGCCACATACCACATATCACCCAAACCATCCGAGTGAGACGGACAAGACACGCGGAACACTGCTGGAGAAGCAAGGACGAACTCATAAGCGACGTCCTCCTGTGGAAGCCAGCACATGGACAAGCCAACGTGGGCCGACCAGCAAAAACGTACGTTGATCAGCTCTGTGCGGATGCAGTATGCTGCATAGAGGACCTCCCGAGATTGATGAGCGATAGGGACGGATGGAGAGAGATTGTGATGGATATCCGCGCTGAAAGCGCGACATGATGATGATGATGATATATATATTATATATATATATATATATATATATATATATATATATATATATCTACGAATATTTAAGTGTAATGCATGAATGTAGCCTACCGTTTATACATAAGTAGAAGTCAATCTTGTTTACAAATCGCTACTAAGTCATGACCTTGAAATCAATATATATTGAATTTACGAAACCATACCTTATTCTGTTATGTTTGAATTTAAATCCCACTTAACAATATCATATGTAGACTGACGACAATGTTCTGCGATCGTAAAAAAATTGGACCTAATACGTACATATATATATATATATAATATATATATATATATATAATATATATTAACCCATGTATTGATTCTGTTGATTTGCTTTCTCTTTTTATCAGACATATCTTTATCAATTTTTCCCGAGCACCAATTATAACAGTGTTTTTATCTATAGAGATGAAAAATTCTTTCATCTCGATGAACACAATCTACATTTTATCTCACTATATGCATATATATATATATATATATATATATATATATATAAATTTACACACACACACACACACACACACATATAATATATATATATATATATATTATATAAACATACGTATGTGTTTGTTAGGAAATTGTTTGTTGAACCAACTCAACTCTGGTACATGACCTTATTTAAGGATGTTTTCAGAGTGTAAGATAATAAAAGGTTTTCCAGAAAAGGAAATGAAAATAGTTATTTACTAACGTTGTCTTACTCTGACTATATAAATTCACTCGGCTTCAGAATTGATTCACGATATTAGCTTACCTACCATCGCATAAACTTTTCCCGGAGAGTTAAGAAAAAAATAGATGATTAAAAAGTCGGAAATATAGACGTGAATGAGATGGAAACGTTAATGCAAACCGAAAACTATAAGTAAATGGTCGATAAACTAAGGAAATTATTTTGAGTATAAAGAAAATAGAAAAAAGTCACAAAGAACCGAATGACTGTCTGAAAAATGACAAAGATAAACGACTAGAACGAGAAGGGGACATGCTACCTTGAGTGAGGGATACTTGCTGATAACACACTGATTAAAAAAAATTTCTCTGAATTATATATTAATGATTTGAAGGCAATTACAATGCATATAAAAAATAAAAACAAAAACATGTTTTTTTTTTCTTATCGATTTCAAAGTAAACTTTATCTTCAGAGACGATTTTCAGAAATGGACGCGTTTTTTTGTGTCGTTATTTTATTTTATTTTATTTTTTTATGTTATAAACACAAGAAGATAAAGTTTACTTTGAAATCGATAAGACAAAAAAAAATCTTTTTGTTTTTATTTTTATATTCATTGTAATTGCCTTCAAATCATTAATATATAATAACATACTTAACAATGCTTCAAGCAAATTACAATTTTTAATTTTTGAATGTTTGAGATGAGGCTTGATGATTAGTATTATCTGCGTTATTCGGACTATTGTCCCATCTTCATTGTTATTTGTACAACGTTTCGGCCGATATGACCTCGGCTTTCTTCAGGTATTTCGTCGGACTCGGCAACCTTGGACACATGGCCTAGTGGATAAGGTAGTTAGGTTAAAACAGTTCTAAGTGACAGTTATCTCTGGATTCCGGGTTCAATCCTGAGTAGAGGCAGTAACATAGAAAAATAATTAACACAACTCCTACCCAGCTATGGTTAGTGGAATGAGAACAGGATACCCCCGTGGAATAAATAAAGGGTTAGGTTCAAAGTTCCTTGATGGCTCCCGATTATGACAAGAAAGTTCCCGAGTTCGAAAAGAAGGTTCCCGAGTCCCGAGTCCGAGAAGGTTCCCGAATCCGATGAAATACCTGAAGAAGGCCGGAGGGCATATCGACCGAAACGTTGTACAAATAACAATGAAGATGGGGACAATAGTCCGAATAACGCAGATAATACAAAAAAAAACATATTATAGTATTTAGGTATTATATACAGTTGTAGGAATATTTTTATTGAAAATAACAAAAAAAACCCCAAAAAACAACAACACGTATTTGGTCTTTAGATTTTATTTGTCTTTTTTGTCAAAAAGTCGCAACTGTGAAAGATTATCCAAAATATATATTGTTGTAGACCAAGTACGGGTAGTTTCGACCATCTTTGGCCATTGACAAGGACATGGGTACTCTTGTTTCATGAAGTTTAGGATTTTTTCTTTATGCAAGGAATTTTTTATCCGGGGTGTTCATGAGCTGCTGACGTCATGTGTGAACATTGGTACTGGTTTGAATGAGTAAGGATAACGTGGCATGAATTGTTTACTGTAGGTATCAGAAGCTGCATCAGATGTACGTATTATGTATGCATATATGTATGTATGTACGTATTTATGCATAAGTGTGTTTGTGTTTAACACTTCGTTACTAAAAAAGTAGAGGAATTCGAAGGTGATAGGTTTTCACACAAGGTATATATATATATATATGCTGAAGTGACCTATTATCGGTATCAGCCGGATAGCAAAAGAGTCTATCCTCTTTTACCTAGCACTAGACCAGGAAGATTGTTTGCTGTCTTAGGTGGAGCACCACGCCTACCATTGACTCCTCACTTGTTAGATCCAAGCTGTGCTACTCATGCGCTGTTTTCGAAGCGGATCACCAAGTCTTTGAATTAAGAGTTTTCCTTCTTTTTTTTTTTTTGAATTAAGTGTTTTCCTTCTTCTATGCCGGTTACCATAGCAAGGTTAAAAAGGCTAATCTTTCATAGTATTTCCCCAAAGCTGACAGGAAAACAGTTGGATTCATACCTTCCCCAAAGATAGGGCGTTCCATCGTGGTGTAATGGTTAACAAGCTAGTCTCGCAGATCCATGACTACTGAAAAGCGAGTTAGATGTTTGTAGGATTCTCCTAACTTGCGACCTTTTGTCACATCCGACCCGAGGCGAATGGTTTTGGTGAATAACTATCTTTCTCAAGGCTATTTTTATTGTCGTTGGCATCCTTCCGTCTACGAGAGACGACGGAGTAGTGTCCAAATTTTTCAACTACGTAGCCTGAGCGGGTTCGTATGGTGCTTTTGCCCAAGCAGCAAATCCCCCATCGCCACACTGCCGCTGTGATCCAAAGGAAAGGTAAATGACCAATGCAATTTGGCAGCGTAGTATCGCAGAAGTTGGTGGGTAGCACTGGATTTCAGCATCATACCATCTAGGGACTCCGGCTCCTGATTTGTTTTCGGGGTTTACTCAAGGCTATTAGCGTTATACGAAATGCAAACCTCGTTTGGGATTTGAACTCGGGTCGCTATGTCCATCTATTACGAGGACATCACAAGCTCCACCATAACCACAATCGCCTCTCTCCAGAAATATTTATACTTTTCAAGGAATATTTATAGTTCAACATAATTGCACACCTTGTTAATTTTAACAACTTTCCCGATGAATTTTATCCATTACAGATGACACCTTATACAGTGAGAACTTCCGCCCAAAATTAAGCTAATGTCTACAAGTCAGTCTAGAGACTTATTGACAATTTGTGCAGTAATAAGTCAACAGAAACGGAAGTGGACACCAATTTTTCTCGACGTCTGATATCAGATCGCCTGATGTGTCGGTAGAGAATGGAAGTGATGGCCGATCCGAAATCCAAATGTCGAAATTAGAAAACTATTGGGCTGCTTACTCATCACTTGAAGTGACGAATAAACTACCTCCACCCCCACCTACTGTGCGCTGCTGGTGAAGACAGGGAATGTATAGCTTATAGATAACTAACTACATGGGGATAATGAAGCAAGCATTACTTTACATGGAAAGTTGTCAACAGTTCTCAATAGATTGAGATAGTTATTTTACAGCATACGAGCACCTTGAAAATGGATATGTGTTTAGGCTCATCTCGTAAAGATGTTCATTTTCATTTTCGTTTTAGTAATCAATAGAAACAAGTTAGATAGAGTGTTGCCCTTAAATAAATACAATCCTGACAATTTCAGATAAAGGACTGATTTTTCTGATAAATCGAATAGGTAAAATGACTAGTTGTAAGGGATCTTCAAAATCTCACTGTATAACCATACTGTATGCTCTTGTAGGTCCAAACATATACTCATACAAGGATTTTTTTTATAATCCCCAAAGATAGCTCAATTTATATTAATCAATAAATTCGATTATATACAGAGCAATATGTAACTTTCAAAGAAAGAAAGAAAAACTTAACAACCGTCATTCCGTAATAATTTATTTCAACCAGAATCTCAAAAAAAAAAATGTAAAGTCAATTTTTAAAAAAAATTTACAAAAAATTCTTAAAAGCAACGCCCCCCCCCCCAAAAAAAAAAAAGTCTGATAAGACTGGGGCTCTTAAGAATTTTTTGAAATGTTTAAATTTTTTTGAGTTTCTGGTTGAAATAAATTATCACGGGATGATGGTTTAAGTTTTTCTTTTTTTGAAAGTTATATATATATATATATATATATATATATATATATATATATATATATATTATATATATATATATACCATCAAGTCGTGCTGACAGAATGGATATCCATTAATATCTCTCGCCACACGTGCCTATCGGTCAATACTCCTGACATGTCTTTGGCACGGCATCCAGAATCAGCGCAGGACTGATCAATATATATGCTTTTTGTTAGTAAGTCTGCACTGGCGTATCCATCTGTAGGTGTTTACAGAAGAACGTCACTCATGACTTCATATTTTGTTCTCCACCTATTTCCAACATGTTTGTTGTTTTACTTTGGTGGCTTGTATGATAGGAGGTAAGTGGCCGCACAACACCTTTTTTGCGTGCTGCTTCTAAGATTTTTTAAAGATAGTACGCAGCAGCATTTTGTAGTTGCCATCTAGTTTTTTCTAATCGTTTCGTTAGCGTCTAAATGGTACAGCCATACAGTAGCACTGACACGGCTACAGCTTGGAAGAATTCTCGCTTTATCTTATTGCAGAGATAAATATACCCGGATTTTATCATTTCTTGTGGTGAAGTATACGGTCTAAACGTATATAATTGGATAATTGGATAATTGGTTGTAAGCAAACTCGTTTGCTTAACTTAACGGCATACCAATTCGTTTTTGGTTATGTTATGAGTACTTTTCTTTTCACACGGTCCTATTGGATACGAATAATTTTCTGACAGTTCTGTTTGACCCATTGATAGGAATCTATCAGATGTTATCGCAGCAGTTCATAGATGACCAGGGAGTAATGACAAAGAAGGTGTGTTCAAGCCTCTCCATATCGCCAGAAGTGAAGCCATATTATCAACAGTTTAGTGTCATTCCCAAAACAGTTCTCATTTGGGTGTGGTTATTAAACCTCTGCAGGCGCTACAGTTCATTTGTATTCTAAGCTTGTTAACAGGACGATCGTCTTGAAAGAATTACACCAATGTTTGAAATATTAGTAATCTAATCTTAAAATGAGGGAAATTAGTTTGATATACAGTTAGCAAAATCTATTTATAATTTTATATCGGACTCTATGCATTTTACACACTAAAGAAATACCTGTATGTAAACAAAAATTAACCGAACTATGTCAGAAACTATCGAAACAGTTTAAATAATAGTTTCTAATATATTATATATACGTACATTAATTGAGGAAAACTTAATTTCTTCTTCATATTTACCCAGCTGTAGCTGTGTCACTGCTACTCTATGGCTGCACCACTCGGACTTTAATGAAACGTTTGGAATAGAAGACTAATTAGAAAGTACATAAGAATGCTGCGCGCAGTCCTGAACCAATCCTATACGCAGTATCCACAAATAAACAGATGTGCGGTCACATACATCCTATCACACAAACCACAAAGTAAGATGAACAAGTCCCACTGGACACTGGTAGAAAAGTAAGGACAATCTCAAATCCTGTGGATACCTTCAGATTGACACACCTGAGTGAGCCGACAAGCAAATACGTACATTGATAAGTTCTGTGGATGTGGTTGGGAGGACTTGTCAGGAGCGACAACCGATATTGATGGGTGGCGAGATAGAGGGTGCTGGGAATATATGCTGTCGGCGCGACGTGGTGATGATGATCATGATATTCTATACAAAATATAAGGTTTTCTAATCCTAGCACAAGTAGCATATGATTAAAAAATAACAACAACAAATATCCTCATCCGAATGAATTTTTGCCGAACGGTTTTTTGATGCTCCAGTCAGACTAGTAAATATAAGTGACTTTTCATATGAGCGTAATAAAGAATGGAAACTACAAGGATAAAAACACAAAGAAGATGACATTAATCGAAATAAACTGTCATCTATTGAAGATGACAGTTAAGTTATGTCATCATTAGTTTCCACAGAGCTGATAATTTATGCATAAGAGGAACTGATATTTGTCTCCAGACAGAAGATATTTATGAAATTGATAACACATAATTTATTTCCAGCTGTCTCTGTCTACTTTTTCAAAGATGTGATTGAAATAAATATCCATTTCATAAGTTTATTTCTTTTGTACATGGAGGGAATAAAGTTTTACCTTTTGTTTAAATTTTAAGGTTTTTATCTCCCCTTTCAATTAGAACACTATACTAAAGATAATCTAATATCGAAAGCGAAGAGGGATTTTTCCTGGAACTTATTGTCACCTTATCCAGATTAACTTGTATTCTGTTGTTTTCGTCAATTATAATATTGTTTTGTATTGTACTCTCACAAAGAATACAACATTTTAAAGTAATGTGAACTAAAATTGTATCTCGCCTGTATATTGGTGAGCCAGGAGGTTCCCTGTTGGGTTATAATAAGAGAAAACCGTCCAGAGATCCCTTTGGGATAGATGCATATTAACACTATATGCTGATTTCTTCCTCGTGTATGAATTAAAGTTGGGCTTGGGAATTAAGAGGTGTACACCAAAGAATTAAAGTTCCATATTCTTGATTTGATTTACCAAGCAGTAACAAAAATGGAATTGGAGGGATAAAGCCTCGAAGAAGAAGAGCCCCGTGATAAACTGACAACACGACCAACGATGAAGAATATTAGAAGACATTAGAAGACAGATAAGAAACCGTTAGAAGTTAATCCCATTATCGATCAAGAAGATAACAGATTTTGGTAATGTTTCAATCAAAATAGCCTAGGTAATGTTATATCCTTGTTGAACATCGGGTATATGATGAAAGAGACAGATAGATAGATTAGTGTTGATGATAGTTGATTGTCCTACTTTATTACACTGCTTCTACTCGTCGATCTTACTTCTCTTCAGGTCTTCTGCTGGGGTTTATTCTTCTTTGTTCTGGGCTGGTCATTGTTAGTTTTAACATTTAATTAAGACAACAAGACTTTCTTGATCAAGCTTTTATTTTCAACCTTGCGCATTTGATTCCGTCGCGGGGAGACCGACCAATCAGAGCCGACTCCACTCCTTCGAAATCACGTCTCCACTCCTTCGAAATCGGGTCGCATCTGATCTAAAACTAATTTCCACGTCTAAACCATCTAAGGTCAGTTGGAATGTCACCATTGTCACTACGCGGCCCCAGTAACTTTTCAGGGACCCCGTCATTTTTAAGTTAACGGACCCTAATTCAAATTTTAACTACAGGTAACGTTCATAATTTATAACTGCTCCTAAATTATGTAACAGTAGGAGAAAGAAAAATATATTTAGAAAATTTAAAGTCCAATTATTTTAAACCAAATATTCTATCGCAAAATAAGTTTTGTATTCCTTCAGCCTAAAAATCTTTGGACTGTGCCATTTACTCAGGGTGTTCTTCACTTCATCTTCACTTGAAAATATTTTTCTACGTTGACATTTTTGGAGGAGGCAAACAAGTGGGAATAAGATGAAACCAAATCTAAACTGTTAGGAGAATGTGGCTGCAGCTGAAAAAAAAACTGGCTGATATTTTCCACTGTACTTGCTGTCGCATGAGACCTTGTGCTCTAGCGTCAACGTTCTAGGAAAACCAACGACAACTGACATTGGAAAAGTTGAGGTTATCATACACAATTGTGTATGTTGTACCCACAGAGATACACAGTTGTTCAGAAATATCCTCTATTCTAATACTCCAGTCAGCCAATATTAGCGCATTAGCTGATTCCAACATTACAGGTATGATCGGCATTGTGGGCCTGCCTATCTTATATATATATATATATATATATATATATTATATATATATATATATATATAATATATATAACAGATATACGCAGTAATATATGATATGAAAATGGACCTCAAGGGCAAAACCAGAGACAAAAGTCCAAGGCTATCAAATCATATTTCATTCGTTAATTCTTTCCTTTAATGGCTGTGTGAAGAAGGTAAAGTTGTCACAAAATTTGAATTTTGATTGAAATACTTCATAACCGGTAACATGACAGATATGTAAGGTATTTTTTAACAATAACAACAACAATATATATATATATATATATATATATATATATATATATATATATATATATTTAGATGTAAAATAAAGCTTTGCTAAGTAAAATGCTTAAACAAGGTTGGTCATAACGGTAAGATAGTGTTATATTTCTTCCCCATATCCAAGTTTCTGTGGTCTTCGAGGTCAGTTGTAAATAGAGTCTTAAAATTACCAAAATATCAATAATTAATCAGACATCAAAAAATCTTAAACAAAATAGAGTTGAATAGTATTTATAATGATAATATATATCATAATATTACATATCTTATTGTAAATTCTTGGTTAATTGGTTTAATTTACGGCATGTCACCCTTGTTATTTTTATGCCAAAGAGATTCCTTTATTATCGCAACATATTATTCCAAACACATTTTGACCTCCACCATCCTCGGACCTCCAGAATCTCAACCTAACCACTAAATGTAGTTTAACGCCTTACCAAGGACACTAGGATATTCATCCACTATTTCCTAGCACATATATGATAAAAAGGATTGCGGGTTGGCATAGGAGCAATACGGTCGGGAAATTCATGTAGCACGGCTTGACGGGACCAGTCGATTGATCGTAGGGGCCACTCCGAAAGCCAGTCTAGCCTAAGTAAGGACCATAATGGAATTTGGTATGTCATGGGCTTCTCAGGCACAGATATGATAAAATGGGTTGCAGGTTGACATAAAAGCAATACGGTCGGGAAATTCCTGTAATTCTTGAGGGCACCACTCCGAGAGCTCGTCTTGCCTAATTAAAAGCCAAAATGGAATTTGGCATGTCATGGACCTTTAAGCCACCAGTATTTTATCCTTGAGCATCACAGCTCGCCACTACGGTCAACAGGTGACCTCATTGTTGGGGTGGGAGACTTACCCATCTGTAAGAGATGCAGTTGGTGTATTCTACACCGCCAGATAACAGGGCAGTTGTATTGTAGAGTTATATTCTTTATATATACTAGTACAAAATAAAAAACAGCCTCCGGGCGATGTAAAAATAGATTTTTGAAACATATTGCCCGAGGGGTGGGAGTAAAAAATTCAATGTCAGCGAGTTTGTACCTTAAGTAAGTAAAATCATCAAATTCATTAAAGTATTAAAAAATAAAACAATTTGAAATGTAAACTTTAAATATGTATTAAAATAATACAAAATATATATAGATATATAATACCAGTCATGTATTTATGAAAACTTGTTTAAAAAAACCCAATCAGGACTGTCTAATGTTGCATTCTCAAATTTTGAGTGTATTTATTATTCTATGTTATGGCGATTTTGGGTAATGTGACGTAAGCAGTGACGTAATTTTTGTTACAGACAAAAACCGGATGCGAATCTCCATTATTAATAGATACATAAAATAGAGATTAGGTAGACAAAAATAGAAATAAAAAAAATAAAACACCGATATTTACAAGTAGTTACAATGACTGTAGTAACATATTTATCAATACTAAATGGACCAAATACACTCAATAAGAAGAAAATAATAAAGAAATAATAACAAAACCTTCACCAGATGAACCTCAGATTGTGTATTAAACGCCGCTGGTTATCTGATCATTTATTATTTCCTTTTATTCACTACCATTTAGGAAATATAAAAACGTGTTTATTGTACCTTTGTGTATGTTTCTTTTTTTGTGTCTGATCTGTTTGAATAGACTGCTATGTTAACGAAGATTTGCATTGTTTTCCTGGTTCTTCTACCTCTCAAGCCATTTGCCGTGTGTATTTCTTTGTGAAATGGCCATTGTATACTAGAACCCGCATTGCAGCAGATGGAACATTGGCGTAAAACAGAGCCTTAAGGCCTCGTACGCCATGTAATTTACGTGTCGGAAAACCTAGACACATTTACTGTAATCCCATAAGCTTTTTTTTTATCTTAAAAGCAAGAGAATGTCACTGCGCTTGCTTGTATTTGAATATATATATATATATATATATATATATATATATATATATCTATATATATATTATATATATAGATATGAGGTGGTATGAAAAAATAAACTCAAACAATCTTTATAATATATATATATTATATATATATATATATATATATATATATATATATATATATATATATATTATAATGATACTGCTATTTTGGAAAGAAATAATATTTATATTATATTTGATTTTACACGTGTTCTTGAGCAACTGTGTAAATAAAAACAATGCAGAATTTTTATTATATATATTATATATAGCAGGTAAATTGGTGTTTGGGAATGCTGTAAGCAGGATCTTTTTTTAAATAGAAATATTAAATTTCAATGCAAAATAATTATGGAATTATAATACAGATCAACACACTGAACCAAGTAAAAAATTAAACATCGATCATATTAACAGTTATAAATTTAATTTCTACCGATATTCATCGGATTCCTCAAACTTCTACTGTGATTATTCTGTCATGAACTTCTCTTCGCCAGCAATACTTAGCAAGTTTGTTTTGTCTCCCTTGGATGGTTTGTGTAATAGGAGGCAGGTTACGTAAAGCATCTAGTGGGATGCTGCTTCAAGATTTGACAGCGTAGAGCATCCTTGTGGTACTTTGCATCCCTTTTTTTCTATAACACACACACACACATACACACACACGCATATATATATATATATATATATATATTATATATATATATATATATATATGATCGAACATATCCCATGGTGCGACAACACGAGATCAAATATTTAAGCGGAGTTTAGCAGGTTTAGATTCATTTTTAATTTGATTGAACTTTTCTAACATACCCAAGTCTCATAGTTGACCCTCACTCGCACCTACAATGAGAATTATTTTAAGTTACCTCTTGTTACTAATTACAGAGCTGGGCATCAAAGTCACTCGCTGAAAGATGGTCATTAAATAAAGAAGGTATTTTTAAAAAAAGAAGCAAAATGGATTTTTTTTCAGAATTTGTTTTTCAGAATTTATCCACAAATTGTAGCTCAGATTTTATTCCCGATAACTAAGTCATTGAACTTTAAAAAAAAAAAAAATACTCATTTTTGACTGTCACTCGCACCTACAGTGAGAGTTCTCGTAATTGGCTTTTTTTACCAGCTACAAAGTTGGGATTCAGGCTCTCTTTTATAGATGGGTTATTAAATAAAGAATGTATTTTGTTTTAAAAAAAGGTATTTTTTAAAAAGCAAAACCCACGAGTTCTCGTAATTGACTGTTTGTAAATCGGGCACTCCACTAAAACCAGCGCCACTTCTGTTTTTGAGGCGGCTAGTACATTGCATTACATCTGCATCAAATAACCAAGGAAAGGGTTAACATGCCGTAAAACACACAAATAACCAGACACCAACCATTCAAGCAAAACAAGACATCGAGAGATTGATGTTTTTAAGAATGCTATTGTTGCTCTCACTTGTTAGCTTAAACATAAAAAATTAGCAAAATAAAGGCCGACTAAAACTTCTCTTTGTAGACATAGTTATGATGCTTCTGCCCTATAATAGTTGATATATTCGGTATATGTGATGTACAGTTTATCCATACAAATAAGTACATCCCAACAATTCTTTTATAAAATGTTAATTTTCTTCAAAAACCAAAATACAGGATTTTATAATTTCTAGTGAAACATCAAACGGCCAAATTGGATATTATTTGGTATTTTTCATTACAAACCTGCACCCTTAAAACTCAGCATTATCAAAAATCGGAATATGTAAAAGTACATAAATAAGTAAGTATTTATCAAGCATAAATAAGTACACACTAACATTTTTTGTTGGTTGGTTGGTTGGTTGATTGGTTGTACGGCATTTCAACCCATGTTGGATTATTTTATTCCTAAGACATCTTTTTTTATTCATTCCTGTTGGGTATTAATTTATTTTCTAACTCAATTTTTTAAACACATTTGTTATTTCTAATTTTTTTTTATCTATTTAACTCATAAATGCGACCCTAACAGGTACAACCACTCCGTTTCAGAGTGGACCTGGGATTAATGGCGATAAAGGGGTACTCCACATTCCCTAGAGCTCTGGAATTGGAACTTCACCACTTGATGCAGTTTAGCGTCATACCCCGGACACAACATTTTTTAAGTACTTATTCTGTAATTATATCAAAGCAATAAGGATTATTATATATGTGTATAAATAATATAAAAGGAATATCGTATTGCACGTTTGGACCCGTGGGTAGTAAAATTAACGCATGAAATATGAAAGATTGGTTGAATGCTATAGAAGGTCCTTAAGAATAAAAGTTTCTGTGGCTTAGAGCACCTTTCTGACTACCACTCATCCAGCGACAGGTAATCGATGTCAATTTCATAAGATAATTGCGAAAGTGGTTACCTACATTCTGATTGGTTCTTTGTTCTTAGGGAATATTCTATTTCCTAATTGACGGCTAATGAACCAGGTATGCGTATATCAACCAGCATACGTTTCTCTAACGAGGGTTAAATAGCTATGAAGAGTAAATTGCGATTTTGCCACTGGGCCTTTTGCCGTCAAGGACGAACCATGAAGCCAAAGGGATATTTATCAAAAGTTAAAGGTACAGAATCAGGTCGGCAGAGCTAAAGTAATCGAGAGAAACGTATCTATACTTAGAGGTCAACAAAGTTACGCATAGACTAACGGTTAATGGCAAGGAAATGGAATGTCAAGTTGTGTTCTTACTCTGGATGCGACAGTTTGCGTTCCCTTTGATCTATATATTTTTAGGAAAGGCAAGACAGTACAGAGAATAGTTGATGACCGACATTAAGTCCTTTTAACGATTTGGGCATACAAGATACACTAGCACTGAACATTTGGTTTTATTTGTTGTTTTATCTTACGGCTTATCAACTCTTTTCGGGTCATTTAAAATCCGAATCAAGACATTTTGATATCAGTATGAGTACATAACGTGGTGTTTTTTAAATGGTCACCCATCTGAATATTGAACTGCCTCGTTGCTGCTTAACTTCGGTTATCTTGCTGGAACTGGGGCTTTGATGTGACTTAACCTTAAGCGGGAACATTCGTAAAAAAAAACAAATAACATAGTCATGATCAAGGTAATATAAATGTTAAATATATATTAAATTTTTAATATATCAACACACAAAATAACGCTAAATATATTGTGTCCCTAAAGGTAACTGTACATAATGTTCAAGAAGAAACAAGTGTGTTTAGAATGGGATACAAGTTATTGGTTAGATAAGAATTTCTGTGTCTCTCGATTCCATGGGCGCAGTACAATAACAGCCATGTTGAAGCTGGAGATAAATTATCTCTATTCTGTTCTAACAACAGAAATTGAAAATAAACTTGTATTTTTATGCTCCACAATTGAGGGTTTATAGTTCCAAGGAACTTTGAACAATAGGGAAAGTTCTAAGTGTGAAAATTTATTCATGTGACTAACGACACGTGGCTAGGAAGCTTCTCCCACACCAAAGCAAGACAATTTTTTTGACTCCCTAAAATTGTATATCTTTGATCAATCTATGGATAAAATATCAGGGCGTGTTGGGGACTCTAGTCTTAACTAACAGCCCTCTAGGAAAAAGAATAACTATTCGGAATCAGAAATGGCACAGAGAAAGCGAAACTAGTTGATTTTGAAACAGCTTTTGTATCAGTTATGTACATTCAATATTGTTGATTATCAACGCAGTTATATTGTGAAATAAAAATTGTTTTCGTATTAGAGACCTGCCCCTAAGCTTATGTAAAAATCATATATCTAAATAATTAACTTACTATTATTATTATTTTATTATTATTATTATTATTATTATTATTATTATTATTATTTAACTCTTTTGAGTTTTCACATCAGTGTTAGCTGATGTTCTTTCACTGGAGTCTAAGTGACAAAAGTCTCCAGGATTCTTCTGAGTATTAAAACCGATTTCAACGATACTGTGTCTGGGTGGTCTCAAGTTTCCCCTGAGTTTCCAGTTTCTTTAGTCTCTTTTTAAACTTTTTGGGGAAATTCCTAGTGCCCTGACTACAATTGGTATCACTTACACCCTCTTATTCCACAGTTCTTTTTTCACTTATTAGTATTATCTTTCTTTTCAGCTTTACTTTCGGTTATTTACATCCATCACTGGATCTTTATCCAAGATATATTTATTAAGTATAAGTATATATTATATATATATATATAATATATATTATATAGAGAGAGAGAGAGAGAGAGAGAGAGACAGACAGAGGAGAGAGACAGAGAGAGTAGAAATTCTTTCTGTATATATTTTTTTCACTTTTCTTGTGAGATTTATTATCAACCCTCTTTCAATTATTATATCTCTGTGTCAGCCTAAGCCGACTAATTATAATCTACGTTGCGGTGCTACCAAGATTAATTTATTTTTTAGAATTTTATTATAAAGCGACTTCATATGAATATTAATAAACTTCATTATTTTTGACCCAGTAGCGAACTATTCGGATTAAGTCACCATTAGGCACCCCAGTTGCTATTTTAATTGGAACGGAATTTGCTTTTCTTCGGTTGTATACCTATTCTGAATAAATAAAAACAATTTTAATATAAAAACGTGTATTTCGTTTAACGTTTTTATAATTAAAAAAGTAAAATAACAATATTAGTTTATCTTTAGTGCAAAATTAATTTTTTCACATATGCTAACAACAGCATTAAATAACTATTTTTTAAAATTTAAATCAAAACTATTTCAGTATAAAACGTATCTGGTTTGGTATGAAATTATGTCAAAAAATGCGTCTGATTTTGTTTAATAACAACCGGTGAAAAGCAAAATTCCGTTCCTTTGAAACAGCTTGCAACTGGATGCCTATTGGTGCCTCGATCCACTATTCTTACCTGATGAATAACTACTTGGCAATAAAATAGTTTGGTTACAAAAGATGAGCTCATTCAACCTGTGTCATTCATATAAGCTGTGGAGTGGTCGGGTATCAACCTGAACAGTCAGGGAGTGTATCCTCTTTTCGT
>CM042137.1:3885016-3920446 GCA_023376005.1 Doryteuthis pealeii
CAAACTTTATCGGCATTAAATGACCCACTGAGGTTGATATGCCGTAAAACAAACAAACAAACAAACAAATTCCTTCTCTCTCCTCTCTCGTCTCTCTCTGTCTCTCCTGGTCTCTCTGTCTCTCTCTCTCTCATCTCTTCTCTCACACACACACAACACACACACACAATTCAAACCTTCATGGGTTGTTTAATGCAAAGCATCCTATGTTTGATTTAGCTCACTACAACCTTCTGCATGAAGCAGGATGTTGACACCAGGTCAATTCAGTAATTATAAGATCGATGTTATAATACTATCTCGGAGCCTGTGCCTGCGCACATTTCTTCATATAACTCTGAACACCAAGTCACGCCACCTCTCTATAATGAACCCTCACAAGAGGATATCATATGGAAGCCTAGTCTGTGCTACCCCGGCTGCAGAATCTCATATCTAAGAACTCTATTGATTGCGAGGTGATAGAACATATGAGTATGATAGTGGTGGCGCACTTCCCCGTTGAATCAAGAATGATATTCAGATGAAATACAGGATGATAAAGCTGAGATGCTATCTGCACACATAGTTCTTAAGACCAGAAAACAAACACACACACACCCACACTACACACCAACAACAACAACACACACCACACATATATATATATATATATATATATGTTAACAGAAAGGTATATATGTTAATATAGTGTTCACTTCAAAACAAGTGCTATAGACAGTTCCATGGCCTTATGCCAGGCCTAGAGAAAGCGTGTGTAAAAATAAAAAGATATAAAAGAAAATTATCGACCGCGGACAAAAGGAGACTGAATATAAATTTAAAAAAAAGAGAAAAAGCAAGCGTGATAGAAAACACAGCATTAAAGAAGCAAGAGCGACGGTTATTGTGCGTTACTGGTAACACCATCAATTTTGACGTTTGGACGATCATCGGAAGTGGGAAAGGCACAGGTTTCCGACTAATAACTCATAATGGTACATCTCTAAAATCAGAGGCCATTCATCACTACTAGTAAGCTTTGCCAGGCGGGCAAACTTGTCGGCTTCAATGGCGGCAGCGATCGAAAGCGAGGTCGATGGGTACCTTTAGATTTCCACCGAACTCTAATGATATCCCCGAACTCTATAACAAGTCTAGTTATTATTGTGTGAAAGTGCGGCGGCAAAACTAACACGACCAAGTAGCTGGAATATGATAACCAACTAAGAGAACAGGAAAGGCGAGTGCGGACATAAGGAGTTAGGGAAAGGATGTTGGAAACAAATATATATAATCATCAAATTGCGATAGATAGGTAGATGTAAAAGGAAGTGTGTATATAGACAACAGACGCAATCACTGAAAACCACGGTCCAGAAATACATAAAAAACATGCCCCCCCAAATAAAACACATGCATACACACAGGTGTATGTGCGTGTCTATGTGTGTGTATGTAAACCATACATATGTGTTCGTGTGCTGTTAAATGTCTTAAAATCCCGTCAAACCAAAGATCAAAAAACGAATTGACAAGATTTCCATACACAATCCTTTCTTCACGTCATGTCAGTTTCATGGTAATATTTTTTTTCAATCATCAGAGCACATGATATGTTAGCGGTGGGTTTGCTGCAGGATTTAGTAATCAAAATGAGTTAATTCAAATTTAAAAATGTTCATATTACGCGTTTTCGACAACAAAAAATAGAAGTAAGGTATAGAAAAATAAACAGATCGGTATATTTCAGATAAATAGATAGATAAATCAGATAGATAATATTGGAAGGTTTGTTTAAGACTTCCACTAAAACAAGCTAATTGCGAATCCTATGCTCCATGTTATGCTTTTACGTTTTTGGGCAATTTAAATTTTTGGGGGATACTATAATATATATATATATATATATATTATATATATATATATATTATAACAGTGTTGATTATCACAATCTCTCTTGGTGAGACACTAAGTGGCCAATATCTCCAGTATAGGAGATAATAATAATAAATAATAATAATCATAATAATAAATAATAATAATAATAAACACAAGGCTCCTCCACCCTAGGTGACCGAGATGATAGAGAATAGATTTTATATGTTCAAGAAAGGAAGGGGGAAAAGGTTTGCAAACATTGGGAATGCGTAGAACCACAATCCAACACTTGAAGATTCACAAGAAAGAGCAAAGACAAACTACTTATGGCGCCAAAATAGTGAGAGCGACAGATGCAACAGAAAAACAACAAAGACCTAACAAACAAAAAATGGGGAAGAAGAAAAAAATTATATATGCGACGCTTTTCAAACGATCAAATAGAAAGAGGTTGCACATAAAAGACTTGGACATGGGTAAGAAAGGTGGAAACCCTCAAAAGAGAAACAGAATCACTTATAGATGTGCACAAAATAATGCCATAGGAACAAACTATATCAAAGCCAAAATTGATAAAAGCCGTAACAAAATAGTAAATGTAAGACTTTGCGGTAACTAGAGATGAGACTGTAAACCTTAACTGGGAATCGTAGCAAACTAGCATCACGGGAGTAGCAAACTAGACACGGCTGGTTGGGAAAGGTGATCGATGGGATTAATGCAATAATTTTTGACATTTTCAACAAAATGGTATATGCACAAAACCAGAAATCTGTACTTGAAGAACGTAAACAATAAAATTCTCTGGGACTTTTGTTAGATAAAAACGGATCACCTTATCATTAAGCAAGACTAGACCTAGTGTTGATAAACAAAAAAGAAAGGAAGCTCTGTCAACGTATGTGGACTTTTGCAAGTTTCCAGCAGTATAACACAGGGGTAAAAGCTAAAGGAAAATGAAAAAACGGACAATATCTGGACTTGGCCAGAGATGAAAAGATTTATGGAATAATGAAAGTGAAGTTACATAACAATTGTAGTTGGTGCAACTTTGAACGGTCCCAAAGGATTTGGAAAAGCGTTTGAAAGTTTGGAAATCAGAGGAGAATTGAAACCATTCAACACTGCTGCTGCTGCGATCTGGCAGAATAACTCAGAAGAGTCTGGAGACCTGAGAGACTTACTCTCAACTCAGACTCCAGTGAAGACGATCGCTAAACACTGATGTGAAACTCAAAAGAGTAACTGGGACTGTTGAAATAAAACGGATCAAGCGGGCTATCCAAGCAAGAAGCGCAGACATAGGTGTTGATAAAAGAAGAGAAAGAACTTGTCAACTGGTGGGATGTTGTGCAGTGCCAGCAGACAACAGGGTTACAGCTAAAGGAAAATAAAAAAAATGGACAAATATCTTGGACCTTGCAAGAACTGAAAAAGTTATGGAATATGAAAAGTCAAAGTGATAACCCAATTGTCGGTTGGTGCACTTGGAGCGTTCCAAATGGATTAGCAAAGGGTTTTGTGAAAGTTTGGATCTTCAAAGGAAGATTGAACATTCAAACACTGCACTGCTGCAGATCGCGCAGAATACTCAGACAGAGTCTGAGACCTGAGGAGACTTGCTGTCAGTTCGACTCCAGTGAAATACATCACTAACACTGGGTGTGAAAACTCAAAAGGAGTGACATAATAATAATAATAATATTATAATAATAATAATAAGTAATAATACTAGTTTGTGTATATATTTAATTATATTGAGTATTTTATCTGCGACCCTCAGGTTTCATGCCCGTCATTTCAGGGAAATATCGAGTCAGAATGGAGAAAGATTTTGAGAAATCAAAAAATCGACAAAGATCGGAAAAATATGCCAAAAAAGATCTTTTGTCCAAATTTTGACCATGTTTTTACCTCTGACAGAGACCTCTGTGATACACTAAATACACGGGACAAACGAAGAATTACATCAAACATATTGTATTCTGTACAGGGGTGTCACTCGTGGTGAAATGGTCAGCAGCTAGTCTAGCCGATCCATTACTACTGAATAGCGAGTTCGATCTTCGCTGGATTCCCTATACTTGTGACTGTGTCCCATACTAACCTGTGGCGAATGTGTTTGGGTAAATACCTTTTTATTCTACCTGATGCACAACTCGATACATATTAATTAGAGTCAGATGCCAGTCGGATTATTTTTGTATTAAATATATTTGTAACAAATGAAATAGATATATCAAGATAAAACTAAAGAAGCATGAGTGTTATATAAGTATATATCACATTTCGTAAGCTTAGATTCTTAAATCCAAAAGACCGTTCAGTGGATGAGAGGCCAATTTAGCCCAGTTGGTAGATTATCCGCCTAGCAATCGCAAGGTTCCAGTTTCGATACGGACGCCCGCTAACACAACACATGAGTTGTACAGCTTGGGTAATTTTCCATGTGTAGTAAAGCATTTAGGAGCTGTCGGTAGGTGTGGGGTCCACCGCAGCAAACTAAACGGCCTGGTTTATCACTTGTAAAAAGAGGATACACTCCCTGGCCGTTCAGGTTGATACCGACACTCCACAGACATTATGAATGACACAGTTGAATGAGCTCATCTTTTGATAACCAAACTAGTTGTTATGGCGAGTAGTTATTCACTCAGGTAAGAATAGTTGGATCGAGTCCACCAATAGGCAATCCCAGTTGTAAGCTGTTTTCAAAGGAACGGAATTTGCTTTTCACCGGTTGTTATTAAACAAATCGGACGATTTTTTGACATAATTTCATACAAACCAGATACGTTTTTATACTGAAATAGTTTTTGATTTTAATTTTAAAAAATAGTTATTTAATGTTGTTGTTAACATATGTGAAAAATTAATTTTGCACTAAAGATAAACTAATATTGTTATTTTACTTTTTTAATTATAAAACGTTAAACGAAATTACACGTTTTTATATTAAAATTGTTTTTATTTATTCAGAATAGGAATACAACCGGAGAAAAGCAAATTCCGTTCCAATTAAATAGCAACTGGGGTGCCTATTGGTGACTTGATCCGAATAGTCTGCTACTGGGTCAAAATAATGAAGTTTATAATATTCAATGAAGTCGCTTTATATAAAATCTAAAAAATAATAAATCTTGGTAGCACCGCAACGTAGATTTTAAAATTAGTCAGCTTAGGCTGACACAGAGATATATATATTGAAAGCGGGTTGATAATAAATCTCACAAGGAAAAGTGAAAAAATATATATACAGAAAGAATTTCTACACATTCTCTGTCTCTCTGTCTGTCTGTCTGTCTCTGTCTGTCTGTCTGTCTCTCTCTCTCTCTCTCTCTCTTCTATATATATATATATAATATTATATATATATATATTATATAATATATATATCTTGGATAAAGAATCCAGTGATGGATGTAATAACGCGAAAGTAAAGCTGAAAAGGAAAGATAATACTAATAAGTGAAAAAGAACTGTGGAATAAGAGGTGAAAGTGATACCAATTGTAGTCGGGGACCAGGAATGGTCCCAAAAAGTAAGAAAGAGACTAAAGAACTGGAAATCAGGGGAAACATTGGGACTACCCAGACAACAGCATCGTTGAAATCGTTTGAATACTCAGAAGAATCCTGGAGACTTGTTGTCACTTAAACTCCAGTGAAAGACCATCAGCTAACACTGAGGTGAAAACGCAAAGGAGTATAATAAATAATATAATAATAATAATAATAATAATAATAATAATAATAATAATAGTGAAGTTATATTAATTTAGATATATGATTACATAAGCGTAGGGTGGCAGGTCTCTAAATAACGAAAACAATTTTTATTTCACAATATAACTGCTTGATAATCACAATATTGAATGTACATAACTGATACAAAAGCTGTTTCAAAATCAACTAGTTTCGCTTTCTCTGTGCCTATTTGATTCCGAATAGTTATTCTTTTCCTAGACGGGCTGTTAGTTAGACTAGAGGTCCCAACAACCCTGATATTTTATCCATAGATTAATCAAAGATATAACATTGTAGGGAGTCAAAAAATATTGTCTTGCTTTGGTGGTGGGAGAAGTTTCCTATTCCACGTGTTTCGTTGGTCACATGATAATTTCACGACTTGGAACTTTCTCTATTGTTCAAGTTCCTTGGAACGTAATAATCCTCAATTGTGGAGCATAAAGACATTTATTTTTCATTTCTGTTCGTAGAACAGAATAAGAGATAATTTATCTCCAGCTTCACAACATGGCATTTTATTGCACTCGCCATGGAAATCGGTAGAGACACAGTAATTCTTATCTAACAATATACTTGTATCCATTCTAAACACATTGTTTCTTCTTAGAACATTATGTACAGTTAACCTGTTAGGGACACATATATTAGGTTTATTTTGTTGTTGCATGCGTATATATTAAATATTTTTATATGTGTATATATTAAACATTTATATGTACCGTTGATCATAAGACTTAGTTATTTGTTTTTTTTACTGAATGTTCCTGTTTACGGTCAAGTTCACGTTCAAAGGCCCAGTTTCCCGCAAGATAACCGAAGTTAAGCAGCAACGAGTCAGTTCAATACTCAGATGGGTGACCATTTAACAACATCACGTTATGTACTCATCCTGATATCAAAATGTCTTGATTCGGAATTAAATGACCCGAAAATGTTGATAAACGGTAAGATAAAAAACAAATACCCAAAATGTTCAGTGCAAGTGTATCGTGTATGCCCAAATCGGTATACGGACCTAGTGTCGGTCATCAACTATTTCTAAGGTGTACAGAAGTCTGCCTTTCCTAAAAATATATAGATCAAAAGGAACGCAACTGTCTCATCCAGAGTTAAGAACACAACTTGACGATTCCATTTCCTTGCCATTAACCGTTAGTCTATGCGTAACTTTGGTTGTTGACCTCTAAGTATAGATACGTTTCTCTCGATTACTTTTAGCTCTGCGGACCTGATTCTGTACCTTTAACTTTTGATAAATATCCTTTGGCTTTCATGGTCCGTCTTGACGGCAAAAGGCCCAGTGGCAAATCGCAATTTACTCTTCATAGCTATTTAACCCTCGTTAGAGAACGTATGCTGGTTGATATACGCATACCTGGTTCATTAGCCGTCAATTAGGAATAGAATATTCCTAAGAACAAGAACCAATCAGAATGTAGGTAACCACTTTCGCAATTATCTTATGAAATTGACATCGATTACCTGTCGCTGGATGAGTGGTAGTCAGAAAGGGCTCTAAGCCACAGAAATTTTATTCTTAAGGACCTTCTATAGCATTCAACCAATCTTTCATATTTCATGCGTTAATCTTACTACCCACGGGTCCAAACGTGCAATACGATATTCCTTTTATATTATTTATACACATATATAATAATCTTTATTGCTTTAATATAATTACAGAATAAGTATTTAACAAATGTTGTGTCCGGGGTATGACGCTAAACTGCATCAAGTGGTGAAGTTCCAATTCCAGAGCTCTAGGGAATGTAGAGTACCCCTTTATCGCCATTAATCCCAGGTCCACTCAGAAACGGAGTTGTTGTACCTGATAGGGTCGCATTTATGGGTTGAATAGATAAAAAATTAGAAATAACAAATGTGTTTAAAAAATTGAGTTAGAAAATAAATGAATACCCAACAGGAATGAATAAAAAAAGATGTCTTAGGAATAAAATAATCCAACATGGGTTGAAATGCCGTACAATAAACCAACCAACCAACCAACCAACAAAAAATGTTAGTGTGTACTTATTTATGCTTGATACATACTTACTTATTTATATACTTTTACATATTCCGATTTTTTGATAATGCTGAGTTTTAAGGGTTGCAGAGTTTGGTAATGAAAAATACCTAATAATATCCAATTTGGCCGTTTAATGTTCCACTAGAAATTATAAAATCCTGTTATATTTGGTTTTGAAGAAAATTAACATTTTATAAAAGAATTGTTGGGATGTACTTATTTGTATGGATAAACTGTACATCACATATACCGAACATAGCAACTATTATAGGGCAGAAGCATCATAACTATGTCTACAAAGAGAAGTTTTAGTCGGCCTTTATTTTGCTAATTTTTTTATGTTTAAGCTAACAAGTGAGAGCAACAATAGCATTCTTAAAAAAATCAATCTCTCGATGTCTTGTTTGCTTGAATGGTTGGTTGTCTGGTTATTTTGTGTGTTTTACGGCATGTTAACCCTTTCCTTGGTTATTTGATGCAGATGTAATGCAATGTACTAGCCGCCTCAAAACGAAGTGGCGCTGGTTCTTAGTGAGTGCCCGATTACAAACAGTCAATTACGAGAACTTCGTGGTTGCTTTTTAAGAAATACCTTTTTTAAAACAAAATACATTCTTTATTTGACTAACCATCTTATAAAAGAGAAGCCTGAATCCCAACTGTGTAGCTGGTAAAAAAGGCCAATTACGAGAACTCTCACTGTAGGTGCGAGTGACAGTCAAAAATGAGTATTTATTTTTTTTTTTTAAAGTTCAATGACTTAGTTATCGGAAATAAATCTGAGCTACAATTTGTGGATAAATTCTGAAAAACAAATTCTGAAAAAAATGCATTTGATTTCTTTTTTTAAAATACCTTCTTTATTTAATGACCATCTTTCAGCGAGTGACTTTGATGCCCAGCTCTGTAATTAGTAACAAGAGGTAGCTTAAATAATTCTCATTGTAGGTGCGAGTGAGGGTCAACTATGAGACTTGGGTATGTTAGAAAATTTCAATCAATTAAAAAATGAATCTAAAACCTGCTAAACTCCGCTTAAAATATTTGATCTCGTGTCGCACCATGGGATAGTTCGATATATACATATTATATATATATATATATATATATATATATATATATAATATATGCGTGTGTGTGTATGTGTGTGTGTGTGTTATAGAAAAAAGGTATGCAAGTACCACAAGGATGCTCTACGCTGTCAAATCTTGGAAGCAGCATCCCACTAGATGCATTACGGTAACCTGCCTCCTATTTACACAAACCATCCAAGGAGACAAACAAGACTTGCTAAGTATTGCTGGTGAAGAGAAATTCATAACAGAATAATCACAGTAGAAGTTGAGGAATCCGATGAATATCGGTAGAAATAAATTTATAACTGTTAATATGATCGATGTTTTATTTTTTACTTGGTTCAGTGTGTTGATCTGTATATAATTCCATAATTATTTTGCATTTTGAAATTTAATATTTCTATTTAAAAAAGATCCTGCTTACAGGCATTCCAAACACCAATTTACCTGCTATATATATATATATATAATAAAATTCAAAGGCAATACAATGCGTTATAAAAATTAAAGACAAAACGATGTTTTTATATGTCTAATCATTTCATTTCTTGTTTTTACCATTTCACGACTGGTTTTTGACATCTCAACCACTTCTCATCTGATGATTGGACTACCAAGAAGAAACTTTAAGTTATGAGTGTGAAATCATAATATCAACATTAATTATAAATGCTCTGCTTTATTAGCATTGAGCACCTTTCCATGCAAATACTTTTCTCATTTTTCATTCACTATTCATTATATATATAATATATATATATATATATATATATATATATATATATATATAATATATATATATATATAAAGATTTGTTTGAGTTTCATTCTTTGTTCATCGTCCTTCTACCTACCTCATTTATATATATTTGTTATATATATATATATATATATATATATATATATATATTTATATATATATAAATTTAATACAAGCAAGCGCAGTGACATTCTCTTGCTTTTAAGATAAAAAAAAGCTTATAGGATTACAGTAAATGTGTCTATGTTTTCCGACACGTAAATTACATGGCGTACGAGGCCTTAAGGCTCTGTTTTACGCCAATGTTCCATCTGCTGCAATGCGGGTTCTAGTATACAATGGCCATTTCACAAAGAAATACACACGGCAAATGGCGTGAGAGGTAGAAGAACCAGGAAAAACAATGCAAATCTTCGTTAACATAGCAGTCTATTCAAACAGATCAGACACAAAAAGAAACATACACAAAGGTACAAATAAACACGTTTTTATATTTCCTAAATGGTAGTGAATAAAAGGAAATAATAAATGATCAGATAAGCCAGCGGCGTTTAATACACAATCTGAGGTTCATCTGGTGAAGGTTTTGTTATTATTTCTTTATTAGTTTCTTCTTTATTGAGTGTATTTGGTCCATTTAGTATTGATAAATATGTTACTACAGTCATTGTAACTACTTGTAAATATCGGTGTTTATTTTTTTATTTCTTTTATTTTTGTCTACCTAATCTCTATTTTATGTATCTATTAATAATGGAGATTCGCATCCGGTTTTGTCTGTAACAAAAATTACGTCACTGCTTACGTCCACATTACCCAAAATCGCCATAACATAGAATATAAATACACTCAAAATTTGAACATGCAACATTAGACAGTCCTGATTGGGTTTTTTTAAAGTTTTCATAAATACATGACTGGTATTATATATCTATATATATTTTGTATTATTTTAATACATATTTTAAAGTTTACATTTCAAATTGTTTTATTTTTTAATACTTTAATGAATTTTGATGATTTTACTTACTTAAGGTACAAACTCGCTGACATTGAATTTTTACTCCACCCCTCGGGCAATATGTTTCAAAAATCTATTTTTACATCGCCCGGAGGCTGTTTTTTATTTTGTACTAGTATAGATAAAGAATATAACTCTACAATACAACTGCCCTGTTATCTGGCGGTGTAGAATACACAACTGCATCTCTTAGATGGGTAAGTCTCCACCCCAACAATGAGTCACCTGTGACCGTAGTGGCGAGCTGTGATGCTCAAGGATAAAATACTGGTGGCTTAAAAGGTCCATGACATGCCAAATTCCATTTTGGCTTTTAATTAGGCAAGACGAGCTCTCGGAGTGGTGCCCTCAAGAATTACAGGAATTTCCCGACCGTATTGCTTTTATGTCAACCTGCAACCCATTTTATCATATCTGTGCCTGAGAAGCCCATGACATTCTTCCTTACTCTCTCACTGGCTTTCGGAGTGCCCCTACGATCAATCGACTGGTCCCGTCAAGCCGTGCTACATGAATTTCCCGCCCGTATCTCTCCTATGTCAACCGCAACCCTTTTTATCATATATGTGCTAGGAAGTAGTGGATGAATATCCCAGTGTCCTTGGTATGGCATTAAACTGTAATCTAGTGGTTAGGTTGAGATTCTGGAGGTCCGAGGAGGGTGAAGGTCAAAAATGTGTTTGAAATAATATGTTGCGATAATAACTAAAGGAATCTCCTTGCATAAAATAACCCAGTGGTCATCATGCCGTAAATAAACCAATTAACCAACAATTTACAATATGATATGTAATATTATTGATATATATATCATCATCAATACTATTCAACTCTATTTTTGTTTCAGATGTTTTGATGTCTGATTAAATTATAGATATTTTGGTAGTTTTAAGACTCTATTACAACTGACCTCGAAGACCACAGAACTGCGTGCAAATGTGGATATGAGAAGAAATATAACAATATTTAACTGATATGACCAACCTTTTTAAACATTTTATTTACCAAAGTTCTATTCTACATCTAAGAATATATATATATATATATATATATATATATATATATATATATATATTGTTGTTGTGATGTTGTTAAAAGAATACCTTACATATCTGTCATGTTGCGGTTATGAATGTATTTCAATCAAAATTCAAATTTTTTGCCAACTTTAGCCTTCTTCACAGAGCGATTAAAGGGAAAGAATTAACGAATGAAAAGATTTGATAGCCTTGGACTTTTGTCTCTGGTTTTGCCCTTGAGGTCATTTTCTATATACATATATTACTGCGTATATCTGGTTATATATATATATATATATATATATATATATATATATATATTATATATATATATATATATATAAGACAAACAGGCAGGCCCACAATGCCGAGCATACCTGTAATGTTGGAATCAGTTAATGAGCTAATTTTGGCTGACTGGAGAATTAGAATAGAGGATATTTCTGAACAACTGTGTATCTGTGGGTACAACATACACAATTGTGTATGATAACCTCAACTTTCCAATGTCAGTTGTCATTGGTTTTCCTAGAATGTTGACGCTAGAGCACAAGGTCTCATGCGACAGCAAGTACAGTGGAAAATATCAGCCAGTTTTTTTTCATCTGCAGCCACATTCTCCTAACAGTTTAGATATGGTTCCATCTTATTCCCACTTGTTTGCCGCCTCCATAAATGTCAACGTAGAAAAATATTTTCAAATGAAGATGAAGTGAAGAACACCCTGAATAAATGGCTCAGTCCAAAGATTTTTAGGTTGAAGTAATGCAAACTTATTTTTGCGATAGGATATTTGGTTTAAAAATAATTGGACTTTAAAAATTTCTAAATATGTTTTTCTTTCTCCTACTGTTACATTTAGGAGCAGTTATAAAATTATGAACGTACCTGTAGTTAAAATTTGAATTAGGGTTCGTTAAATTAAAAATGACGGGTCCATGAAAAGTTACTGGGGCCGATGAGTGACAATGGTGACATTCCATCAGACCTTAGATGGTTTAGACATGGAAATTAGTTTTAGATCAGATGCAACCCGATTTCGAAGGAGTGCAGACGTGATTGTCGGCTCTGATGGGTCGGTCTCCCCGCAACGGAATCAGATGCGCAGGGCTTAAAAATAAAATCTTGATCAAGAAATAACCAAGTCTTGCTGTGTTAATTAAATGTTAAAACAAGCAATGACCAGCCCAGAACAAAGAAGATAAACCCCAGCAGAAGACCTGAGAGAAGTAGATCGACGAGTAGAAGCAGTGTAATAAAGTAGGACAATCAACTATCATCAACACTAATCTATCTATCTGTCTCTTTCATCATATACCCGATGTTCAACAAGGCTATAACATTGCCTGGGCTATTTTGATTGAAACATTACCAAAATCTGTAATCTCTTGATCGATAATGGGATTAACTTCTAACGGTTTCTTATCTATCTTCTAATGTCTTCTAATTTCTTCATCGTTAGTCGTGTTGTCAGTTTATCATGGGACTCTTCTTCTTCGAGGCTTTATTGGGTGTTGGATCCCTCCAATTCCATTTTTGTTACTGCTTGGTAAATCAAATCAAGAATATGGAACTTTAATTCTTTGGTGTACACCTCTTAATTCCCAAGCCCAACTTTAATTCATACACGAGGAAGAAATCAGCATATAGTGTTAATATGCATCTATCCAAGGGATCTCTGGACAGTTTTCTCTTATTTATAACTCAACAGGGAACCTCCTGGCTCACCAATATACAGCGAGATACAATTTTAGTTCACATTACTTTAAAATATTGTATTCTTTGTGAGAGTACAATACAAACAATATTATAATAGACGAAAACAACAGAATACAAGTAAATCTGGATGAGGTGGCAATAAGTTCCAGGAAAAAATCCCTCATCGCTTTCGATATTAGATTATCTTTTAGTATAGTGTTCTAATTGAAAGGAGATAAAAAACCTTAAAATTTAAACAAAAGGTAAAAACTTTATTCCCTCCATGTACAAAAGAAATAAACTTATGAAATGGATATTTATTTCAATCACATCTTGAAAAAGTAGACAGACCAGCTGGAAATAAATTATTGTTATCAATTTCATAAATTCTTCTGTCTGGAGACAAATATCAGTTCCTCTTATGCATAAATTATCAGCTCTGTGGAAACTAATGATGACATAACTTAACTGTCATCTTCAATAGATGACAGTTTATTTCGATTAATGTCATCTTCTTTGTGTTTTTTATCCTGGTAGTTTCCATTCTTTTATTACGCTCATATGAAAAGTCACTTATATTTACTAGTCTGACTGGAGCATCAAAAAACCGTTCGGCAAAAATTCATTCGGATGAGGATATTTGTTGTTATTTTTAATCATATGCTACTTGTGCTAGGATTAGAAAACCTTATATTTTGTATAGAAATCAGGATCATCATCACCACGTCGCGCCGACAGCATGGATCCCAGCACTCTCTATCTCGCCACCCATCAATATCGGTTGTCGCTCCTGACAAGTCCTCCCAACCACTCCACAGAACTTATCAATGTACGTATTGCTTGTCGGCTCACTCAGGTGTGTCAATCTGAAGGTATCACAGGGATTTGAGATTGTCCTTACTTTTCTACAGTGTCCAGTGGGACTTGTTCATCTTACTTTGTGGTTTGTGTGATAGGATGTATGTGACCGCAATCTGTTTATTGTGGATACTGCGTATAAGATTGGTTCAGGACTGCGCGCAGCATTCTTATGTAGTTTCTATTAGTCTTCTATTCCAACGTTTCGTTAAAGTCCGAGTGGTGCAGCCATAGAGTAGCAGTGACACAGCTACAGCTGGGTAAATATGAAGAATAAATTAGTTTTCCTCAATTAATGTAGTATATATAATTATATTAGAAAACTATTATTTAAACTGTTTCGATAGTTTCTGACATAGTTCGGTTAATTTTGTTTACATACAGGTATTTCTTAAGTGTGTAAAATGCATAGAGTCCGATATAAATTGTAAATAGATTTTGCTAAACTGTATATCAAACTAATTTCCCTCATTTTAAGATTAGATTACTAATATTTCAAACATTGGTGTAATTCTTTCAAGACGATCGTCCTGTTAACAGCTTAGAATACAAACGAACTGTAGCGCCTGCCAGAGGTTTAATAACCACACCCAAATGAGAACTGTTTTGGGAATGACACTAACTGTTGATAATATGGCTTCACTTCTGGCGATATGGAGAGGCTAGAACACACCTTCTTTGTCATTACTCCCTGGTCATCTATGAACTGCTGCGATAAACATCTGATAGATTCCTATCAATGGGTCAAACAGAACTGTCAAAAAATTATTCGTATCCAATAGGACCGTGTGAAAGAAAAGTACTCATAACATAACCAAAGACGAATTGGTATGCCGTTAAGTTAAGCAAACGAGTTTGCTTACAAACCAATTATATACGTTTAGACCGTATACTTCACCACAAGAAATGATAAAATCCGGGTATATTTATCTCTGCAATAAGATAAAGCAGAATTCTTCCAAGCTGTAGCCGTGACAGTGCTACTGTATGGCTGTACCACTTAGACGCTAACGAAACGATTAGAAAAAAAACTAGATGGCAACTACAAAATGCTGCTGCGTACTATCTTAAAAAATCTTAGAAGCAGCATGCAAAAAGGTGCTGTGCGGCACTTACCTCCTATCACACAAGCCACCAAAGTAAAACAACAAACATGTTGGAAATAGGTGGAGAACAAAATATGAAGTCATGAGTGACGTTCTTCTGTAAACACCTACAGATGGATACGCCAGTGCAGACTTACTACAAAAAGCATATATATGATCAGTCCTGCGCTGACACTGGATGCCGTGCCAAAGACATGCCAGGAGTATTGACCGATAGGCACGTGTGGCGAGAGAGATTAATGGATATCCATTCTGTCAGCACGACTTGATGGTATATATATATATATATATATATATTATATATAATTATATATATTATATATATATATATATATATATATATAACTTTCAAAAAAAGAAAAACTTAAACCATCATCCCGTGATAATTTATTTCAACAGAAACTCAAAAAATGTTAAACATTTCAAAAAATTCTTAAGAGCCCAGTCTTATCAGACTTTTTTTTTTGGGGGGGCGGCGTTGCTTTTAAGAATTTTTTGTAAATTTTTTTTAAAATTTGACTTTTACATTTTTTTTGAGATTCTGGTTGAAATAAATTATTACGGAATGACGGTTGTTAAGTTTCTTTCTTTCTTTAAAAGTTACATATTGCTCTGTATATAAAATTCGAATTTTGATTGATTAATATAAAATTGTGCTATCTTTGGGGATTTATAAAAAAAAATCCTTGTATGAGGATATGTTTGGACCTATAAGAGCATACATTATGGTTATACAGTGAGATTTTGAAGATCCCTTACAACTAGTCATTTTACCTATTCGATTTATCAGAAAATCAGTCCTTTATCTGAAATTGTCAGGATTTTTTTTGTTTATTTTTTTTCATACTTGATGATTGAATTTTCTAACTATGATTTCTAAAAACGAAAATGAAAATGAACACATATTTTCACGAGCATGAGCCTAAGCACATATCCATTTTCCAAGGTCCCGTCGTATGCTGTAAAATAAACATATCTCAATCTATTGAGAACTGTTGACAACTTTCCATGTATAAATCTCATGCTATGCTTCTAAGTTATGTATATCTATAAGCTATAACATTCCTTGCCTCACACAGCAGCGCGCACAGTAGGTGAGGGATGGAGGTATTTTATTCGTCACACAACAGAGTGATGAGAATACAGCCAATAGTTTTCAATTTTTATATTTCGACATTTGGCGATTTTTTCCATTCGGCCGATCACTTCAGATCTACGGACAACTCATCAGCCTCTGATCATGTCAGAAAAAATTGGTGTCCACTATCCGTTTCTTTTGACTTTTACTATTGCCTCAGACAAATTGTCAATTAATGTCTCTAAACTGACTTGTAGACATTAGCTTATAATTTTGGGCGGAAGTTCTCACTGTATAAGGTGTCATCTGTAATGGATAAATTCATCTGGGAAAGTGTTAAAATTAACAAGGTGTGTGCAACAAAATGGTTAACTAAAAATATTCCTTGAAAAGTATATTAAGTATTTCTGGAGGAGTGCGATTGATTATGATGTCCATCGTAATGTCCCCTTAAAAGATGGAACATAGACGGCCCGAGTTCAAAATCCCAAATCGAGGTTTACAGCATTTCGCTTTAAATAACGCTAATAGCCTTGAGTAAATTCGCAAAACAAATCAGGAGCCAGTCAGAGATCGTACTGATGCTGAAAATCCAAAGTGCTAAATCAGGTCTTGCCTGCAACCTACGACCGCCCAAATTGCATTTCTGGACTCAAATCCGCGTCATTGAGATGGGGGATTTGGCTTTCTCTCACACACATACGAACCCGCCCAGGGCCTACGTAGTTGAAAATTTGGACACTACTCCGTCTCTAGACGAATAGCGACAATAAACATGCTAGAGTCAGTGTACTTCACAAGAGAACCATTGCGCCCCGGGTCGGAACACAAATGTCGCACTGTAGGAGGAATCCAGACAAACATCTAACTCGCTTTTCAGTAGTCATGGATCAGACTAGCGTTAACCATTACACCTGAACAATGCCCCTTGGGGGTCTGAATCCAACTGTTTTCCCGCAGCTTTGGGGAAATACTTGATGAAGATTAGCCTTTTTAAACCTTGCTATGGTAACCGGCATAGAAGAAGGAAAACAATTAATTCAAAAAAAAAAAGGAAGGAAAAACTCTTAATTACGGACTGGTGATCGCTTCGACAAACATGAGTAGCACAAGCTTTGGGTAAGTCAATGGTAGGCGTGGTGCTCCACTAAGACAGCAAACTTCCTGGTCTATGCTAGGTAAAAGAGGAATAGACTCTTTTGCTATCCGGCTGATACCGATAATAGGTCACTTCAGCAATTAGTGATATATATATCTGAATTTCACCTTAGTCTGTGTATTTCCTATTACTACGAATTCCGAAAGTTCCTTTACTATTTTTCAACCGAAGTGTTAAACACAAAACACACTTATGCTAAATACATACTGGCATATACGCATTAACAATTACCGTTTTCCTCATCGTGCATCGCTCACTAACAATATTCTAATACGCTCAAAATCCTAATTCTCATGACAACAACGTTATCCTTAAGTCTCTCAAAGTATCAGGCTTATGTACCAGCCATGCTTGTAAGAGCACAAAGTAACAAAATCCTTATTGTTATCTGTGGCAAAACAGAGTAGACCATGTAGCAAGATGTCTCGGCAAAACTTTATAATACTTGATAGTCAAAACAATAGTCTAATTTTGCGATAGTGCTTTCACAAATTTACATAACATTTGGACACAAAAATATGCTGTTATTGTTTTTGGGTAATTTGTCTTGTACTATTTCCATAAAAATATTACAATCTACAACTGATAATACCTATTTAATACTTTTTATATGTTTTTTTTCTTAGTAATTATCTCAGCGATTATATCGGTTCTGTTATTGTATCCTCACGATTAATTTGTCCTAACGTTGTGCAGGTCGCTATTGCCCTCCGGCCTTCTTCAGGTATTTCTCGTGATTTCGAACTCTCGCGGACCGTACAACATTCTTGTCGTATACTCGGAACCTTTCAATATTCGACTCGCGGACTTTCATGTCATAATCCGACGGAATCGCTTCTCATTCCAGAATTTACCTATGCTATTCTTTTATTCTTTCCTATACTACTTGCCTTCTACTCAGGGATTGAGTGGAGATCTCAATATAACTTGTTCTACAAGGATTGTTAAACACTTTACCCATGATAACCAACTGTTGTCCAAGAATGTGCGAATGTCCTTGACTAACCTAATTACCCTAATACAGACAACTTTCATATCCTATGACGTGAGTTCCGACATACCTGAACCGAATGAGTCATAATCAGTGAAGTGAGGACTAGTATTACATAGACATGGGTAAAAATTAATCAATGATCTCATCTAATCATACACTTCAGAGGAGCAAAATATAATAGTGGTTAATTGTTTAATTTGCTTCAATATATTTAATCGCCAACATCAGAGAAACTTGTAGATACTATGTCATACATTACTGTCATTGTCGAGATTGTTAGAGACTTCAATATAATGAATTATACGCAAAAGAGATAATTTACTTTGAAATCGATAAGACAAAAAAAACATGTTTTGTTTTTATTTTTTATATGCAGTGTAATCGCCTTCAAATCATTAATATTATAATTCAGAGAAATTTGTTTTAATCAGTGTGTTAATGGCGATCCCTCACTCAAGCACTCAGGCAACCTTGGACACATGGCCTAGTGGATAGGTAGTTAGGTTAAAACATTCTAAGTAACAGTTATCTCTGGATTCCGGGTTCAATCCTGAATAGAGGCAGTACATAGAAAAATAATTAACACAACTCCTACCCAGCTATGGTTAGTGGAATGAGAACAGGATACCCCCGTGGACTAAATAAAGGGTCAGGTTCAAAGTTCCTTGATGGCTCCGATTATGACAAGAAAGTTCCCGAGTTCGAAAGAAGGTTCCCGAGTACGAGAATGTTCCCGAGTCGAGAGGTTCCCGAATCCGACGAAATACCTGAAGAAGGCCGGAGGCGCATATCGACCGAAACGTTGTACAAAATACAATGAAGATGGGGACAATAGTCCGAATAACGCAGAAATACTAAAAAAAAAACATATTATAGTATTTAGGTATTATATACAGTTGTAGGAATATTTTATTGAAATAACAAAAAAAAAACCCCAAAAAACAACAACACATATTTGGTCTTTAGCATTTTATTTGTCTTTTTTGTCAAAAAGTCGCATCTGTGAAAGACTATCCAAAATATATATTGCTGTAGACCAAGTACGGGTAGTTTCGACCATCTTTGGCCATTGACAAGGACATGGGTACTCTTGTTTCATGAAAATTAGGATTTTTTCTTTATGCAAGGAATTTTTTATCCGGGGTGTTCGTGAGCTGCTGACGTCATGTGTGAACATTGGTACTGGTTTGAATGAGTAAGGATAACGTGGCATGAATTGTTTACTGTAGGTATCAGAAGATGTATCAGATGTACGTATTATGTATGCATATATGTATGTATGTGCGTATTTATGCATAAGTGTGTTTGTGTTTAACACTTCGTTACTAAAAAAGTAGAGGAATTCGAAGGTGATAGGTTTTCACACAAGGTATATATATATATATATGCTGAAGTGACCTATTATCGGTATCAGCCGGATAGCAAAAGAGTCTATCCTCTTTTACCTAGCACTAGACCAGGAAGATTGTTTGCTGTCTTAGGTGGAGCACCACGCCTACCATTGACTCCTCACTTGTTAGATCCAAGCTGTGCTACTCATGCGCTGTTTTCGAAGCGGATCACCAAGTCTTTGAATTAAGAGTTTTCCTTCTTTTTTTTTTGAATTAAGTGTTTTCCTTCTTCTATGCCGGTTACCATAGCAAGGTTAAAAAGGCTAATCTTTCATAGTATTTCCCCAAAGCTGGCGGGAAAACAGTTGGATTCATACCTTCCCCAAGGTTAGGGCGTTCCATCATGGTGTAATGGTTAACAAGCTAGTCTCGCAGATCCATGACTACTGAAAAGCGAGTTAGATGTTTGTAGGATTCTCCTAACTTGCGACCATTTGTCACATCCGACCCGGGGCGAATGGTTTTGGTGAATAACTATCTTTCTCAAGGCTATTTTTATTGTCGTTGGCATCCTTCCGTCTACGAGAGACGACGGAGTAGTGTCCAAATTTTTCAACTACGTAGCCTGGGCGGGTTCGTATGGTGCTTTTGCCCAAGCAGCAAATCCCCCATCGCCACACTGCCGCTGTGATCCAAAGGAAAGGTAAATGACCAATGCAATTTGGCGGCGGTAGTATCGCAAGAGTTGGTGGGTAGCACTGGATTTCAGCATCATACCATCTAGGGACTCCGGCTCCTGATTTGTTTTCGGGGTTTACTCAAGGCTATTAGCGTTATACGAAATGTAAACCTCGTTTGGGATTTGAACTCGGGCCGCTATGTCCATCTATTACGAGGACATCACAAGCTCCACCATAACCACAATCGCCTCCTCCAGAAATATTTATACTTTTCAAGGAATATTTATAGTTCAACATAATTGCACACCTTGTTAATTTTAACAACTTTCCCGATGAATTTTATCCATTACAGATGACACCTTATACAGTGAGAACTTCCGCCCAAAATTAAGCTAATGTCTACAAGTCAGTCAAGAGACTTATTGACAATTTGTGCAGTAATAAGTCAACACAGAAACGGAAGTGGACACCAATTTTTCTCGACGTCTGATATCAGATCGCCTGATGTGTCGGTAGAGAATGGAAGTGATGGCCGATCCGAAATCCAAATGTCGAAATTAGAAAACTATTGGGCTGCTTACTCATCACTTGAAGTGACGAATAAAATACCTCCATCCCTCACCTACTGTGCGCTGCTGGTGAAGGCAAGGAATGTATAGCTTATAGATAACTAACTACATGGGGATAATGAAGCAAGCATTACTTTACATGGAAAGTTGTCAACAGTTCTCAATAGATTGAGATAGTTATTTTACAGCATACGAGCACCTTGGAAAATGGATATGTGTTTAGGCTCATCTCGTAAAGATGTTCATTTTCATTTTCGTTTTAGTAATCAATAGAAACAAGTTAGATAGAGTGTTGCCCTTAAATAAATACAATCCTGACAATTTCAGATAAAGGACTGATTTTTCTGATAAATCGAATAGGTAAAATGATAGTTGTAAGGGATCTTCAAAATCTCACTGTATAACCATAATGTATGCTCTTATAGGTCCAAACATATCCTCATACAAGGATTTTTTATAAATCCCCAAAGATAGCCAATTTTATATTAATCAATAAATTCGATTATATACAGAGCAAATGTAACTTTAAAGAAAGAAAGAAAAAACTTAACAACCGTCATTCCGTAATAATTTATTTCAACCAGAATCTCAAAAAAAAATGTAAAAGTCAATTTTAAAAAAAAAATTTACAAAAAATCTTAAAAGCAACGCCCCCCCCCCCCCAAAAAAAAAAAGTCTGATAAGACTGGGCTCTTAAGAATTTTTTGAAATGTTTAACATTTTTTTGAGTTTCTGGTTGAAATAAATTATCACGGATGATGGTTTAAGTTTTTCTTTTTTGAAAGTTATATATATATATATATATATATATATATATATATATATATATATATATATATATATATATATATATATATACCATCAAGTCGTGCTGACAGAATGGATATCCATTAATCTCTCTCGCCACACGTGCCTATCGGTCAATACTCCTGGCATGTCTTTGGCACGGCATCCAGTGTCAGCGCAGGACTGATCAATATATATGCTTTTTGTTAGTAAGTCTGCACTGGCGTATCCATCTGTAGGTGTTTACAGAAGAACGTCACTCATGACTTCATATTTTGTTCTCCACCTATTTCCAACATGTTTGTTGTTTTACTTTGGTGGCTTGTGTGATAGGAGGTAAGTGGCCGCACAGCACCTTTTTTGCATGCTGCTTCTAAGATTTTTTAAAGATAGTACGCAGCAGCATTTTGTAGTTGCCATCTAGTTTTTTCTAATCGTTTCGTTAGCGTCTAAGTGGTACAGCCATACAGTAGCACTGTCACGGCTACAGCTTGGAAGAATTCTTGCTTTATCTTATTGCAGAGATAAATATACCCGGATTTTATCATTTCTTGTGGTGAAGTATACGGTCTAAACGTATATAATTGGTTGTAAGCAAACTCGTTTGCTTAACTTAACGGCATACCAATTCGTCTTTGGTTATGTTATGAGTACTTTTCTTTTCACACGGTCCTATTGGATACGAATAATTTTTTGACAGTTCTGTTTGACCCATTGATAGGAATCTATCAGATGTTATCGCAGCAGTTCATAGATGACCAGGGAGTAATGACAAAGAAGGTGTGTTCTAGCCTCTCCATATCGCCAGAAGTGAAGCCATATTATCAACAGTTTAGTGTCATTCCCAAAACAGTTCTCATTTGGGTGTGGTTATTAAACCTCGGCAGGCGCTACAGTTCGTTTGTATTCTAAGCTTGTTAACAGGACGATCGTCTTGAAAGAATTACACCAATGTTTGAAATATTAGTAATCTAATCTTAAAATGAGGGAAATTAGTTTGATATACAGTTAGCAAAATCTATTTACAATTTTATATCGGACTCTATGCATTTTACACACTAAAGAAATACCTGTATGTAAACAAAAATTAACCGAACTATGTCAGAAACTATCGAAACAGTTTAAATAATAGTTTCTAATATATTATATATACGTACATTAATTGAGGAAAACTTAATTTATTCTTCATATTTACCCAGCTGTAGCTGTGTCACTGCTACTCTATGGCTGCACCACTCGGACTTTAACGAAACGTTTGGAATAGAAGACTAATTAGAAACTACATAAGAATGCTGCGCGCAGTCCTGAACCAATCTTATACGCAGTATCCACAAATAAACAGATGTGCGGTCACATACATCCTATCACACAAACCACAAAGTAAGATGAACAAGTCCCACTGGACACTGGTAGAAAAGTAAGGACAATCTCAAATCCTGTGGATACCTTCAGATTGACACACCTGAGTGAGCCGACAAGCAAATACGTACATTGATAAGTTCTGTGGATGTGGTTGGGAGGACTTGTCAGGAGCGACAACCGATATTGATGGGTGGCGAGATAGAGAGTGCTGGGAATCCATGCTGTCGGCGCGACGTGGTGATGATGATCCTGATATTCTATACAAAATATAAGGTTTTCTAATCCTAGCACAAGTAGCATATGATTAAAAATAACAACAAATATCCTCATCCGAATGAATTTTTGCCGAACGGTTTTTTGATGCTCCAGTCAGACTAGTAAATATAAGTGACTTTTCATATGAGCGTAATAAAGAATGGAAACTACCAGGATAAAAACACAAAGAAGATGACATTAATCGAAATAAACTGTCATCTATTGAAGATGACAGTTAAGTTATGTCATCATTAGTTTCCACAGAGCTGATAATTTATGCATAAGAGGAACTGATATTTGTCTCCAGACAGAAGATATTTATGAAATTGATAACACATAATTTATTTCCAGCTGTCTCTGTCTACTTTTTCAAAGATGTGATTGAAATAAATATCCATTTCATAAGTTTATTTCTTTTGTACATGGAGGGAATAAAGTTTTACCTTTTGTTTAAATTTTAAGGTTTTTATCTCCCCTTTCAATTAGAACACTATACTAAAAGATAATCTAATATCGAAAGCGATGAGGGATTTTTCCTGGAACTTATTGCCACCTCATCCAGATTAACTTGTATTCTGTTGTTTTCGTCTATTATAATATTGTTTTGTATTGTACTCTCACAAAGAATACAATATTTTAAAGTAATGTGAACTAAAATTGTATCTCGCCTGTATATTGGTGAGCCAGGAGGTTCCCTGTTGAGTTATAATAAGAGAAAACTGTCCAGAGATCCCTTTGGGATAGATGCATATTAACACTATATGCTGATTTCTTCCTCGTGTATGAATTAAAGTTGGGCTTGGGAATTAAGAGGTGTACACCAAAGAATTAAAGTTCCATATTCTTGATTTGATTTACCAAGCAGTAACAAAAATGGAATTGGAGGGATCCAACACCCAATAAAGCCTCGAAGAAGAAGAGTCCCATGATAAACTGACAACACGACTAACGATGAAGAATATTAGAAGACATTAGAAGATAGATAAGAAACCGTTAGAAGTTAATCCCATTATCGATCAAGAAGATTACAGATTTTGGTAATGTTTCAATCAAAATAGCCCAGGCAATGTTATAGCCTTGTTGAACATCGGGTATATGATGAAAGAGACAGATAGATAGATTAGTGTTGATGATAGTTGATTGTCCTACTTTATTACACTGCTTCTACTCGTCGATCTTACTTCTCTTCAGGTCTTCTGCTGGGGTTTATTCTTCTTTGTTCTGGGCTGGTCATTGCTTGTTTTAACATTTAATTAACACAGCAAGACTTGGTTATTTCTTGATCAAGATTTTATTTTAAGCCCTGCGCATCTGATTCCGTTGCGGGGAGACCGACCCATCAGAGCCGACAATCACGTCTGCACTCCTTCGAAATCGGGTTGCATCTGATCTAAAACTAATTTCCATGTCTAAACCATCTAAGGTCTGATGGAATGTCACCATTGTCACTCATCGGCCCCAGTAACTTTTCATGGACCCCGTCATTTTTAATTTAACGAACCCTAATTCAAAATTTTAACTACAGGTACGTTCATAATTTATAACTGCTCCTAAATTATGTAACAGTAGGAGAAAGAAAAACATATTTAGAAATTTTAAAGTCCAATTATTTTAAACCAAATATCCTATCGCAAAATAAGTTTTGCATTACTTCAACCTAAAAATCTTTGGACTGAGCCATTTATTCAGGGTGTTCTTCACTTCATCTTCATTTGAAAATATTTTTCTACGTTGACATTTATGGAGGCGGCAAACAAGTGGGAATAAGATGGAACCATATCTAAACTGTTAGGAGAATGTGGCTGCAGATGAAAAAAAAACTGGCTGATATTTTCCACTGTACTTGCTGTCGCATGAGACCTTGTGCTCTAGCGTCAACATTCTAGGAAAACCAATGACAACTGACATTGGAAAAGTTGAGGTTATCATACACAATTGTGTATGTTGTACCCACAGATACACAGTTGTTCAGAAATATCCTCTATTCTAATTCTCCAGTCAGCCAAAATTAGCTCATTAACTGATTCCAACATTACAGGTATGCTCGGCATTGTGGGCCTGCCTGTTCTGTCTTATATATATATATATATATATATATATATATATATATATATATATATATATATATATATATAACCAGATATACGCAGTAATATATGTATATAGAAAATGACCTCAAGGGCAAAACCAGAGACAAAAGTCCAAGGCTATCAAATCTATTTCATTCGTTAATTCTTTCCCTTTAATCGCTCTGTGAAGAAGGCTAAAGTTGGCAAAAAATTTGAATTTTGATTGAAATACATTCATAACCGGCAACATGACAGATATGTAAGGTATTCTTTTAACAACATCAACAACAACAATATATATATATATATATATATATATATATAATATATATATATATATTCTTAGATGTAGAATAGAACTTTGGTAAATAAAATGTTTAAACAAGGTTGGTCATATCAGTTAAATATTGTTATATTTCTTCTCAATATCCACATTTTGCACGCAGTTTCTGTGGTCTTCGAGGTCAGTTGTAAATAGAGTCTTAAAACTACCAAAATATCTATAATTAATCAGACATCAAAACATCTGAAACAAAAATAGAGTTGAATAGTATTGATGATGATAATATATATCATAATATTACATATCATATTGTAAATTGTTGGTTAATTGGTTTAATTTACGGCATGATGACCACTGGGTTATTTTATGCCAAGGAGATTCCTTTAGTTATTATCGCAACATATTATTTCAAACACATTTTTGACCTTCACCCTCCTCGGACCTCCAGAATCTCAACCTAACCACTAGATACAGTTTAATGCCATACCAAGGACACTGGGATATTCATCCACTACTTCCTAGCACATATATGATAAAAAGGGTTGCGGGTTGACATAGGAGAGATACGGGCGGGAAATTCATGTAGCACGGCTTGACGGGACCAGTCGATTGATCGTAGGGGCCACTCCGAAAGCCAGTCTAGCCTAAGTAAGGACCATAATGGAATTTGGTATGTCATGGGCTTCTCAGGCACAGATATGATAAAATGGGTTGCAGGTTGACATAAAAGCAATACGGTCGGGAAATTCCTGTAATTCTTGAGGGCACCACTCCGAGAGCTCGTCTTGCCTAATTAAAAGCCAAAATGGAATTTGGCATGTCATGGACCTTTAAGCCACCAGTATTTTATCCTTGAGCATCACAGCTCGCCACTACGGTCAACAGGTGACCTCATTGTTGGGTGGGAGACTTACCCATCTGTAAGAGATGCAGTTGGTGTATTCTACACCGCCAGATAACAGGGCAGTTGTATTGTAGAGTTATATTCTTTATCTATACTAGTACAAAATAAAAAACAGCCTCCGGGCGATGTAAAAATAGATTTTTGAAACATATTGCCCGAGGGGTGGGAGTAAAAAATTCAATGTCAGCGAGTTTGTACCTTAAGTAAGTAAAATCATCAAATTCATTAAAGTATTAAAAAATAAAACAATTTGAAATGTAAACTTTAAATATGTATTAAAATAATACAAAATATATATAGATATATAATACCAGTCATGTATTTATGAAAACTTTAAAAAAACCCAATCAGGACTGTCTAATGTTGCATGTTCAAATTTTGAGTGTATTTATTATTCTATGTTATGGCGATTTTGGGTAATGTGACGTAAGCAGTGACGTAATTTTTGTTACAGACAAAAACCGGATGCGAATCTCCATTATTAATAGATACATAAAATAGAGATTAGGTAGACAAAAATAAAAGAAATAAAAAATAAACACCGATATTTACAAGTAGTTACAATGACTGTAGTAACATATTTATCAATACTAAATGGACCAAATACACTCAATAAAGAAGAAACTAATAAAGAAATAATAACAAAACCTTCACCAGATGAACCTCAGATTGTGTATTAAACGCCGCTGGCTTATCTGATCATTTATTATTTCCTTTTATTCACTACCATTTAGGAAATATAAAAACGTGTTTATTTGTACCTTTGTGTATGTTTCTTTTTTGTGTCTGATCTGTTTGAATAGACTGCTATGTTAACGAAGATTTGCATTGTTTTCCTGGTTCTTCTACCTCTCACGCCATTTGCCGTGTGTATTTCTTTGTGAAATGGCCATTGTATACTAGAACCCGCATTGCAGCAGATGGAACATTGGCGTAAAACAGAGCCTTAAGGCCTCGTACGCCATGTAATTTACGTGTCGGAAAACATAGACACATTTACTGTAATCCTATAAGCTTTTTTTTATCTTAAAAGCAAGAGAATGTCACTGCGCTTGCTTGTATTTAAATTATATATATATTATATATATATATATATATATATATATATATATATATATATACATAAATATATATAAATGAGGTAGGTAGAAGGACGATGAACAAGAAATGAAAACTCAAAACAAATCTTTATATATATATATATATATATATATATATATATATATATATATAATATATATATATATATATATATATAATGAATAGTGAATGAAAAAATGAGAAAAGTATTTGCATGGAAAGGTGCTCAATGCTAATAAAGCAGAGCATTTATAATTAATGTTGATATTATGATTTCACACTCATAACTTAAAGTTTCTTGGTAGTCCAATCATCAGATGAGAAGTGGTTGAGATGTCAAAAACCAGTCGTGAAATGGTAAAAACAAGAAATGAAAATGATTAGACATATAAAAACATCGTTTTGTCTTTATTTTTTACGCATTGTATTGCCTTCGAATTTTATTATATATATATATATATAAGCAGGTAAATTGGTGTTTGGAATGCCTGTAAGCAGGATCTTTTTTAAAATAGAAATATTAAATTTCAATGCAAAATAATTATGGAATTATATACAGATCAACACACTGAACCAAGTAAAAAAATTAAACATCGATCATATTAACAGTTATAAATTTATTTCTACCGATATTCATCGGATTCCTCAAACTTCTACTGTGATTATTCTGTTATGAATTTCTCTTCACCAGCAATACTTAGCAAGTCTTGTTTGTCTCCCTTGGATGGTTTGTGTAATAGGAGGCAGGTTACCGTAATGCATCTAGTGGGATGCTGCTTCCAAGATTTGACAGCGTAGAGCATCCTTGTGGTACTTGCATACCTTTTTTCTATAACACACACACACACATACACACACACGCATATATATATATATATATATATATATATATATATATATATATATGTATATATCGAACATATCCCATGGTGCGACACGAGATCAAATATTTAAGCGGAGTTTAGCAGGTTTAGATTCATTTTTTAATTGATTGAAATTTTTCTAACATACCCAAGTCTCATAGTTGACCCTCACTCGCACCTACAATGAGAATTATTTTAAGCTACCTCTTGTTACTAATTACAGAGCTGGGCATCAAAGTCACTCGCTGAAAGATGGTCATTAAATAAAGAAGGTATTTTTAAAAAAAGAATCAAAATGCATTTTTTTCAGAATTTGTTTTTCAGAATTTATCCACAAATTGTAGCTCAGATTTTATTCCCGATAACTAAGTCATTGAACTTTAAAAAAAAAAAAATAAATACTCATTTTTGACTGTCACTCGCACCTACAGTGAGAGTTCTCGTAATTGGCCTTTTTTACCAGCTACACAGTTGGGATTCAGGCTCTCTCTTTATAAGATGGTTATCAAATAAAGAATGTATTTTGTTTTAAAAAAGGTATTTTTTAAAAAGCAAAACCCACGAGTTCTCGTAATTGACTGTTTGTAATCGGGCACTCCACTAAGAACCAGCGCCACTTCTGTTTTGAGGCGGCTAGTACATTGCATTACATCTGCATCAAATAACCAAGGAAAGGGTTAACATGCCGTAAAACACACAAAATAACCAGACAACCAACCATTCAAGCAAACAAGACATCGAGAGATTGATTTTTTTAAGAATGCTATTGTTGCTCTCACTTGTTAGCTTAAACATAAAAAAATTAGCAAAATAAAGGCCGACTAAAACTTCTCTTTGTAGACATAGTTATGATGCTTCTGCCCTATAATAGTTGCTATGTTCGGTATATGTGATGTACAGTTTATCCATACAAATAAGTACATCCCAACAATTCTTTTATAAAATGTTAATTTTCTTCAAAACCAAATATAACAGGATTTTATAATTTCTAGTGGAACATTAAACGGCCAAATTGGATATTATTAGGTATTTTTCATTACCAAACTCTGCAACCCTTAAAACTCAGCATTATCAAAAATCGGAATATGTAAAAGTATATAAATAAGTAAGTATGTATCAAGCATAAATAAGTACACACTAACATTTTTTGTTGGTTGGTTGGTTGGTTGGTTTATTGTACGGCATTTCAACCCATGTTGGATTATTTTATTCCTAAGACATCTTTTTTTATTCATTCCTGTTGGGTATTCATTTATTTTCTAACTCAATTTTTTAAACACATTTGTTATTTCTAATTTTTTATCTATTCAACCCATAAATGCGACCCTATCAGGTACAACAACTCCGTTTGAGTGGACCTGGGATTAATGGCGATAAAGGGGTACTCTACATTCCCTAGAGCTCTGGAATTGGAACTTCACCACTTGATGCAGTTTAGCGTCATACCCCGGACACAACATTTGTTAAATACTTATTCTGTAATTATATTAAAGCAATAAGATTATTATATATGTGTATAAATAATATAAAAGGAATATCGTATTGCACGTTTGGACCCGTGGGTAGTAAGATTAACGCATGAAATATGAAAGATTGGTTGAATGCTATAGAAGGTCCTTAAGAATAAAAGTTTCTGTGGCTTAGAGCACCTTTCTGACTACCACTCATCCAGCGACAGGTAATCGATGTCAATTTCATAAGATAATTGCGAAAGTGGTTACCTACATTCTGATTGGTTCTTTGTTCTTAGGGAATATTCTATTTCCTAATTGACGGCTAATGAACCAGGTATGCGTATATCAACCAGCATACGTTCTCTAACGAGGGTTAAATAGCTATGAAGAGTAAATTGCGATTTGCCACTGGGCTTTTGCCGTCAAGACGGACCATGAAAGCCAAAGGGATATTATCAAAAGTTAAAGGTACAGAATCAGGTCGGCAGAGCTAAAGTAATCGAGAGAACGTATCTATACTTAGAGGTCAACAACCAAAGTTACGCATAGACTAACGGTTAATGGCAAGGAAAATGGAATCGTCAAGTTGTGTTCTTAACTCTGGATGAGACAGTTTGCGTTCCTTTTGATCTATATATTTTTAGGAAAGGCAAGACTTCTGATACACCTTAGAAATAGTTGATGACCGACACTAGGTCCGTATAACCGATTTGGGCATACACAGATACACTTGCACTGAACATTTGGTTGTATTTGTTGTTTTATCTTACCGTTTATCAACATTTTCGGGTCATTTAATTCCGAATCAAGACATTTTGATATCAGGATGAGTACATAACGTGATGTTGTTTAAATGGTCACCCATCTGAGTATTGAACTGACTCGTTGCTGCTTAACTTCGGTTATCTTGCGGGGAACTGGGCCTTTGACGTGACTTGACCGTAAACAGGAACATTCAGTAAAAAAAGACAAATAACTAAGTCTTATGATCAAGGTACATATAAATGTTTAATATATACACATATAAATATTTAATATATACGCATGCAACAAACAAAATAACCTAATATATGTGTCCCTAACAGGTTAACTGTACATAATGTTCTAAGAAGAACAATGTGTTTAGAATGGATACAAGTATATTGTTAGATAAGAATTACTGTGTCTCTACCGATTTCCATGGCGAGTGCAATAAAATGCCATGTTGAAGCTGGAGATAAATTATCTCTATTCTGTTCTACGAACAGAAATGAAAATAAAATGTCTTTTATGCTCCACAATTGAGGATTATTACGTCCAAGGAACTTGAACAATAGAGAAAGTTCCAAGTCGTGAAATTATCATGTGACCAACGAACACGTGGAATAGGAAACTTCTCCCACCACCAAAGCAAGACAATATTTTTTGACTCCCTACAATTGTATATCTTTGATTAATCTATGGATAAAATATCAGGGTGTGTTGGACCTCTAGTCTTAACTAACAGCCCGTCTAGGAAAAGAATAACTATTCGGAATCAAATAGGCACAGAGAAAGCGAAACTAGTTGATTTTGAAACAGCTTTTGTATCAGTTATGTACATTCAAATTGTTGATATCAAGCAGTTATATTGTGAAATAAAAATTGTTTTCGTTATTTAGAGACCTGCCACCCTACGCTTATGTAAATCATATATCTAAATAATATAACTTCACTATTATTATTATTAATTATTATATTATTATTTATTATTATTATTATATTATTTACTCCTTTTGCGTTTTCACCTCAGTGTTAGCTGATGGTCTTTCACTGGAGTTTAAGTGACAAAACAAGTCTCCAGATTCTTCTGAGTATTCAAACCGATTTCAACGATGCTGTTGTCTGGGTAGTCCCAATGTTTCCCCTGATTTCCAGTTTCTTTAGTCTCTTTTTCTTACTTTTTGGGGACCATTCCTGGTGCCCGACTACAATTGGTATCACTTTCACCCTCTTATTCCACAGTTCTTTTTCACTTATTAGTATTATCTTTCCTTTTCAGCTTTACTTTCGGTTATTTACATCCATCACTGGATCTTTATCCAAGATATATATATTATATTATATATATATATATATATTATATATATATAATATAGAGGAGAGAGAGAGAGAGAGAGAGACAGACAGACAGACAGAGACAGACAGACAGACAGAGAGACAGAGAATGTGTAGAAATTCTTTCTGTATATTATTTTTTCACTTTTCTTGTGAGATTTATTATCAACCCGCTTTCAATTATTATATCTCTGTGTCAGCCTAAGCTGACTAATTAAAATCTACGTTTGCGGTGCTACCAAGATTATTTATTTTTTAGATTTTATTATAAAGCGACTTCATTGAATATTATAACTTCATTATTTTGACCCAGTAGCAGACTATTCGATCAAGTCACCAATAGGCACCCCAGTTGTGCTATTTTAATTGAACGGAATTTTGCTTTTCTCCGTTGTATTCCTATCTGAATAAATAAAAACAATTTTAATATAAAAACGTGTATTTCGTTTAACGTTTTATAATTAAAAAAGTAAAAATAACAATATTAGTTTATCTTTAGTGCAAAATTAATTTTTCACATATGTTAACAACAACATTAAATAACTATTTTTTAAAATTAAAATCAAAAACTATTTCAGTATAAAAACGTATCTGGTTTGTATGAAATTATGTCAAAAAATCGTCCGATTTTGTTTAATAACAACCGGTGAAAAGCAAAATTCCGTTCCTTTGAAAACAGCTTACAACTGGGATGCCTATTGGTGACTCGATCCAACTATTCTTACCTGAGTGAATAACTACTCGGCCAATAACAACTAGTTTGGTTATCAAAAGATGAGCTCATTCAACTGTGTCATTCATAATGTCTGTGGAGTGTCGGTATCAACCTGAACGGCCAGGGAGTGTATCCTCTTTTTACAAGTGATAAACCAGGCCGTTTAGTTTGCTGCGGTGGACCCCACACCTACCGACAGCTCCTAAATGCCTTTACTACACATTGGAAAATTACCCAAGCTGTACAACTCATGTGTTGTGTTAGCGGGTCGGTATCGAAACTGGAACCTTGCGATTGCTAGGCGGATAATCTACCAACTGGGCTAAATTGGCCTCTCATCACTGAACGGTCTTTGGATTTTAAGAATCTAAGCTTACGAAATGTTATAACTTATATAACACTCATGTTCTTTAGTTTTATCTTTTGATATATCTATTTCATTGTTACAAATATATTTAATTACAAAAAAATCCGACTGGCATCTGACTCTAATTAATATGTATCGAGTTGTGCATCAGGTAGAATAAAAGGTATTTACCAAACACATTCGCCACAGGTAGTATGGACACAGTCACAAGTATGGGAATCCAGCGAAGATCGAACTCGCTATTCAGTAGTAATGGATCGGCTAGACTAGCTTGCTGACCATTTCACCACGATGTGACACCCTTGTACAGAATACAATATGTTGATGTAATTCTTCGTTTGTCGTGTGATATTAGTGTATTCACAGAGGTCTCTGTCAGAAGGTAAAAACATGGTCAAAATTTGGACAAAAAAGATCTTTTTTGGCATATTTTTCCGATCTGTCGATTTTTGGATTTCTCAAAATCTTTCTCCATTCTGACTGATATTTCCCTGAAAATGACGGGCATGAAACCTGAGGTCGCAGATAAAATACTCATATAATTAAATATATACACAAACTAGTAATACTTATTATTATTATTATAGATTATTATTATTATTATTATGTTCACTCCTTTTGGAGTTTTCACCACCAGTGTTAGCTGATGGTATTTCACTGGAGTCTGACTGACAGCAAGTCTCCTCAGTTCTCCAGGACTCTTCTGAGTATTCTGGCAGATTGCAGCAGTGCAGTGTTTTGAATGGTTTCAATCCTTTCCTTTGAAATCCAAACTTTCCAAACCCTTTGCTAATCCATTTGGAACTGTTCCAAGTGCACCAACCACAATTGGTATCACTTTGACTTTCATATTCCATAACTTTTTCAGTTCTCTGGCAAGGTTCCAGATATTTGTCCATTTTTTTTTATTTTCCTTTAGCTTAACCCTGTGATCTGCTGGCACTGCAAAATCCACCAGTGACAAAGTTCTTTCTCTTTGTTTATCAAACCACTATGTCTGGTCTTCTTGCTGGGATAACGGGTGATCCGTTTTTATTCAAAGTCCCATTACTCCTTTTGAGTTTTCACATCAGTGTTAGCTGATGGTCTTTCACTGGAGTCTGAGTGAGAGTAAGTCTTCTCAGGTCTCCAGGACTCTTTCTGAGATTCTGGCAGATGGCAGCAGAGCAGTGTTTGAATGGTTTCAATTCTTCCTCTGATTTCCAAACTTTCCAAACGCTTTTCCAATCCTTTTGGACCGTTCAAAGTGCACCAACTACAATTGTGATAACTTTCACTTTTCATATTCAATAAATTTTCAGTTTCTCTGGCCAAGTCCAGATATTTGTCCGTTTTTTCATTTTCCTTTAGCTTTACCCTGTGATCTGCGGAACTGCAAAATCCACAAGTTGACAAGTTCTTTCTTTTTGTTTTATCAACACTAGGTCTAGCTTTTTGTTAATGCGGATAAGGTGTTCCGTTTTATCTCCAAAGTCCCAGAGAATTTATGTGTTCGTTCTCAAGTACAAAGATTCTGGTTTGGGCAATACCAGTTTTGTTGAATGGTTCAAAATTATGCAGTAATTCCCATCGGATCACCTTGCCAACCCAGCCGCTGTGTCTAGTTTTTGTACTCCCGTTAGCCTAGTTTGGCTACATTCCAGTGTACCAGGGTTTACAGTTCTCATTCTCTATTACCGCAAAGTTCTACATTTACTTATTTTTGTTAGGTTTTATTCAATTTTGCTTTGATTACTAGTTTTGTCCTTATGGCATTATTTTTGTGCAGCAATTATTAAGTGATTCTGTTTCTCTTTTGAGGTTCCCTTTCTTTTAACCATTGGCCTCAATGTCTTTTATGTGCAAACCCTCTTTTCTATTGTCGTTTGAAGCGTCTATATTAAATTGTTTTTTTCTTCCCATTTTTGTTTTTAGTCTTTTTGGTTGTTTTTTCTGTTTGTTCCATCTGTCGCTTTTCTTAACTATTTGTTTGGCCGCCATAAGTAGTTTTTGTCTTTTTTGCTCTTTTCTTGTGTTAAAATCTTCCAAAGGTTTGTTGGGATTGTTGGTTTCTAACGCCATTCCTTTTCAATGTTTGCAAGAACCTTCTTCCCCCTTCCTTTCTTGGGAACACAGTATTGAATCTATCTCTATTCAAATCTTCTAGGGTTGGAGAGCCTTGTGTTTTTATTATTATTATTTTATTATTATGCATTATTATTATTATTTATATTATTCTCTATATCTCTCT
>CM042137.1:3920546-3963046 GCA_023376005.1 Doryteuthis pealeii
CTGCAAGAAGACCAGACCTAAGTGCTTTATAAAACGAAAAAATAGAAACAAGAACTTGTCATGGTGGCCACTTTTTGCAATGCCAAGCAGATCACAGGGTGAAGCTAAAGGAAAATGAAAATGGACAAATATCTGGACTTTGCCAGAGAACTTGAAAGTTATGGAATAATGAAGTGAAAAGTGATACCAAATTTGTAATTGGTGCACTTGGAACGGTCCCAAAGGGATTGGAGGGTTTGGGAAAGTTTGGGAAAATGCTGCCAGAATGACTTCAAGAAGAGTCCTGGAGCCTGAAGGAGAACTGCTGTCACTCGATCCAGTGAAATAACCACCAGCTCAAGTGGCTGGTGTGAGAACTCAAAAGGTTAGGAAATAATAATGTCATGCTAGTAGCACAGGATGGTCCTGACAATCTCTGTCTGCCAACAGTTCCCTGTCATTCATTGACCTCGGGTCGGTCATCTAGCCGGATGCAGTAGCCAGTATTCTGCGTCAGATCTGGTCATGTATGTCATTGTTGAAGCGGCTCCTAACACTGGCGGTGCCATCGCGGTGCTGGTCTTTCCTAAGAAGAACGTTGTTTTTTGAGTTAGGCGCAGTCGTGTTAGAACGTTCTCGAATGAGGAGGTTGCCCATGAAAGACTTGACATGGTTAGAAAGGAAGCCTCAAGAAGAAACTGAAATCACTATAGATTGCTGCACAAGATAATGCCATAAGAACAAAATTATATCAAGCAACAATTGATAAGACACAAAAAACAAGTAAATGTAGACTGTGCGGTGCAGAGGTGAGACTTATAACTATGTATTAAGCCTGACGTGTAGAAATAGCACCACGGGAATACAAAGCATAGGTATGACTGGGTATGGAAGGTGATACCATATTGGGATTAATGCAAAAAAATTAAATGTTGACTCATTCAAAATAAAAATGGTATAGTGACATACATGCAAGAATTCTGGTCTTGAGTATTTGTAAATAACATTTTCTTGGACTTCCGAGATAAAGACGGATCCTTATTTCCCGCCAGGAGACCAGTACTAGTATCTGATTAATTAATAGAAATGGACTTGCAAACATGGTAAACTTTTGCAGTTCCAACAGATTACATGTGAATATGAAAGAAAGAAACGTTTGACTATCTGGACCTTGCCATGAATATTGAAAAGCTGAGTACGCAACTTTGGAACATGGTCCAAAAAAGCATGGAAAAAGACTCAGAAGAACTTAGAAATCAGAGGAAGCAATTGAAACCATCAAGAGAACTCGGTATTGTTGAATCGTCTAGAATACTCAGTACAGGTCTGAGAGATTCGAGAGAGTTATTCGTGACTCAGACTCAAAGTGAAACGATTCATCATAACACTGGAGTGTGAGACTCTGATAATCTGTCCCGGATGATCTCGACTTATACTTCGTATTCCGATTCCCCCGCCTAGATTTTGCGGTATTAACTCGTTTGGCATATGCTCGTAAGGATTCTTCGTTCAACGCGTTTTGAGAGACATTTGGTATTTTTACCTGTATGGTGGAATATTTCAATGGTCTATTTAATTCACCTAAGACCTCGACTAATATATGGTTGACGGGGTATATCATGTATGAATTTGGAGTTCAAGTGTTTAATAATCGACGTGGCATTGTGCAAGGTTGGGTGCTCCAGTCTGCTTAGCAGGGTAGGGATGAGAGAGCCGATGATGAGTTGCGTAAAGTGGCTGTTCACAGAGGTTGCTCGCGAGAGTGAGAGGATATTGGCTTAGTGTTAACGTACTTTCACGTTTCAGCCAAGCTTTTTGTCAGTTCGCGTCGTAAGATCCAAATATTGTATCGGGGTCTCTACTTCATCTTTAGTTTGATCTTATTCCATTGCATATCGTGAAAGTTAAGAGGATCAAATCAATGCCAAGTTATTTTTGTCTAGTTAACTTAATCCTTGGTCTATGGTTCTATCTGTATTGCGTGTATTTGGGGGATCGGTAAGCTTTTGTATTTCAGCACCAAGAGCTGTTTAATTGTCTCGGTGATTATCTAGGACAATTCTAGTTATTGCATTTACATGGATTGACAGCTATGTCCAATTTTTAATATCTGCCAGTATTCCAGTGGACCACCTTTCTAACCAGTCATGTCTAAACTCGTACTTGCCAATTTTTCTAACTTAGTTCGCTGCTTAATACTTAATATGTAATTAAGCGTTTCGGTCTCTGTCTGCAGACTTTACGATACGCAGCGGGATTGGGTGGGATAGAGGTTCGTTTGCTTTTGCAGAGAATTGGGTGGTTTACTGGCTATTATTAAGTATATTATTCATTATTAGTCATGTGAGTAGGTCATGTTGGAGTAATTGAGTAGTAAGTAGTAGTATGGTGTTACCTGCTAGATTATCTATTAAATACTTCATTGACTACTAAATTCATTTGAATATTTGCGGTTTTTCAACGAATTCAATATGTGTGTGTGTGTGTGTGTTGTGTGCAGTGTGTGCGCGCAGTTGATGTGAATGTGTGTGTGTACGTGGAGGTGTACGTCGTGGTGCGTTATGGTGGGAGCGTGTGATGTGTGCGGTTGTGAGTGTGTACGTAGTGTGATAACATAAATATATGTATATTGAGTCGCATCGTGGTACTTTTACGGAATACTGTTGTTATACTAGGTCTTATCTAGTTGGGTCACCTACCACTTTTCTACTATTTCTCATTTATAATTGGTTCTGCGTTTCCTCTTCCTAAATTTGTACATTTCTGAGGATATTTGTTTTTTAAGCGCCTTTCGTGTGACTCATATCTATAGTGATATCTATATTTATTTTAGGAGGTATGAGGTATTATGGGTGTGTTGTGTTAGTCGTGTGTGGTGGTGTGTGGTGTGTGTGTGTAAACAAATGACCTATACTCCCCCCTTGTCTTTTCCGGTGTGCCTATAATCGCTGTCATATCTTTCATGAAATGCAGATTACTAAGACCATATAACCAACTTGTCATTTGTTCGTCGTTTATAAGTCGTATTTATTTTAATGGTTTCCGTTGGAAAAAAACGAAGCCGTTGAACCTAGTAGAGAGCTGATTGTCGTATAAGAATAGAGGTCTGTTGGGAGTCTTTTAAAGCAACAGGTCAAACTCGTAAAATCTTCAAATAAATGGAAAGCGAGGGCCTTTTTGTGGGTAAACACTGTTATGACTGCCCAGCAGATTTGACGTTTATTGTTTAGGATAAAAAATAGAATTGAAGGTAGAGATATAAGTCATCTGTAATTGATTATACCTAAATATTGGGAATGAAGTTTTGTTATTTGGATGACTTTAAATAGAAAAAATTAAATGTGGGCGAAATATTTAAAAATACTAACTAAATAATCCGATAAGTAAGAAAGGCTTTCCTTACTCATAAGTTAGTCTTGTTCCAACTGTATAGACTACTGTCTAGTTTGTTTCTCACCAAGTTTATTATAACTTGAATTTATTTTTTAGTTGGACGGTCCAAAAGTTCGGGAGGAGAATTCAGTAGATTTCCAATAATGTAGAAATCTAACAAAGGTTGATAAAATTTGTTACAAGGGCATAATCACTATGAAACAAAGGGGCTGAGAAAACCAGGTCATTATCTGTATGTACATTTCCGGCTCCATTATGCCTCTTATTCACTAGAGGTGATAGTGTGACTAGGATATAGGGTTCGTCACTACAACAGAAGGTGTCTATCCAGTGTCTATGAGAGCTTTCGTTGCTGATAATGGTAGCATATAGAGAACCCGAGAATGTACATAGCAGGAGTTATAATACTTTTTCTCGATTTGTGTTTGACGGCTTTACTATTTGAACCAGATATATTGCCGCCTAATCTCATTAATTATCAACTAATTAATTTTCAATTAGGTAGTGACTTCCAATTAAGCACATTATTCCTCCCACACACATCACACACACACACACAACATATATATATATATGATATATAGGATAATGGTATATATTATAATGGTTATATTATTGATATATCTAAATAGAACAATGATATTATTGACAAACCTTGAATGAAAATTCAATGATAATTATCTGGGTGATTACTAATCTTTTTTAGAGGATAAATGTCATAGTTTTTTATGCATCTGTCAAACGAAGACATGGCATGGATATGCTAATGGTTGCATAAATAACGTCTCGTTCAATCGACCATTTGTGATTGAATTATCATCCAGACAAGATAAAGAGGTTATTGTTTCTTTTGAAGAGTAGTGTAATGTAGGTGATATTCACTAACTGAGTAAAATGCGATAGTCGCATTTAAATCTTCAGAATGGTACTTGTTGTTAAGGGATTAAACGAGTGTTAAGAGTGTATTGTGACACAACACACAAAACACACGCGCCGGACGACCCAGGCGCTGGTCACAACTAGTTGCGATTACGATCTTTTTGGTTGGTGTGTGTTTTTGCAGAGGGTGTACAGGCAGACACGTAACTCACTAAGCGCGCTCCGCGACTTCTACTAGCTATCCACAGGATCTGGCGCTCTCTGTGCGCTGTCTGGTTGACTTCTCTCTCTCTCTCTCTTTCTCTTTCTCTTTCTCTATTTCTCTTTCTCTCTGCCGCCCGTGTCGGAGGGGCCGTTAGAAATCGACCGCACTGCAACCCTCTGCAGAGGGTAAAGACCTCCCCCCCAGGGCCCACCTGTTGGCTCGTGGGTGGCGACCCGTGATGCTTAAAGGATAGGGCTCAGGTGGATGAGCAGTTCATGACTCTTTTTGTCCAATACCGGGGGATTGCACTTTGTGGCCTATCTTTTGGGTCTGAATGGGCGGGGTCGGAGAGGCGCCCTCCGATCAATGCGGCTGGTCACGTCAAGCCCTAGCAACCTATATGATTTCCCCACCCTATTGACCCTTATGGCAGAGCCCCAACCCCTGTTTATCATATGGGTGCTAGAAGGCGGTGGCTTTTATGTTACTCTAATCTGATGGTGAGGTTCCAGTTTTGGAGGTTTTTGGGGAATGTGGCAGCACGCCCATTCATGTCCCACCATTGCGTCTTGCACTTTCACTCTGACCCGGAGTGAGAGTGCCGTGTTAGGGTTCGCCAGTCTATGGTAATAGAATATGTATTTATATAAAAATAAAGTTGTGAGTTGTAATCATTAAGAATTAGATTTATTTCAAACTTTATCGGCATTAAATGACCCACAATGAGGTTGATAGTGACCAGGATAGGCAACACACGGGCCAAATGTAATGGTTTTCTCGCTCTCTCCTCTCTCTCTTTTTGGATTCTCTCTCTCTCTCTCTCATCTGCTCTCTCTCTCTCTCTCACAGTGGTGACACCACAGTCCTTTATGGGGTGTACACACATGGGATTAGATGTAATGCTTGGGTTGTAGGTAGGGGATAGGACAGTCACACACACACACACACACACAACGAAGTAATAGTACTGTCTGCTATAGTACGCAATATACTTCTATAGACATTTTTGACCGAATCTGGGCATCACAATCTTATAACTCAGCAACAGAAACCGTTGCTCGAAGATTGAAGAACCAAATGACTCTCGAGATCACTTGCAGATCCACAAAGTTTGATGCAAATATGACATAGAAAGGACGTCCTTCCCGTTGAATCAGATGATTCAGATGAATCAGTGAAATCAGATGGATAAAATCTGATGCTTATGCACCACCATATGTCTCTTAAGACCGAGAAGACAACACACACACGGGAGGTTTTCTCGAGCAGTGAGCTTCGAGGACATTCACACAATCTCCACTGTGGCATCACTCGATCACGACTATATAAGGTGTGGATGAGGTGGTTATATATATATATTATATATAACAGAGAAAGGTATAGTATGGTATTAGTGTTCACCTTCAATAACAAGTGCTTAGAACAGTCAATAGGCCTTATGCCCAGGCTAGAGTAAAGCGTTGTAAATAAAAAGATATAAAAAGGAATAATTATCGACCGGGGACAAAAAGGAGACTTGAATATAATTTCAAAAAAAAGAAAAAGAGAAAGAAGCAAGCCTGAATAGAAAAAACAGAAATTAGGAGAAGCAAGAGCGGACGGTATTGTGCGTTACTGGGGTAACACATTCAATTGATAGTGATTGGACGATACATCGGAAGTGGGAAGGCAACAGGTTCCGACCTAACTACTAATGGTACATCTCATAAATCAGAGGCATGTGCATCACTACTAAGTAAGCTTTCGCCGCGGCGGGCAATTCTGTTCGCTTCAAATGTGCGGCAATGCGAGCGAAAGCGAGGTGAATGGTACCTTTAGATTTCGCACCGAACTCTAATGATATCCCCGAACTCTTATAACAAGTCTAGTTATTATTGTGTGAAAGTTTGCGCGGCAAAACTACAAAGCTCACGTAGCTGCCGATAATGATACAATAAGAGAACAGGAAAGGCGAGTGCCGGACCATAAGGAAGTAGGGAAAGGATGTGGACAAAAATGATATATAAATCATCAAAGAAATTTTCGAACTGTAGATTAAGGTAGATGTAAAAGGAATGTGTATATTAAGACATCAGACGCAATCACTAACTTTACAGCATTAGAGCATACACAGATGCAACACACAGGTGTATGTGCGTGTCTATGTGTGTGTATGTAAATACATATGTGTGCATTGTGTGTTAATTCTTTAAAATCCGTTAAAGACCAAAAGATAGGAAACGATTACGAAAGATTCCATAACACAATCACTTTCCTTCAACGTCACTGTCAGTTCATGGGGATAGTCCCCTCAATATCAGAACACAATGATATGGTAGCGGTTTGTCTTGCAGGATTTAGTAAATAAATGAGTTAATTCGATTTAGAAACGGTGTGATATTACGCGTTTTGAACTAAAAAAATAGAAGTAGGTATAGACAAAATAAACAGGATCGGTATAGGTTTGTGTTAGATAGATAGAATAGAGGTAAGACTAATACTTGGAGGTTTGTTTTAAAACTTCCCAACTAAACACAAAGTCGTAAATTGCAAAATCTATGCTCCATGTATATGCTTTAAACGTTTTTGGCATTAATGGGGTTTATTTTTTCTGGGTGTGCTTTTGGGGTGTGGGTGGGGAGGATGGTAGATGCTGGGTTGGTGGGGTAGGAAATATATAATGAGTAGGTAATAATATATATAGTAGTGAGATAAATGTTATTACAGATGTTTGATTATCGCAATACTCTCGTCTGGTGAGACTGGTGGGGCCTAATATTTAGTATAGAGATACTTGTAATTTAATAATAAATATGGATAGTAAATAATCACAATAATAATAATATAATATAATGACATATCATATTTTGAATATCATAGGGTAGGCTCTCCAGCCTGGGAGATGATGATTAGAGACCTATGTTATATGTGGGTTATAGAACAGCGAAGGGGGAAGAGGCCTCTTGCCAACATGGATGAATGCGTAAGAAACCAACAATCCAACAATGTTAAAGATTACACAGAAAGAGCAAAGACAAACTACTTATTGTCGGCCAACAATAGTAGAAGCGACAGATGGACAAACTAGAAAAAAAACAAGACTAAAAAAATACAGAAAATGAAGAAAAATAATTATAGGACGCTTCATAACGACAGATATTAAAGAGGTTGCAGAGCTCATGAGAAGGACTTGGACATGGTATAAGTAAGGGACGTGAAATGGAAACTTGAATCACTTGTATAATTTGGGCTTGCGGGATTGTCAAGGATATATGCGCGAATGAAGGACAAACATATATCAGGAGCAAAAATTGGATAAAACCCAGACAGGAAATCAGGTGTAAAATGTAAGACTTTGGGTAAATAGAGATAGGACCTGTAAACCTAGTTGTTGTTTGACTTGTACTGCGAAATGTAGCACTAACTCTAGCATAACAGTAGGAGACATAGATGACACGTGCTATGTGTTGGCAAAGTGACCGATGGGATATTATGCAAAACATTAAATTGTTCACGCACTCACAAAATGGTATAATGCAATAAACCAGAAAATCTGTTTCTTGAGAACGAAAGCACATCATTCTCTGGGAACTTTGAAATAAAAAACGGATCACCTTATTGCCAGCAAGAAGTACTCAGACTTAGTGTTGATAAAACAAAAGAAAGAGACTTGTCAACATGGTGGATTTTGCGTTCTGCAGATCACAGGGTAAAGCTAAAGGACAAATGAAAAACGGACAAATATCTGGACGCTTGCCAGAGAACTTGAAAAAGTTATGGATATGAAAAGTGAAAGTGAATTACAATTGTAGGTTGGTGACTTTTGGAACGGTCCCAAAAGGATTGGAAAAGGGTGTGGAAAGTTTGGATATCAGAGGAAAAGATTGATGATTCAGAAACAATCACTGCTGCCAATCCTGCCAGAATAGCTGCAGAAGAGTCCTGGAGACCTGAGGAGACTGTACTCTCACATCAGACTCCAGTGAAAGACCATACAGCTAACACTGATGGTTGAAAACTCAAAAGGAGGTAAAAGGGGACTTTGAATAAAAACGGACCAACCTTATCCCAGAGGGAGAGAGACCTGTGTTTTATTAAAATCGGAGGAAATGTAAATAACGTTGAGTCAACTGGTGAGGATGTCTTTGCTAGTGGTCCGAGCAGATACCCAGGGTAAAAGCTAAAGTAAAATGAAAAATTGGACAAATATCTGTGAGGCTGTTTTGTACCAGGTAAGAACGTGAAAAAAAGTTATGATGAGTGAAGCAGGGAAGAACCAATTGTGGGTTGATGCACTTGTGGAACATTGGTGGGTTCGACAAAGATTTAGAAGGGTTTGGAGTTTTGGAATATTAAGGTATAGGTATGGTGGAACACTATGTGTGCAGAACCACTGCAGCTGCTGCAATCGTGCCAGAATACTCAGAGGAGGAATCCTGAGAGATTGCTGTCACTCAGACTCCAGTGATATGTAACATTGGAGGCTTTATGGCTATGTGATGTTGGTGGCTAGAGTTCAAGAAGGAGTAAAGCATAATAATAATTATAAAAATTTATAATGAGATAATTTAAATATATACTAGTTTGTGTAATTATTTAAGATTATATGTTGTTATTTTATGGGTGCGAACTTTCAGGTTTCATGCTCGAATCAATTTAGGGAAATATCAGGCAGAATAAGAGGATTTATTGAGAAATCGGAAAAAATGGAGCATAAGTGATTGTGTGATAAAATATGCCAAAAAAAGATTTTTTGTACGCGGAGTGTGAGAATGGTTTGACCATGTTCTGTTTACCTTTGGGACTGAGACCGTTCTGTGATACCAGCTCAATTATAATCACTGCGCGTGTAACAAATAGAGGAGATTACAGAATGTATACATATTTGTATTCTGGTATGCGATTGTAGGGTGTCGAGCGTATTCGGGGTGAAATGGTTGCGAGGGGAGCTGGAGTGTTCTGTTTCGACATTACTAATGTATTAGCGTAGTTCTTTTCTGGGATGTCTGGTATCTTGCTGGTGATTCCTCATACCTTGATATAAGTATTGAGTGTTGTCATCGTGGGGTTATATACGGTTGTAGGACGAGGTGGTGTATTGGTAAATAGTCGTGTATATTCTACACGATGATGCAATCTGTGATTGATCTGTATCTTATTAGAAGTTCTATGTTATTTGGGGCCTAAGGTGTGCGCGATTATTTTTGAGAGAGATTTTGTAACATGACAATATGCATTTATGGAGTGCTAGAGATACTAAAGAAATATGTATATGTTTTAGTATGGGTTAAGTATATGTGAGGTGGGGCAAATTGTCGTAAAGCTTAGAAGGATTAAGATCAAAGACGTTCAGGCTGTTGTTGGGCTGGAATGAGAGGACTCTTCTAGCCAGTTGGTAGATTATCCTGTCCTTATTTGCATACTGTAGAGGATTCAATGTTTCGATATGGTGACCGGACCCCGCTAACTCAACGTATTTACTATTGAGTTTAGTATGGTGTGTACTCTCAGGCGGTTGTGCGTTTATGGTTTCGGGTTGTAGTAAAAAGCAATTAGGAGCTAGTTCTGGTAGGGGTGGTGGGTCCCTCGAGTCTGCATGGACTAATAACTCGCTTGTTCTAATTTATGGGTTGGTTATCTTGCAGACAGCAGGATACAACTCCCTGACTGTTCAGGTGGGATACAACAATAGATCCACTTTGGCGATCAGAGCTTATTAATGAAATGTACGACGAGTTTGAAGTGAGTCTGTCATTCTTTGGTAATCGGAGATCAAGTGAGTTTATGTGGGTGGCTCAGTAGTGGGTATTACGCAGTCAGGTAGGAGGAGTGCGGATCGAGTCACGTGTCTGTTGCAAAATAGGCACCCCCAGTTGCAGTGTTTTCAAACGACGGAATTTTGCTTTTCACACGGTTGTTATTAAACAAAATCAGACGATTTTTTTGTTGACATAATTCTATTATGAGGAACACAGATACGTGTTTTGTGGTACATTACTGAAGCCATAGTTTGGTATAGTATTAATTTTTCAATATATATAGTTTGAGGTTATAATGTCGGTTTGGTTAATGTCATTATTGATAAAGAGGTAATTGAATGGGTATGTCAACACTAAAGATAAGAGAGCGAAATAGTTGTTATTTGGAACTTTTATAAATTATAAAAACGTTAAAACGAAGACACGTTGCTATGTAGTAATTAAATTGTTTTGTTATTGATTCAGGTAGGTTAATTTGTTCATGAGCGAGAAATGATGATCGAATTCGATTCCAATTAAAATAGCTAGGCATGGGTGCCTATCTTTGGTGCTTAATCTCGAATAGTGCTTGCTACTGTGGTGCGGAGAGGAATTAGAATGAAGTTGATCATATTTCATATGTGTGTGAAAGTCGCTTGAGGTATACAAAAGTCGCTAAAAAGATAAACTCTTGGTTAGTATCTTGTGCTCCGTAAGATGTAGGAATGAGGTCGTGCGGCTTAGGCTGACCACAGAGATGAGGATATAATTTGATTAATGTATGGGTTGTAAGTATGAGTGAGGAAAATCTCGGTACAAAGGAAAAGTGAAAAAAAAATATATAGAACGTAATCTCTCTTCTCTCACTCTCTCTGGTCGCTCGTGCTGCTCTGTCATCTTAGTTTATCCATATATATACTATCATAATTTATATTTTTGGTGGGTATGGATGTTGTTGCTGGTTGTGTGTAGGAGATATAGGATACTGGTAGGTGATCGTAAGGATATTAGAAGTAGGATATAATGTTATCGGAGGAGTCTTGGATATAAAGATCAGAGTGATGGGGTAATTGTAAAGTAAGCGCGAGAGGGAGTTATAAAGCAGGCGGTAATGTAAAAGTAGGAGTACATAATTAGTGAAAAGAACTGTGAATAGGAAGGGTGTATGAGTGGGATAGCACTATAAAATTGTACCGTCAGGCACTAGGCAGTGTTGTGTCCCCAAAAGAGTGGTGTGAGGAAGAGAGCGCGAGAGATCTTGTGAGGATGTTTCAGCGGGGAATAACTGAGACCGAACCCAGACAACAGTAGGGTTGAGAGGAATCGGCTTTGTTATATTACGTCCACGAAGCAGCTGGGAAGACTTGTTGTTCTACTGTGGATGTAGCGTGGAGGTGGAGAAGAGACTATCAAGTCGTAATATGAGTGGTACGTGATGGAGAGAGCGCGAGAGAGAGGTAATGTGGAGTAGGAGTTAGTTGTGGGCTATGATGGTTAATTATTATATTATATTCTTATAAATTGATATTTAAATTATATTAGTGTATAGGTTTTAATCATATGATTTATATATTATCATAAATGTCTAGTAGTTCAGGCTCTTAAATTATTTACGATAAGTTCTCTATTTTTATATCACTATAATTTTATCTGCTGATATATTCAACATATTTGTTAATGTAATTTATTCTGTATTTATCATTATAATGCTGTTTTCTAAATATTCCTAGTTCGTCTCTTTTCTTCTTCTTGCTATTCTGATCCGATTATAGTTTTATGTTTTTTGAGATGTCTGATATATTCTTAGAGTCTTCCTATACACGCCGAAATTAGCCTAAGAGTTGAATCAATAGATATAATAGGGACCAGTATTTAGGTGAGTCACAAATTGTCTTGCTGTTTGGTGGTGGGAGAAGCTTCCGTATGCCACGTGTTCGTTAGTCACATGAATAATTTCACCACTTAGAATCTTTCCTAATTGTTCAAGTTCCTTTTGGAAACGCGGCCAAAGATCTTTATCAATCCTCAATTGTGGAGCATAAAATACATTTTTATTTTTTCAAATAAATTGTTTCTGGTTTGTTTGAACAGAATAGGAAGATAATTATCTTCCAAGCTTAAACATCGGCATTTTTGGTACTTCACCATGGAAATCGGGTAAGAGACGCACGAAGTATATTCCTTATCTAAACAATATTCTTGTATCCATTCTTAACAACAATTGTTTTCCTTGGAAACATTATGTACAGTTACCTGTTAGGGAACACATATATTATGTATTTTGCATTATGTGTGCGCATATTTTGACTAATATCTTTGAAGAAAGGTATCATCTCTCCATCCTCTCAAAGCTATAGTTAAATAGTACCACTACTGGTTCTTCTAAAGGATGGATTTTGAATTAAATAACCCATGGAGTTGAATGTACCAATTAAACAATCGATTCAAAAACCAACCAAACTTTCAAGAAATTTGTAGACTGAATTTGGCCAAGAGGAATGGATTGACTTTAATGATGTTAAAACCTTTAGGTCTTAGATTTTATGCAAAGAATGATTTTAAATAGATTCTAAATCGACTCATATACGTACTTAACCACCCCACTGAGAGCATATGCGCAGGAATGTGACATCAAAAGATCAAATGTTTAATAGCAGTTTTAAAATGTTCAAAGTTTTTTCCTTTCTACACTGAAGGAGCTGGTTTAGCTAACAAGTTCTTACAAAGAACTACGCAGAAACCTTGCTGCGTAGCTCTTTCATAGAGGAGCCGTAAGTGATATGGATGCTACCAGTGTCCATGAGTGAAATGCACAACAGTCCTCGTCTCTGGAGACTTTGTTTATGGTATGGCCGGTGTGTCTATATTAAACCACTTAATATGTCGGCGGCTTGGTCTGCATGTGACGTTAGTTATTCTGTTTTTGTTTTTTTTGACTGAATGTTCCAGCTTAAGGTTAAGCTCACATTCAAAAGAGCCCCAGTTCCCAGCAGATAACCGAAGTGTAAGCAAGCACTGAAGGGCAGTTCAAATGTACCAGATGGTGATTCATTTAAAAACACCACGTGTTTTAACTCTCATACTGATAAACTCAAAATGTCTTAGATTCTGGATGTTTAAATGCCGAAAGATTGATGTAGCCGTAACGAAGTAAGACAAACATAAGTTAAGACTCCGGAGGTGTTCAATGGTTGCTTAGTGTAGTGGCTTGTTGGTGTAATGCGCCAGAGGGAATCGAGATATAAGAGCACTTTAGAAAGTGATCGGTCCACATAGGATTCGTGATGTTGCACAAGATGCTATAGTTACGTGTAACTGTGCGTTCCTGCTAATAATATGTATGAGTAGATATTCGCAAAAAAGGGACGCACAAAACTGTCGCAGATCCGCAAGAGTTAATAGAAGGACTCGACCTTGATCTATTACTGGAGCGTGAGTTCCATATTTCGCTTGGTCGAGCAACTGTGTGGGTAATACTCTTAGTTTCTCTATTGAACACGGGTAACTTTGTGACCTCTAAGTATAGGATACGCTTTCATCGTCGATATGTAAACCTGTTAGCTCGTGCGACCTGAGCTATCTGTAGCCTGTTAATCTTTTGCATAATAATCCCCTTGTTGCTTTCATGGTTCGTCTTGACGGCAAAGGCCAGTGGCAGAATCTGCAAGTTTCAACTCTTCCATCAAGCTATTTAACCCTCGTTAGAAGAACGTATGGTCACTGGGTTGAGTATACGGCATACAGGCGGTGGTTTCATTAGCTCGTCAAATTAGAAATAGAATTATTTCCGCTTAAGGAACAAAAGGAACCAATCAGAATGTAGGTTAACGTCAATTTGCTCGCAATTAATCCTTATGAAATGTGACATCGAGAGATTACCATGTCGCTGGAGGATGAAGTCGGTCAGTGCAGAAAGTCGGACTTCTAGAGCCACAGAAACCCTTTTATTCTTAAGGACCTTGCTAACAAACAGGCATCAACCAATCTTTCATATTTCATGCGTTAAGTTTACTACCACACGGGTCCACGTGCATAGGTACGAGATATTCCTTTTAATATTATTTATACACATAATAACATAAATACCTTAATTGCTTATGATGATAATACAGAATAAGTATTTAAAAATGTTTGTGTCCGAGGGGTATAGACGCGAAACTTGGCATCAAAGGGGTGAAGTTCCAATTCCTGAGCTCTAGGGAATGTGGAGTAACCGCCTTTGATCGCCATTGAGTCCCAAGGTCACCACTTGCTGAAAGCGGAGAGTGGTTGTACCTGTTAGGCAGCTCGGCCGGATTTCAATCGAGTTAGAAATAGATAAAAAAAAATGTAGAAGATAATCATGTTTTAAGGAAAATTGACAGTTAGGAATAAAATTGAATACCCAACGCACAGGTCAAATTGAATAAAAAGAAAGATGTCGGTTATAGAGAATGTAAATAATCGAGGCATGGGTTGAAATGTCGGTACAACCAATCAAACCACCACCAAACCAACAAAACAATGTTAGTTGTGTACTCTATTTTATGCTTGAAGAAATCTTACGTAATTTTGATGTTACTATTTTTACATATTGCCCGAAATATTTTGATAATGCTGAAAGTTTTAAGGGTGGCAGGGTTTTGGTAATGGGAAAAATACCAAATACATATCCAATTTGGGCCGTTGGATGTTTATTTCACTAAGAATTGGAAGTACAAATCCTGTTATTATTTGGTTGTTTGCGAAGAAAAATTAAACATTTCAGTAGTAAAAAATTGCTTGGGATGGTACTTATTTGGTATGGATAGACTGTACAGCGTCCTAACAGATAGCCGAGACGTATCATCAACTATTATAGGGCAGAAGCATCAGTAACTATGATCTACAAAAGAGAAGGGGTGCGTATCTACGTGCCCGGGTACATTTACGTCGCGCCTTGTAGTTTTTTGCTGAATTGTTGTTATGTTTAAGCTAACAAGTGGAGGATGCAACACAATAGCATTCACTTAAAAAAGCGTCTGCATATCGTATCTCGTATGTCTGTTTGCTTGGAATGTGTTGGGTTGTCCGGTTAGTTTGTGTGTTTTACGGCAATGTCTACCCCTTTCCGTGTTATTTGAGTAGCAGATGTAATGCAATGTACCTGAGCAGCCTCAGAAAACAGAAAGTGGCCGCTGGTTCTTTAAGAGTGGTACGTGCCCGATTAACAAAACAGTCGCTTGAAACGAGAACTCCGTGGGTTTTGCCTTGTTTTACAACAGAAAAATTACCTTTTTTTAAAAACAAAATACATTAATTATTTAATTAACCACTCTTAATAAAGAGAGGAGCCTGAATTCTCCAACTTTGTAGCTGGTAAAAAAGGCCAATTACGAGGAACTACTCACTGTAGGAGTTTAGCGATGACAGTCAAAAAAGAGTATTTTTTAATTTTTTTTTTTAAAGTTCGAAGTGACATTAGTTATCGGGATAAAATGTGAGCTACCAATATTGGGGGATAAAAAATTCTGAGAAAAACAAATTCCTGAAAAAAAAATCATTTTGTTGCTATCTTTTTTTAAAATACCTTTCTTTATTTTAATGACCATCTTTCAGCGAGGTGACATATTGATTGCCCAGCCTCTGTATATTAGTAACAAGAGGTAAACTTACAGAGATAATTCTCATTGTAGGGTGGGCGGAGTGAGGGTGCAACTATGAACGTGGGTGTACTAAGAAAAGAGGTTCAAATCAATTTAGAAAATGAAGGTGATAAACACCTGCTAAAACTCCGCGCTTAAATATGAGCTCGTGTTGTCGCAACGCAATGGGATATGTTCGATCTATATAGTAGTATAGATACTTATTAAATATTATATAGTATTATTATATCCAATATATAGGTAAGTATATACGTATGCGTGTGTGTAGTATGTTGTGTGTGTGTTTATAGAAAAAGGGATGCAATACCACAGGATGCTCTCGCTGTCAAATCTTGGAAAGCAGCATCCCACTAGATGCTTTACGGTAAAGCTGCCTCCTATTACACAAACCATCCAAGGGAGACAAACAAGACTTGCTAAGTATTGGCTGGCGAAGAGAAGTTTCATGACAGAATAATCACAAGTTTTAGAAAAAGTTTGAGTGGAATCCGAATGAATATCGTGTAGAAATAAATTTATAACTGTTAATATGAGTCGATGTTTTCAATTTTTTTACTTGAGTTCAAGTGTTTGATGCTGTATATAATTCCATAATTATTTGCATTGAAATTTAATAAATTTCTATTTAAAAAAAAGATCCTGCTTACAAGCATTCAACACCAATTTACCTGTTATATATTATATATATATATAATATAGATATATATATACTATATAGTAGTATATATATATATATATATGTCACAGTTACCAATTAATCCACAAGCCAAAAATAAGTATAACGATCTTATTTACTTCCTGTTTTTTTTCCTAAAACCCATTAAAAAGTGCTCAATATAGAGAGTATGATATACGTTTAAATCGCCAATGGTTTAAAAATACCGACTTAAGTTTTCTATCAGTGGAGAAGATCTTTCAGGGTATATATGAATATATATATATATATTTATATATGATATATATATTAGATATATATAATATAGATATTGACCGATGTGATTTACCGTAGTGAAATTTCGGGACGAAACGTTTTCAACTCTTAGATATTGATTTTGAGTTATCTTACTTTGTTCATCATCGCTTCTACCTACCTCATATATATATATATATATATATATATATAATAATATATATATATATTATATATATATTAAATATATATATACCTAATCAAATACAAGCAAGCAAGCGCAAGTGACAAATTCTCTTGCTTTTAAAGAGAATAAAAAAAGCTTATGGAATTACGTAAATGTGTTCTAGGTTTTCGACACCGAAATTCATGGCCGTAACGAGGCTTAAAGGCTCTGTTTTACGCCAATAGTTCCATCTGCCTGCTCAATGCAGGGGTTTCAGTAGTATAACCAGATGGCCTATTTTTCACAAAGAAATAACAACACGGCAAATGGTCGTGAGAGGTAGAAGAACCCAGGAAAAGACAATGCAAGATCTTCGTTAACAATAGCAGTCGGTATTCAAACAATCAGACACAAAAAAGAAAAACATACCACAGAGGTTACCAAATAAACACGTTTTTATATTTCTCTAAATGGTAGTGGGAATAAAAGGAAATATAACTGATGCAGATAAAAGCCAGCGGCGTTTTAATACACAAGTCTGAGGTTTCATGCTGGTGAAAGGACTTTGTGTTACTTATTTTATGCTTTATTATTTTACTTCTTTCATGAGTGTATTTGGGAGTATCCATTTTTAGTAGTTGATAGGAGATAATGTACTACAGTCAGTTGGTAACTACTTGTTACAAGTGAGGTGTCGTCTATTTTTTATTTCTTTTAATTTTTGTCGTACCTATATGCATATATTTAATGGTAATCTATGTAATAATGGAGAATTCGCATCCGGTTTTGTATCTGTAACAAGGAAGATTTTACGTCAACTGCGTTACGTCACATATACCCAAAATCCGCCAATAATAGTAATAATAAATACGAGCTCATAAATTTTGAGAGATGGCAAATTAGCCAGTCTGAGATCTGAGGTTCTTTTAAACAAGTTTTCATAAATACAAATGACTGGTATTATATATCTATATATATTTTTTGTATTATTTTATAATAACATATTTAAAGTTTACATTTGCAAGATTGAGTTTTATTTTTTAATACTTTATAGAATTTGATATGCAATTCTCTACATACTGACGTTAACCGGTACAAACTCGGTGACATTGAATTTTTTAACTCCCACCACCTCGGGCAATGATGTTTCAAAAATTTTTTTACATCGCCCGGAGGCTGTTGTTTGTTATTTATGTACTAAGTATACTATAAGAAGAATATAACTCTACAATTACATCTTGCCCCTGTTATCTGGCGGTGTAAATACACCAACTGCAATCTCTTACAATGGGTAGTCCTTCGCACCCAACAATGAGGTCACGCTGTTGACCGTAGGGGCGAGCTGTGAATGCTCGGAAGGATAGAAATATACGCTGGTTGGATGTACAAGGTCCGGTGACAGCAATGTCCAAATGTACCACTTCATTAATGTGGCTTTTAATATGTAGGCAAAACGGCGAGCTCAGTCGGAGTAGAGTGGCCCATCACGAATAACAGGAATGTTCTCCAGTGACCGGTAATTGCCTTTCTCCAATCGGTCAAACCGAGGAGTGCGCACAACCACGCATTTGGTTAGTACATGATCATTGGGTTGTGTTCGCTATTGAGAAAGAGCCGATGGACGAGTACCGAAAATTCATTATGGTCCTTACTTTAGCTAGACTGGTTCGAGTGGCCCCTACGATACAATCACGACTGGGTCCCCGGTACGGTAAGCCGTAGGCGACAAGCGTGAAGATATTCCGACGACCTGGGAGGTATTATAGCTCCATGTATAGCGAACCACTTTCCTGCAGCATCCTTTCTATCACAAATATTATTGTGCTGGAGGGTATAATCAAGTGGATGAATAGCCTAGGTGTCTCCTTGGTCAAGGCGTACTAAAGCACCAGGCGAGGACCATTCGGATGTGACTAGTTTCGACTGACAATTACGGGTCGTTAGGTATGGTTTAGATTTGGGAGAGGTCCGTCACGGATGGGTGGACGGGCTTTCGTAGTGGGGATCGAATTAATGGTGTCGTTATGGGAGTATAGAAGGATGATGTTCGTCCGACAACTATCGAAAGGGGGTAAAGGGGAGATCGGTTCGTTGTGGCATAAAAGTAATCCAAAGGGTTGACATGCCGTAAATTAAACACCACAGATTAACGCAAGAATTCTTACAATAAGAATATGTAATATTAAGCAATATAGGTATAAATACTATATATAATTTACTTATTCAACTCGTATTTTTGTTTTAAAGATTTTTGTTGATAGTCTGAGTATATAAGATCGTGGTTGGATATATCTTGGTAATTTTAGAAGGAAGGCTCTCATGTTCTCATCTACCAACTGGAACACCGTCGGAAGACGCAACAGAGAACATTGGGATAGTGTGGAAGAATAGTATAGACTGACTAGGTCATTACCGTTATGACCAACCTTCTGTTTTAAGCATTGTTTACGTACGAGAGAGAGTGTATGTTTACATCTAAATTATTATATATAGCGTAGTATGTTATATACTAGAGTAATCGTAGGTAGAGCTATCTACGTAAATATTAGTACTTTTAGATCACCGGTAGCTATATAGCTGTTGGTTATTGGCTGAAAATCTCATACCATTACATTAAATCTGTCATAACGTGTACCCGGTATCAGCGAAAGTATTTTCGAAGAGGCCAGATTCAGAAATTGTGACAATTGAACCTTCTTTCAGGATGATGTTGTCACAGCAGCCATGTAAAGAGGAAAGATTAACGAATGAGACCATCACGATGATTGTGACTGAGGCATTGGACACTGTTTTGTGATCTGGTTTTGACGGCTTGAGGTCATTTTGTATGTTACAGACTTATTAACTTGCGCTATGATTTGGATTTTTACAGTCCGGGAATGCTTGCTGGTAAGGAGGAGAGTGGTTTTGTTTATCACATTATGGTGGCATATTAATAAGACAGATTTTTTGTTATGAAAAACCAAGAAGTGTGATGTATACTTGGCTGAACAGATCGTTGTCGACGCTTATAATAAACGACGTCTTGCTAAACGCGAGACTATTACTTTGTATGAGAAGAGTGTCTTTGTAATAAGAGACCGAGCTTTAACGTACTCTGGGTAGCTGGCAGCGTGAAGGTGCGAAACCAGATCTTTTCCAGCAAAGTAATAGACATACTGGTTGTTTCTCTAAAATACTTTCATATACGGCGCACACGACTACGAGATAGTGGATCTAAAGCACGATCGCACAGGTAGCCGTGCGTATCGATCGCCTGGCACCACACATCACACCATCAGCACAAGATATATATATAGATATCAGAAGCGTACTATACGATAAAAGGTACGGAGTACGTGTTAGGGTATATCACTTATGAGTGATAACTCTTCTCGTTGGCAGAGTGCCGGCAACAAGTCGGGTGTTGCCCGAGGCATCACCGGTAAATGTTGACATCAGCGTAATGAGGCTGAGACATTGGCTGACGCGGAAGTTATTAGCAATAGATGGATATTTCTGAACAATTACAGCTGTGGTGGTCTGCTATGTGGTACGGAGTAACCATACACCAATTGTGTATAGGATAGAGACTCGTCAAAGCTTTTCCAGAGTCAGTTGTGCGTTCGGTCTCTCCTAAGAAACGTATGGACTGACTTGAGCCAGTCTCAATGCGACAGCTAACGGTACAGTGATCGGAAGATATGATTCAGCCAGTTTTTGTTTTTCGACTGGGCAGCCAACATGCTCGTCCTAACAGTTTAGATTGGTTATTCATCTGTGGATTGCCACTTCTGTTGCTCTCCTCACCAAATATGGTCAACAGATAGAAAAATATGTCAAGTGAAGATGAAGTGAAGGAGACAACCCTCACTGAGTAAATGGCACAGTCCAAAAGCACTTTTTAGGCTGAAGGAGATACAAAAACTTATGTTATTGGCGAATAGAATATTTGGTTGTGAAAATAAATGGACCCTTTAAAATTTTTCTAAATGTATATTTTTCTGTATTCTCCGCACTGTTACATAATTTAGGAGCGTTATAGAATTTATGAAACGTCACCTGTATTCAGAAATTCTGAAACTTAGGTTCTCGTTAACTTAATAATGACGGAGGGTCTGAAAAGTTACTGGGGCCGCGTAAGTGACGAGAATGAGTGACTATTTCACGCAACTGACCTTAGAGTGGCTTTACGACGTGGAATTGTTTTGAGATCAGAGTGTCGAACCGGCTCGATTTTACGAGCGATGGAGACTGGCAGAGGTTGACGTCGAAGGAAAGTGGGAGTAGCGCTCTGATCGGTCGGATCTCCCCGCGACGGAATCAAATGCGCAAAAGGTTGAAATAAAAGCTTGATCAAGAAAGTCTTGTTGTCTTAATTAAATGCTCTAAAGGACTAACAATGACGCAGCCCAGAACCAAAGCCCGACTTCCACTTCCCTTCGAAATCAACGTCCGCACTCCTTCGAAATCGGGTCGCATCTGATCTAAAACTAATTTCCACGTCTAAACCACTCTAAGGTCAGTTGGAATGTCACCATTGTCACTACGCGGCCCCAGTAACTTTTCAGGGACCCCCGTCATTTTTAAGTTAACGGACCCTAATTCAGAATTCTACTACAGGTACGTTCATAATTTATAACTGCTCCTAAATTATGTAACAGTAGGAGAAAGAAAAATATATTTAGAAAATTTAAAGTCCAATTATTTAAACCAAATATTCTATCGCAAAATAGTTTTGTATTCCTTCAGCCTAAAAAATCTTTGGACTGTGCCATTTACTCAGGGTGTTCTTCACTTCATCTTCACTTGAAAATTATTTTCTACGTTGACATTTTTGGAGAGGCAAACAGTGGGAATAAGATGAAACCAAATCTAAACTGTTAGGAGAATGTGGCTGCAGCTGAAAAAAAAAACTGGCTGATATTTTCCACTGTACTTGCTGTCGCATGAAGACCTTGTGCTCTAGCGTCAACGTTCTAGGAAAACCAACGACAACTGACATTGGAAAAGTTGAGGTTATCATACACAATTGTGTATGTTTGTACCCACAGAGATACACAGTTGTTCAGAAATATCCTCTATTCTAATACTCCAGTCAGCCAATATTAGCGCATAGCTGATTCCAACATTCCAGGTATGATCGGCATTGTGGGCCTGCTATATATATAGAATATATATATATATATATGATATATATATATATATTTGTGTGTGTGTGTGTGTGTGTGTGTGTGTGTGTGCGTATAGAAAGTTTTTAGAAAAAACAAGATGTTATTACTTTGCTGACAGATCTGTTTCGACGTTTATAAAGCGGTCTTTTTCAAAGCAACTTTTCTCATAAATATAGTTGCTTTGAAAGACCGCTTTATAAGGTCGAAACAGATCTGTCAGCAAACTAATAACATCTTGTTTTTTCAAAAAAAATTGTTTTATATATGCCACCATATGAAACAACCATTCCTCTTACAGCAAGCATCGTAAAACCAAATATACGCAGTAATATGTACATACAAAATGACCTCAAGGTCAAAACCAGATAAAAAAGTCCAATGCTATCAAATCATATTTCATTCGTTAATTCTTTCCTTTTAATGGCTGTGGAAGAAGGTTAAAGTTGTCAACAAAATTTGAATTTTGATTGAAATACTTTCATAACGGTAACATGACAGATATGTAAGGGTATGAGTTTAACAATAACAACAACTATATAATATATTATAATATATATATATATATATATATTATATTATATATATATTTTAGATGTAAAATAAAGCTTTGGCTAAGTAAAATGCTTTAAACAAGGTTGGTCATAAAACGGTAAGATAGTGTTTATATTTCTTTCCCATATCCAAGTTTCTGTGGTCTTCGAGTCAGTTGTGAAAATAGAGTCCTTAAAAATTACCAAATATCAATAATTAATCAGACCATCAAAAAAATCTTAAACAAAAATAGAGTTGAATAGTATTTATAATGATATTATATATATCATAATATTACATATCTTATTGTAAATTCTTGGTTAATTGGTTTAATTTACGGCATGTCAACCCTTGGATTATTTTATGCCAAAGAGATTCCTTTATTTATCGCAACATATTATTCCAAACACATTTTGACCTCCACCATCCTCGGACCTCCAGAATCTCAACCTAACCACTAAATGTAGTTTAACGCCTTACCAAGGACACTAGGATATTCATCCACTATTTCTAGCACATATATGATAAAAAGGATTGCGGGTTGGCATAGGAGCAATACGGTCGGGAAATTCATGTAGCACGGCTTGACGGACCAGTCGATTGATCGTAGGGGCCACTCCGAAAAGCCAGTCTAGCCTAAGTAAGGACCATAATGGAATTTGGTATGTCATGGGCTTCTCAGGCACAGATATGATTAAAATGGGTTGCAGGTTGACATAAAAGCAATACGGTCGGGAAATTCCTGTAATTCTTGAGGGCACCACTCCGAGAGCTCGTCTTGCCTAATTAAAAGCCAAAATGGAATTTGGCATGTCATGGACCTTTAAGCCCACAGTTTTTATCCTTGAGCATCACAGCTCGCCACTACGGTCAACAGGTGACCTCATTGTTGGGGTGGGAGACTTACCCATCTGTAAGAGATGCAGTTTGGTGTATTCTACACCGCCAGATAACAGGGCAGTTGTATTGTAGAGTTATATTCTTTATATATACTAGTACAAAAAATAAAAACAGCCTCCGGGCGATGTAAAAATAGATTTTTGAAACATATTGCCGAGGGGTGGGAGTAAAAAATTCAATGTCAGCGAGTTTGTACCTTAAGTAAGTAAAATCATCAAATTCATTAAAGTATTAAAAAAATAAACAATTTGAAATGTAAACTTTAAATATGTATTAAAAAATAATACAAATATATATAGATATAATAATACCAGTCATGTATTTATGAAAACTTGTTTAAAAAAACCCAATCAAGGACTGTCTAATGTTGCATTCTCAAATTTTGAGTGTATTTATTATTCTATGTTATGGCGATTTGGGTAATGTGACGTAAGCAGTGACGTAATTTTTGTTACAGACAAAAACCGGATGCGAATCTCCATTATTAATAGATACATAAAATAGAGATTAGGTAGACAAAATAAAAGAAATAAAATAAACACCGATATTTACAAGTAGTTACAATGACTGTAGTAACATATTTATCAATACTAAATGGACCAAAATACACTCAATAAAGAAGAAAATAATAAAGAAATAATAACAACCTTCACCAGATGAACCTCAGATTGTGTATTAAACGCCGCTGGTTTATCTGATCATTTATTATTTCCTTTTATTCACTACCATTTAGGAAATATAAAACGTGTTTATTTGTACCTTTGTGTTATGTTTCTTTTTTGTGTCTGATCTGTTTGAATAGACTGCTATGTTAACGAAGATTTGCATTGTTTTCCTGGTTCTTCTACCTCTCACGCCATTTGCCGTGTGTATTTCTTTGTGAAATGGCCATTGTATACTAGAACCCGCATTGCAGCAGATGGAACATTGGCGTAAAACAGAGCCTTAAGGCCTCGTACGCCATGTAATTTACGTGTCGGAAAACCTAGACACATTTACTGTAATCCCATAAGCTTTTTTTTTATCTTAAAAGCAAGAGAATGTCACTGCGCTTGCTTGTATTTGAATATATATATATATATATATATATATATATAATATATATATATATATATATATATATATATATATATATATATATGAGGTAGGTAGAAGGATGGTGAACAAGATATGAAAACTCAAAACAATCTAAGAGTTGAAACTTTTCGTCCGAATTCATACGGACATCATCGTCAAATGATTATAATATATATAATATATATATATATATATATATATATATATATATATATATATACCCTGAAGATTCTTTCCACTGATAGAACTTAAGTCGGTATTTTTTAAACCATGCGATTTTAAACGTATATCTAGCTCTTTATATTGAGCACTTTTAATGGGTTTTAGGAAAAAAAACAGAAGTAAATAAGATGTTATACTTATTTGCTTGGTGGATTTAATGGTAACTGTGATATATATATATATATATATATAATATATATATATATATATATATATATATATATATATAAGCAGGTAAATTGGTGTTTGGAATGCTTGTAAGCAGGATCTTTTTTTAAATAGAAATATTAAATTTCAATGCAAAATAATTATGGAATTATATACAGATCAACACACTGAACCAAGTAAAAAAATTAAACATCGATCATATTAACAGTTATAAATTTATTTCTACCGATATTCATCGGATTCCTCAAACTTCTACTGTGATTATTCTGTCATGAACTTCTCTTCGCAGCAAATACTTAGCAAGTCTTGTTTGTCTCCCTTGGATGGTTTGTGTAATAGGAGGCAGGTTACGTAAAGCATCTAGTGGGATGCTGCTTCCAAGATTGACAGCGTAGAGCATCCTTGTGGTACTTGCATCCCTTTTTCTATAAACACACACACACACATACACACACACGCATATATATATATATATATATATATATATATATATATATAATATATATATAGATCGAACATATCCCATGGTGCGACAACACGAGATCAAATATTTAAGCGGAGTTTAGCAGGTTTAGATTCATTTTTAAATTGATTGAACTTTTCTAACATACCCAAGTCTCATAGTTGACCCTCACTCGCACCTACAATGAGAATATTTTAAGTTAACCTCTTTTACTATTACAGAGCTGGGCATCAAAGTCACTCGCTGAAAGATGGTCATTAATAAAGAAGGTATTTTTAAAAAAAGAAGCAAAATGGATTTTTTTCAGAATTTGTTTTTCAGAATTTATCCACAAATTGTAGCTCAGATTTTATTCCGATAACTAAGTCATTGAACTTTAAAAAAAAAAAAATACTCATTTTTGACTGTCACTCGCACCTACAGTGAGAGTTTCTCGTAATTGGCCTTTTTTACCAGCTACAAAGTTGGGAATTCAGGCTCTCTCTTTATAAGATGGTTATTAAATAAAGAATGTATTTTGTTTTAAAAAAAGGTATTTTTTTAAAAAGCAAAACCCACGAGTTCTCGTAATTGACTGTTTGTAATCGGGCACTCCACTAAGAACCAGCGCCACTTCTGTTTTGAGGCGGCTAGTACATTGCATTACATCTGCATCAAATAACCAAGGAAAGGGTTAACATGCCGTAAAACACACAAAATAACCAGACAACCAACCATTCAAGCAAACAAGACATCGAGAGATTGATGTTTTTAAGAATGCTATTGTTGCTCTCACTTGTTAGCTTAAACATAAAAAATTAGCAAAATAAAGGCCGACTAAAACTTCTCTTTGTAGACATAGTTATGATGCTTCTGCCCTATAATAGTTGATATATTCGGTATATGTGATGTACAGTTTATCCATACAAATAAGTACATCCCAACAATTCTTTTATAAAATGTTAATTTTCTTCAAAACCAAATATAACAGGATTTTATAATTTCTAGTGAAACATCAAACGGCCAAATTGGATATTATTTGGTATTTTTCATTACCAAACCCTGCACCCTTAAAACTCAGCATTATCAAAAATCGGAATATGTAAAAGTACATAAATAAGTAAGTATTTATCAAGCATAAATAAGTACACACTAACATTTTTTGTTGGTTGGTTGGTTGGTTGATTGGTTGTTGTACGGCATTTCAACCCATTGTTGGATTATTTTATTCCTAAGACATCTTTTTTATTCATTCCTGTTGGGTATTAATTTATTTTCTAACTCAATTTTTAAACACATTTGTTATTTCTAATTTTTTTTTATCTATTTAACTCATAAATGCGACCCCTAACAGGTAACCACTCCGTTTCAGAGTGGACCTGGATTAATGGCGATAAAGGGGTACTCCACATTCCCTAGAGCTCTGGAATTGGAACTTCACCACTTGATGCAGTTTAGCGTCATACCCCGGACACAACATTTTTTAAGTACTTATTCTGTAATTATATCAAAGCTAAGGATTATTATATATGTGTATAATAATATAAAAGGAATATCGTATTGCACGTTTTGGACCCGTGGGTAGTAAAATTAAACGCATGAAATATGAAAGATTGGTTGAATGCTATAGAAGGTCCTTAAGAAAAGTTTCTGTGGCTTAGAGCACCTTTCTGACTACCACTCATCCAGCGACAGGTAATCGATGTCAATTTCATAAGATAATTGCGAAAGTGGTTACCTACATTCTGATTGGTTCTTTGTTCTTAGGGAATATTCTATTTCCTAATTGACGGCTAATGAACCAGGTATGCGTATATCAACCAGCATACGTTCTCTAACGAGGGTTAAATAGCTATGAAGAGTAAATTGCGATTTGCCACTGGGCCTTTTGCCGTCAAGACGAACCATGAAAGCCAAAGGGATATTTATCAAAAGTTAAAGGTACAGAATCAGGTCGGCAGAGCTAAAGTAATCGAGAGAAACGTATCTATACTTAGAGGTCAACAAAGTTACGCATAGACTAACGGTTAATGGCAAGGAAAATGGAATCGTCAAGTTGTGTTCTTAACTCTGGATGCGACAGTTTGCGTTCCCTTTGATCTATATATTTTTAGGAAAGGCAAGACAGTACAGAAATAGTTGATGACCGACATTAAGTCCTTTTAACCGATTTGGGCATACACAGATACACTAGCACTGAACATTCGGTTTTATTTGTTGTTTTATCTTACGGCTTATCAACTCTTTTCGGGTCATTTAAAATCCGAATCAAGACATTTTGATATCAGTATGAGTACATAACGTGGTGTTTTTTTAAATGGTCACCCATCTGAGTATTGAACTGCCTCGTTGCTGCTTAACTTCGGTTATCTTGCTGGAACTGGGGCTTTTGATGTGACTTAACCTTAAGCGGGAACATTCAGTAAAAAAAACAAAAACAAATAACTAAGTCACATGAACAAGGTACATATAAATGTTTAATATATACACACGCAACAACAAATCCAGGACGAGGCTGTTTGCATTTCACATGGGAATGGTATGCATCCACCTGGTCTCTATAAAGAGTAGAGCGGGCTGAGTTCTTTAAACTTGGTTAGATAACCAGTCTAGGAGAAAGAAAACTCTGAATTTAAAACTGCTATTAAATTTACTTTGTGTCACATCCTGCCTATGCAGTGGGGTGGTTAAGTACGTATATGAGTCGATTAGATCTATTTAGAAATCATTTCTTTGCATAAAATAAGCCTAAAGGTTTTAACATATTAAAGTCAATCAATTCCTCTTGGCCAAATTCAGTCTACAAATTTCTTGAAAGTTTGGTTGGTTTGATTTCGTTGTTTAATGGTACATCAACCTCCATGGGTTATTTAATTCAAAATCCATCCTTTTAGAAGAACAGTAGTGGTACTATTTAACCTATAGCTTGAGAGATGGAGAGATTGATACCTTTCTCAAAGATATTAGTCAAATATGCGCACACATAATGCAAAATAACATAATATATGTGTCCCTAACAGGTTAACTGTACATAATGTTCCAAGGAGAAACAATGTGTTAAGAATGGATACAAGAATATTGTTAGATAAGAATTACTGTGTCTCTACCGATTTCCATGGTGAGTACCAAAAAATGCCATGTTTAAGCTGGAGATAAATTATCTCTATTCTGTTCAACAAACAGAAATGAAAATAAATGTATTTTATGCTCCACAATTGAGGATTGATAAAGATCTTGCGCGTTCCAAGGAACTTGAACAATAGGGAAAGTTCTAAGTGGTGAAATTATCATGTGACTAACGAACACGTGGCATAGGAAGCTTCTCCCACCACCAAAGCAAGACAATTTTTTTGACTCCCTAAAATTGTATATCTTTGATCAATCTATGGATAAAATATCAGGGCGTGTTGGGACCTCTAGTCTTAACTAACAGCCCCTCTAGGAAAATAATAACTATTCGGAATCAGATTGGCAGAGAGAAAGCGAAACTAGTTGATTTTGAAACAGCTTTTGTATCAGTTATGTACATTCAATATTGTTGATTATCAAGCAGTTATATTGTGAAATAAAAATTGTTTTCGTTATTTAGAGACCTGCCCTCCTAAGCTTATGTAAATTATATATCTAAATGATATAACTTCACTATTATTATTATTATTATTATTATTATTATTATTATTATTATTATTATTATTTACTCCTTTTGAGTTTTCACATCAGTGTTAGCTGATGTTCTTTCACTGGAGTCTAAGTGACAACAAGTCTCCAGGATTCTTCTGAGTATTAAAACCGATTTCAACGATACTGTTGTCTGGGTGGTCTCAATGTTTCCCCTGATTTCCAGTTTCTTTAGTCTCTTTTCAAACTTTTTGGGGAAAATTCCTAGTGCCCTGACTACAATTGGTATCACTTACACCCTCTTATTCCACAGTTCTTTTTTCACTTATTAGTATTATCTTTCTTTGCAGCTTTACTTTCGGTTATTTACATCCATCACTGGATCTTTATCCAAGATATATATATATATAATATAATATATATATATATATATATATATATATATATATATATATAGAGAGAGAGAGAGAGAGAGAGAGAGAGAGTAGAAATTCTTTCTATATATTTTTTTTTCACTTTTCTTGTGAGATTTATTATCAAACCCTCTTTCAATTATTCTATCTCTGTGTCAGCCTAAGCCGACTAATTATAATCTACGGTGCGGTGCTACCAAGATTGTTTATTTTTTAGATTTTGTTATTAAGCGACTTCATTGAATATTATAAACTTCATTATTTTGACCCAGTAGCAGACTATTCGGATTAAGTCACCAATAGGCACCCCACTTGCTAGCTATTTTAATTGGAACGGAATTTTGCTTTTCTTCGGTTGTATACCTATTCTGAATAAATAAAAACAATTTTAATATAAAAACGTGTCTTTCGTTTAACGTTTTATAATTAAAAAAGTAAAATAACAATATTAGTTTATCTTTAGTGCAAAATTAATTTTTTTCACATATGCTAACAACAGCATTAAATAACTATTTTTTAAAATTAAAATCAAAAACTATTTCAGTATAAAAACGTATCTGGTTTGTATGAAATTATGTCAAAAAATCGTCTGATTTTGTTTAATAACAACCGGTGAAAAGCAAAATTCCGTTCGTTTGAAAACAGCTTGCAACTGGGGTGCCTATTGGTGACTCGATCCGACTATTCTTACCTGATTGAATAACTACTTGGCCAACAACTACTTGTCTGGTTACCAAAGATGAGCTCATTCAACCGTGTCATTCATAATAAGTCTGTGGAGTGGTCTATTGTTGGTATCAACCTGAACAGTCAGGGAGTGTATCCTCTTTTTGCAAGTGATAGAACAGGGCGTTTAGTTTGCTGTGGTGGACCCCACACCTACCGACAGCTCCTAAATGCTTTACTACACATGGAAAATTACCCAAGATGTATAACTCATGTGTTGAGTTAGCGGGGTCCGGTATCGAAACTGGAACCTTGCGATTGCTAGGCGGATAATCTACCAACTGGGCTAAATTGGCCTCTCATCCACTGAACGGTCTTTGGATTTTAATATTCTAAGCTTACGAAATTTGTATACTTATATAACACTCATGTTTCTTTAGTTTTATCTTTTGATATATCTATTTCATTGTTACAAATATATTTAATACAAAATAATCCGACTGGCATCTGACTCTAATTAATATGTATCGAGTTGTGCATCAGGTAGAATAAAAGATATTTACCAAACACATTCGCCACAGGTAGCATGGGACACAGTCACAAGTATGGGGAATCCAGCGAAGATCGAACTCGCTATTCAGTAGTAATGGATCGACTAGACTAGCTTGCTGACCATTTCACCACGATGTGACACCCTTGTACAGAATACAATATGTTGATGTAATTCTTCTTTTGTCCGTGTATATTAGTGTATCACAGAGGTCTCAGTCAAAGGTAAAAACATGGTCAAAATTTTGGTCAAAAGATCTTTTTTTGGCATATTTTTCCGATCTTAGTCGATTTTTTCGATTTCTCAAAATCTTTCTCTATTCTGCCTGATATTTCCCTGAAATGACGAGCATGAAACCTGAGGTTGCACATAAAATACACATATAATTAAATATATACACAAACTAGTATATATTTATTATTATTATTATAATTATTATAATTATTATTATGTTCACTCCTTTTGAGTTTTCACATCAGCATTAGCTGATGGTCTTTCACTGGAGTCTGAGTGACAGCAAGTCTCCTCAGGTCTCCAGGACTCTTCTGAGTATTCTGGCAGATTGCAGCAGTGCAGTGTTCTGAATGGTTTCAATCCTTCCTTTGATATCCAAACTTTCCAAACCCTTTTCTAATCCTTTTGGGACTGTTCCAAGTGCACCAACCACAATTGGTATCACTTTGACTTTCATATTCAATAACTTTTTCAGTTCTCTGGCAAGGTCCAGATATTTGTCCATTTTTTCATTTTACTTTAGCTTTACCCTGGGATCTGCTGGCACTGCAAAATCCACCAGTTGACAAGTTCTTTCTTTTTTGTTTATTAACACTAGGTCTGGTCTTCTTGCTGGGATAAGGTGGTCCGTTTTTATTTCAAAGTCCCTTTTACTCCTTTTGAGTTTTCACATCAGTGTTAGCTGATGGTCTTTCACTGGAGTCTGAGTGAGAGTAAGTCTCCTCAGGTCTCCAGGACTCTTCTGAGTATTCTGGCAGATGGCAGCAGTGCAGTGTTCTGAATGATTTCAATCTTTCCTCTGATATCCAAACTTTCCACACCCTTTTCCAATCCTTTTGGGACCGTTCCAAAAGTGCACCAACTACAATTGGTATCACTTTCACTTTCATATTCCATAACTTTTTCAGTTCTCTGGCAAGGTCCAGATATTTGTCCGTTTTTTCATTTTCCTTTAGCTTTACCCTGTGATCTGCAGGAACTGCAAAATCCACCAGTTGACAAGTTCTTTCTTTTTTGTTTATCAACACTAAGTCTGGTCTTCTTGCTGGAATAAGGTGATCCGTTTTTATTTCAAAGTCCCAGAGAATTTGATGTGCTTCGTTCTCAAGAACAGATTCTGGTTTATGCATATACCATTTTGTTGAGTGGTGAAAATTTAATGTTTTGCATAATTCCCATCGGGTCACTTTGCCAACACAGCCGTGTCTAGTTTTGTACTCTTGTTATGCTAGTTTGCTACATTCGCAGAGTACATGGTTTACAGTCTCATCTCTATTACCGCAAAGTCTACATTTACAATTTTGTTGGGTTTTATCAATTTTTGCTTTGATATAGTTTGTCCTTATGGCATTATTTTGTGCAGCAATTATAAGTGATTCAGTTTCTCATTTGACGTTTCCCTTTCTTAACCATGTCCAAGTCTTTTCATGTGCAACCTCTTATATTTGTCGTTTGAAGCGTCCATATAATTATTTTTCTTCCCATTTTTGTTTTTTAGTCTTGTTTTTCTGTTTGTCCATCTGTCGCTTCTACTATTGTTGGCCGCCATAAGTAGTTTGTCTTTGCTCTTTCTTGTGTAATCTTTAACTTGTTGGATTGTGGTTTCTACGCATTCCTCCATGTTGGCAAGACCTCTTCCCCCTTCCTTTCTTAACACATATAATCTATCTCTATCATCTCTAGGGTGGAGAGCCTTGTGTTTATTATTATTATTATTATTATTATTATTATTTTATTATTATTATTATTATTATTATATAGTATCTCTATACTGGAGATATTGGCCCACCAGTGTCTCACCAAGAGAGATTTGCGATAATCATACACTGTTTGTATATATATATATATATATATATATATATATATATATCCCCCCCAAAAAAAAATTAATTGCCCAAAAACGTAAAGCATATACATGGAGCATAGATTTGCAATTAGACTTTGTTTAGTGGAAGTTTTAAACAAACCTCCAATATTATCTATCTATCTATCTATCTGAAAATATACCGATCTGTTTATTTTGTCTATACCTACTTCTATTTTTTTTTAGTCAAAACGCGTAATATCACACGTTTCTAAATTCGAATTAACTTCATTTTATTACTAAATCCTGCAAGCACAACCGCTACCATATCATGTGTCTGATGATTGAGACTATCCCATGAAACTGACAGTGACGTGAAGAAAGTGATTGTGTATGGAATCTTCGTAATTCGTTTTTATCTTTGGTTTTAACGGGATTTTAAGAATTTAACACACATGCACACATATGTATTTACATACACACACATAGACACGCACATACACCTGTGTGTATGCATGTGTATGCATGTATGCGTGTTAGTGATTGCGTCTGTGTCTATATACACATTTCCTTTTACATCTACCTATCTATCGAATTCTGATGATTATATATATTTTTGTTTCCACATCCTTTCCCTACTCCTTATGTCCGCACTCGCCTTTCCTGTTCTCTATTGTTATCATTATCCAGCTACGTGGTCTTTGTTATTTTGCCGCGCACTTTCACACAATAATAACTAGACTTGTTATAAGAGTTCGGGGATATCATTAGAGTTCGGTGGAAATCTAAAGGTACCCATCACCTCGCTTTCGACTCGCTTGCCGCCATTGAAGCGACAGATTGCCCGCCGGCGAAAGCTTACTAGTAGTGATGAATGCCTCTGATTTAGAGATGTACCATTATAGTTAGGTCGGAACCTGTGCCTTCCCACTTCGATGTATCGTCCAAACGTCAATTGATGTGTTACCAGTAACGCACATAACCGTCGCTCTTGCTTCTTAATTCTGTTTTTCTATCAGCTTTGCTTTTTCTCTTTTTCTTTTTTGAATTTATATTCAGTCTTCCTTTTTGTCCCGGTCGATAATTTTTTTTATATCTTTTTATTTACAACGCTTCTCTAGCCTGGCATAAGGCCATGAACTGTCTATAGCACTTGTTTTGAAGTGAACACTAATTAACATATATAACCTTTCTCTGTATATATATATATATATATATATATATATATATATATGTGTGTGTGTGTGTGTGTGTGTGTGTGTGTGTGTGTGTGTGTGTGTTGGTTTGTCTTCTGGTCTTAAGAGACATATGGTGTGCATAAGCATCAGATTTTATCATCTGATTCATCTGATTCATCTGAATCATCTGATCAACGGGAAGGACGTCCTTTCTATGTCATATTTGCATCAAACTTTGTGGAATCTGCAGTGGATTCGATGAGTCATTTGAGGGTTCATTCAAGGAAGGGTTCTGTTGCTGAGTTATAAGATTGTGGGGGACGGCAATGATATAAAGATTATGCTATTGCTGTATATATAATGTGTGTGTGTGTGTGTGTGTGTGTGTGTGTGTGTGTGTGAGAGAGAGAGAGAGAGAGAGAGAGAGAGAGAGAGAGAGAGAGAGAGAGAGAGAGAGAGAGAGAGATTGTTTGTTTGTTTGTTTTGTTTTACGGCATATCAACCTCAGTGGGTCATTTAATGCGATAAAGTTTTGAAATAAATCAATTCTTAATGGATAATACAATTTTTTATAAATACATTTTTCTATTTAACCCATAGATGGGACCCTAACAGGCACTACTACTCCGGGTCAGAGTGGATCAAGGAGCAATGGTGATGAATGGGGTGCTCCACATTCCCCAAACCTCCAAAACTGGAACCTCACCATCAGATAGAGTAACATAAAGCCACCGCCTTCTAGCACCCATATGATAAACAGGGGTTGGGGCTTGCCATAAGGTCAATAGGGTTGGGGAAATCATATAGGTGCTAGGGCTTGACGTGACCAGCCGATTGATCGGAGGGGGCCTCTCCGACCGCCCATCTAGCCCAAGATAGGGCCAAAGTGAGGTATTGCATGTCATGAACTGCTCATCCACCTGGGCCCTATCCTTAAGCATCACGGGTCGCCACCCACGGCCAACAGGTGGCCCCATTGGGGGGAGTCTTACCCCTCTGCAGAGGTGCAGTCGGTGCATTCTAACGCCCCATCCGACAGGGCGAGAGAGAGAAGAGAAAGAGAAAGAGAAAGAGAAAGAGAGAGAGAGAGAGAGAGAGAGAGAGAGAGAGAGTGTGTGTGTGTGTGAGTGAGTGCGCGCGTGTGTGTCTGTGTATCTGTGTGTGTGTGTGTGTGTGTGTGTGTGTGTGTGTGTGTGTGTAAAACTCTTACATCGGTTTATAATTAAGTACCATTGCTGAAGAATTAAATGCGACTCGGTTTTACTCAGTTAAGAAGTCAATATCTATTTTCAAACATACCTCTTTTTTGTCTGGATGATTAATTCAATACAAATGGTCGATTGAACGAGACGTTTTTTATGCAACATTGCATATCATGCCATGTCTCGTTTGACAGATGCAAAAAATGATATCCTTAAAAAAGATTAGATAAGAGAGATTCATTTGATTTTCATCAGTTGTGTCAATGTTCTTTTTAGTATATATATATATATATATAATATATATATATATTATATATATATATATATATGTGTGTGTGTTGTGTGTGTGTGTTGTGGAGGAATATGTGCTTAATTGAAGTCATACCTAATTTGAAAATTAATTAGTTGATAATTAATGAATTAGGCGAATATATCTGTTCAAATGTAAAGCGTAAACAAATCGAGAAAAAGTATTTCTCTGTATGTACATTTCGGTCTATTATGCATTATCAGCAGAGTTATAGACTGGAAGCCGCTTTGTGTGTGACTGGAACCCTATTCCAGTCTATAACTCTGTTGATGAGGCATAATAGGCCGAAATGTACATACAGATAATGACCTTTTCTCGATTTGTTCATATATTATGCCCTTGTAACAAATTTTATCAACCCTTGTAGATTCTTACATTATGAAATCTCTGAATTCTCTGATATTTGGACGTCACCAAAAAATAATTCAGTTATAATAAACTTGTGAGTCTAACAGTTAGTCTTACAGTTGAAGACTAACTTACTGGAAGGAAAAGCTTTTTATCGATTATTTTAGAGTATTTTAAATATTTCGCATTTAATTTTTTTCTATTTAAGCATTCAAATGTAACAAATTTCCATTCAAATTTAGAAAATACAATGACTTTTATTTTATTCAATTCTATTTTTTATCCTAAACAATAAACGTCAAATCTCTGGGCAGTCATAACAGTGTTTACCCATCAAAAGCCCTCGCTTCCATTTTTATTGAGATTTTACGATTTGACGTTTGCTTTTAAGTCCAACACCTTTCTTTTAGACAATAGTTACTGGTTCACGGCTTCGTTTTTTCCAACGGGAAAACATTAAAATAAATACGATTATAAACACGAACAAATGACAAGTGGTTTATATGGTCTTAGCTAATCTGCATTCATGAAAGATATGACAGCGATATAGGCACACGGAAAGACAAGGGGAGTATGGTATTGTTACACACACACACACACACACACACACACACACACACATATATATATATATATATATATATATATATAGTATGTCACCAGAGGCGGCTTAAAAACAAATGAATCAGGAATGGAAATTTAGGGAGAGAAAGGAAATTATAAGAGATATAGTAGAAAAGATGTAGGTAAAATGGATTAAGACCTGATAAATTTATATGCCGTAAAGACCAGGATATATACATATATTTATGTATACACACGTACACACTCACACGCACACACACACACATTCACACATACGCACACACGTACACACTCACACGTACACACACACATTCACACATACGCGCGCACACACTCACACACACACACACACACACACACATATTTGAATTCGTTGAAACGCAAATGTCAAATGAACTTTAATTTAGTTATGAAGTATTTAATAGTATCTAGCAGGTAACACATACTACTACTACTACTATTACTAATACTACTACTACTAATAATAATAATACTAATAATGCCATAAGAACCAATTATATAAAAGCGAAAATATATAAGACCCAACAGAATAGCAAGTGTAGAATGTCTGCAGACAGAGACGAAACGCTTAATTACATATTAAGTATAAGCAGCGAACTAGTAGAAAATGGAGTACGAGTTTAGACATGACTGGGTTAGAAAGGTGGTCCACTGGAAACTGTGCAAGATATTAAAATTTGGACATAGTGTCATATGTTAAATGCATAAACTAGAATTTGTCCTAGATAATGAGACATATAAAAAGCTCTTGGTGCTTGAGATACAAACGTATCCCCCAATACCGATCAGTAGACCAAGTATTAATTAACTAGAAAAAATAACTTGGCATTTTGTTGATTTTACTTTACATAGAATGGAAATAAATAAAGTGAGTAGACCGATAAATATTTGGATCTTACGAGCGAACTGAAAAAGTTGTGAAACGTGAAAGTGACGTTGATACCAATTTTCCTTTATTGGCGCCCTTTGAACAGTCCTACTTTACGCAACTCACATCGGCTCTCCAACTACTGTAATCCTCCTGTAAGCAGCTGGAGACAACTCTTGCGCATGCCACTGGTTTACACTGAAAAAATCACTACCTGAATACCCCTGTCAACTTTTGTTTGAGTTCTTAGGTGAATAAATATTGACCATTGAAATATTCCACCATACAGGTAAAAATACCAATTTATTAAAACGGTGACGAAATTAGGTTGACAAAGAGTTAATACCTGCAAACTAGGCTGGGGGAATTGGAGATCAGAAGTAGAATCGAGATCATCCGGGACAGATTATCAGAGTTTCTCACACCAGTGTTAATTGATGATCTTTCACTTGAGTCTGAGTCACAATAACTCTCCTCGAATCTCCAGGACCTTACTGAGTATTCTAGACGATTTCAACAATACGGTTCTCTTGATGGTTTCAATTCTTCCTCTGATTTCTAATTTCTCTAGTCTTTTCCCATGCTTTTTGGACAGTTCCAAGTGCACCAGCTTTTTCAATTATCAGGCAAGGTCCAGATATTTGTCAATCGTTTCTTTTTCCTTCATATTCACCATGTAATCTGTTGGAACTGCAAAAGTTTACCAGTTTGCAAGTTCTCATTTTCTTTGTTAATCAATACTAGGTCTGGTCTCCTGGCTGGAATAAGGGGATCCGTCTTTATCTCGAAGTCCAAGAAAATGTTATTCATTCTCAAGACCAGATTCTGATGTATGCATATACCATTTTGTTGTATGGTCAACATTTAATTTTTTTGCATAATTCCCATTGGATCACCTTCCCAACCCAGTCATACCTAGCTTTGTATTCCCGTGGTGCTAGTTTTCTACACTAGCTTAATACATAGTTTATAGTCTCACCTCTGTCACCGCACAGTCTACATTTACTGTTTTGTTGTGTCTTATCAATTGTTGCTTTGATATAATTTGTTCTTATGGCATTATCTTGTGCAGCAATTATTAGTGATTCAGTTTCTCTCTTGAGGCTTCCTCTTCTTAACCATGTCCAAGTCTTTCATGTGCAACCTCTCCGATTCGAGACGTGCTAGACACGACTGCCAACTCATAAACAACGTTCTTCTAGGAAGACCAGCACATGGGCACGCCAGTGTGGGCCGTCCAACAATGACATACATTGACCAGATCTGCGCAGATACTGGATGCTGTGTAGATGACCGCCCGAGGTCAATGAATGACAGGGACGGTTGGCGAGAGATTGTCATGGACATCCGTGCTACTAGCATGACATTATTATTTACTCCTTTTGAGTTTTCACACCAGCATTAGCTGGTGGTATTTCACTGGAGTCTGAGTGACAGCAAGTCTCCTCAGGTCTCCAGGACTCTTCTGAGTATTCTGGCAGATTTCCAAACTTTCCAAACCCTTTTCCAATCCCTTTGGGACCGTTCCAAGTGCACCAATTACAATTGGTATCACTTTCACTTTCATATTCCATAACATTTTCAGTTCTCTGGCAAAGTCCAGATATTTGTCCATTTTTTCATTTTCCTTTAGCTTCACCCTGTGATCTGCTGGCATTGCAAAATCCACCAGTTGACAAGTTCTTTCTTTTTTGTTTATAAACACTAGGTCTGGTCTTCTTGCTGGGATAAGGTGATTATTATTATTATTATTATTATTATTATTATTATTATTATTATTATTATTATTATTATCATCATCATTTTAAAAATCATCCAGCAAAAATAACTTAATAGAATACCAAAAAACACCCCCAAAACAATAAAGATATAGATAGGGGAGAGTGATTCATAAATATGCAGTGAGGTGTGTGGTAGGCAGATATCATGAAAGAACGGGTTTAAAAAACAAAATAAACAAACAAATAAGTGAAAAACAAAAATGAATTAGAGCTTGATATTTAATAAAAATCCAATCTTTTTTACGGGTGCATCTTATGATTTTATTCATCATTTTCTTTTCTTTTTTATTTTGATGATTGAAGTTATCATTGAAATAAATCGGTGGTTATAAAATCTTTCATGTCTCGATGAAGAAAATAGAACCATGTTTTAATTCACTGTCTCCTTCTGGACTATAAAATATATCTCGCTTAGTAGACATGCATTTAGAATGAGGAAAACATACCATAGGCATTGCAATGAAGTTTTCTTTTATTATGAAGGACAATATGTATGCAAGTTATTGGTCTCTGATTCACCTCTCAAAGTTATTGCTATTATTGACATAGGAGGTTTTGGTAATTTGTGCATTTTATGAAAAAAGAGTTTTCATCATGGAAAACAGATCTACTTTCCCCAATGCATTTAATGATATCACTTTACTTCCTCCACAACCAACTCATCCTCAACTTGAACCATCTACGTTTGACCTCTAATATTCACCAGATTGATGGAAAATTATATTTTTACAAGCTTGGTTTATCGCCTGCTGAATTGTCGATACGGAAATGTCAGTGAAGCGTCAATTCTAAGCTTCGCTAGATAAGCATCAATAAATTCTGTTTATATCTAAAATACTTCCTCTGTCTGTATTTCTGTCTTGCCTTGAATGTATCCGTCATTTTTAACGAGGAGAACAATCAATATCACGTGTCACGTTTCTTAATAAAATCAACTCAGAATCCATCTTGTTTAAAATATGGCATTTTTCTTCAAGCAGAGCTTCCATCCCAGTGGTTAATATAATTCCTCTATGCGCAATGGTGTAATGGTTATCATCGTAGGAAAGGGTCTCGGTGACTCAATTTCAAATCCTAGACGGGACTGCTTGCATTTCACATACTTCTAATACCTTTGGGAAAGGTAAGTATGTAACAATTCCCCTTCCAGCTATGGGTGAATAGTAGGACAAACGATGATCTTTGACCATAGTTGGGTAATTAGTCTAGGAGAAGGAAAACCCTGAATTCAAACCTGTTGAACTCCGCTTAAAAATTGATTTGTATCATATCCGACTTATGTGGAGGATTTGGAAGATATGTAAAACGATGCCATTTTTCTTCAAGCAGGACTTAAACGAGGGTCAATATGATTGGAATAAATATAATACTCGCTGTTTTGTCAAAATCACCAATATTCATTCTTTCCTAAAATACGTATCTGCTCATTTTAATAAAGAAAGATATATTCCCTTTTCATTGGATAAAATTCGACGAAAAAAAAGCTCATTTTAATAAAGAAATATATATTCCTTTTTCATTGGATAAAATTCGACGAAAAAAGTAGCTCATTTAATAAAGAATATATATTTCCCATTTCATTGGATAAAATTCGACGAAAAAGTAGCTCATTTTAATAAAGAAATATATATTCCTTTTTCATTGGATAAAATTCGACGAAAAAAGTAGCTCATTTTAATAAAGAAATATATATTCCCTTTTCATTGGATAAAATTCGACGAAAAAAGTAGCTCATTTTAATAAAGACATATATATTCCCTTTTCATTGGATGAAATTCGACGAAAAAAGTAGCTCATTTCAATAAAGAAATATATATCCCCTTTTCATTGGATAAAATTCGACGAGAAAAATAATCCCTAGTTTGTTATCTTCCATGTATTCAGTTTTTATCTTTTGTGTGTCTGTTTCTATTTTGATAAATCTAAACATAAAGGTTTTTGTTAGCTATGATAATTTTGTAAGCATCATGAGAAAGTTTTCCGTTTTTTACGTCATAATTTCTGCTAACAAGACATTTGTTATACGCTTTTTTTTCTTCTTATCTGCGTAAGAAATAATACCACATAAAAAAAACAAAAAACAAAGAGACACTTAGAATACGCATATCGTTAATTAGCGGGAAGCAAAGAAAAAAAAGACGCAGTTTTATGTCAAGATGGCACAGCTAACATTGATATTTCTAAGAAGTAGACGATACAATGGCGTCTGTTTTCACGGGCCAATCACCGGTTTGCGAGTTTATGGCGTCAATCGTGAAAAATATTATATCTTGAAAAGGTGAGATAAAAACATTATTGAATAGTGGAACGAAAATGTAAACAACTCTTTCAACTTTTAATTAAAAGTAGAAAGATACGAAAAACAACAACAAACAAACAATCAACAGTGAGGAGTCAGATTTACATAATATCAAATATACTATTAGACCATTAGTGGAATATGTTTACATCTTAAAGGAAAAATTGCAACTAGTCGTTTATTCATTTAAAAGTCTGAACATCTACATACAATTTACATATTTCGATGTGGTTGAATAATAATATAATTGAGTAGATGAGACTTAGGAGATTGTTCTTGTCGCATGATACTGTAGGGTTTTCGTTCAATAGATTACAGATATAAACCACAATGTTATTTAAGAAAAAAGGAAAACATTAATGATAAAGATCAGGATAAGGAAAGCTACGGAATTAAAAATGTTCACAATTGATAGGCAATTCTTTGACATGAGTATGTATCACTATATCTCTTACACACGTTCCTTCTTTATCTCTCTCTCTCTCTTTCTCTTTGTCTCTGTATCAATATCTCTATATATATATCTATGTATGTATCTCTCTCTCTCTCTCTCTCTCTATATATATATATATATATATATATATATATATATATAATATATATATATATATATATATATATATATAAGAAGAATATAATGGAGAAGAAGATCTTTAAAAAATACATGTGAAATGTATATTATATATAATATATAATATATATATACATTTCTCCGTGTATTTTTTAAAGATCTTTCTTTCTTTAAATACATGGGGAAATGTTATATATATATATTATATATATATATATATATATATATATATATATATATCATTTCTCCATGTATTTTTAAAGATATTTCTTCTTCATAATACAGGAATATTTACGTTAACTTTCATTCATTTATTTTTTACGAGTTTTAGCTGAATCTTAATTCTTGCGGGGGATAAAAAAAAAAGAGTGACTATTCGGACATCTCTCACTCTCTCTTCTCTCTCTCGCTCTCTCTCTCGCTCTCTCTCTCGCTCTCTCTCTCTCACTCTCTCTTTCTCTCCTCTCTCTCTCTCTCTCTCTCTCTCCTCCATATATATATATATATATATATATATATATATATATACATATACATATATTATATATATATATATATATATATATTATATGGTATATGATGTGATATGCTAGCAAACGTAAAGCTTATATACGTATAAATATACATTATATTCAAAATAACACATCAGATAAAATGTAGACAGGAAAGTGAAAATAATAATAATT
>CM042137.1:3973046-3981168 GCA_023376005.1 Doryteuthis pealeii
TTAGACACAATTCGGCAACATATATTAGATGTAATCAGCATAGAGATCGGATGCGATATTTGGGCAAAAATTTGCAAAGTCTAAATTTTGATTTACTTATTTTGTCAAACTCTCTTTCACCTCCAAATCTATTTCTCTTCAGCAGCCAAAGTATTATCGTAAATATTAGTTATTTTCACTTTCCTGTCTACATTGTTTCTTGATGTTATTTGAATATACCTGTATATTTATACGTATTATAAGCTTTACGTTTGCTAGCATATCACTTCATAGACCATTAAATATATAATTATATATTATATATAATGTATAAGTATATATAATATTATATATACTATATATATATATATAAGGAGGGAGAGAGAGAGAGAGAGAGAGAGGAGAGAGGAAAGAGAGAGTGAAGAGAGGAGAGAGCGAGAGAGAAGAGCTCGGAGACGAGAGCAGAGAGAGAAAGAGATAGTGAGAGATGTCCGAATAGTCACTCTTTTTTTTTATCCCCCGCAAGAATTAAGATTCAGCTAAAACTCGTAAAAAATAAATGAATGAAAGTTACGTAATATTTCTGTAATTATGAAGAAGAAATATCTGTAAAAAATACATTGGAGAAACTGTATATATATTATATATATATATATATTATAATATTATATATATTATTAGTATATATATAATACATTCCCCATGTTCTTTAAAAAAGAAAGATCTTTAAAAATAAGCGGAGAAATGTATATATATAATATATAATATAATAATTATATATTACATTTCACCAGTATTTTTAAATCTTCTTCGTCCTTATATCTTCTTATATATATAAATATTATATATATATATAGTAATATAATATATATATATTATATATTATATATATACATAGAGAGAGAGAGAGAGAGAGAGATACATACATAGATATATAAAGGATATTGATTAAGAGACAAAGAGAAAGAGAGAGAGAGAGATAAGAAGGAACGTGTGTAAGAGATATAGTGATACATACTCATACGTTCAAAGAATTGGCCTATCAATTGTGGAACATTTTTAATTCCGTAGCTTTCCTTATCCTGATCTTTATCATTAATGTTTTCCTTTTTTCTTAATAACATTGTGTTTATATCTGTAATCTATGAACGAAACCCTACAGGTATCATGCGACAAGAACAATCTCCTAAGTCTCATCTACTCAATTAATTATTATTCACCCACATCGAAATATGTAAATTGTATGTAGATGTTCAGACTTTTAATGAATAAACGACTAGTTGCAACTGTTTTCCTTTAAGATGTAAACATATCCACTAAATGGTCTAATAGAATTGATATTTGTAATCTGACTCCTCACTGTTGATTGTTTGTTGTTGTTGTTTTCGTATCTTTCTAACTTTTAATTAAAAGTTGAAAGAGTTGTTTACATATTTCGTTCCACTATTCAATATGTTTTTATCTTCACCTTTCAAGATATAATATTTTTCACGATTGACGCCATTAAACTCGCAAACCGGTGATTGGCCCGGAAAACAGACGCCATTGTATCGTCTACTTCTTAGAAATATCAATGTTTAGCTGTGCCATCTTGACAAAAACAGCTGCGTCTTTTTTTTCTTTGCTTCCGCTAATTAACGATATGCGTATTCTAAGTGTCTCTTTGTTTTTTGTTTTTTTATGTGGTTATTATTTCTTACGCAGATAAGAAGAAAAAAAAAGCGTATAACAAATGCTTGTTAGCAGAAATTATGACGTAAAAAACGGAAAACTTTTCATGATGCTTACAAAATATTTCATAGCTAACAAAAACCTTTATGTTAGATTTATCAAAATAGAAACAGACACACAAAAGATAAAACTGAATACATGGAAAGATAAACAAACTAGGGATTATTTTTCTCGTCGAATTTTTCCAGATAAAAGGGGATATATATTTTCTTTATTGAAATGAGCTACTTTTTCGTCGAATTTCATCCATGGAAAGGGAAATATTATGTCTTTATTAAAATGAGCTTAACTTTTCGCGAAGCTTTTATCCATGAAAAGGGAATATATATTCTTATAAAATAGCTACTTTTTTTCGTCGAAATTTATCCATGAAAAAGGAATATATATTCTTATTAAAATGAGCTACTTTTTTCGTCGAATTGATTATCCAATGAAAAATGGGAATATATATTTCTTTATTAAATGAGCTACTTTTTTCGATCGAAATTTTATTCAATGAAAAAGGTCGAATTTTATCCAATGAAAAGGGGAATATATGCTTTCTTTATTAGAAATGGCAGATACGTATTTTAGGAAAGAATGAATATTGGTGATTTTGACAAAACAGCGAGTATTATATTTATTCCCAATCATATTGACCCTCGTTTAGTCCTGCTTGAAGAAAAATGCATCGTTTTACATTATCTTCCAAATCCTCCACATAGGTCGGATAATGATACAAATCAATTTTTTAAGCGAGTTCAACAGGTTTGAATTCCGGGTTTTCCTTCTCTAAGGTCTAATTACCCAACAACTCATGGGTCAAAGATCATCGTTTGTCCTACTATTCAACCATAGCTGGAAGGGGAATTGTTTACATACTTACCTTTCCCGAAAGGTATTAGAAGTATGTGAAATGCAAGCAGTCCCGTCTAGGATTTGAAATTGAGTCACGAGACCCTTTCCTACGATGATAACCATTACACCATTGGCATAGAGGAATTTATATTAACCACTGGGATGGAAGCTCTGCTTGAAGAAAAATGCCATTATTTAAAACAAGGATGGATTCTGAGTTGATTTATTAAGAAACGTGACACGTGATATTGATTGTTCTCCTCGTTAAAAATGACGGATACATTCAAGCAAGACAGAAAATACAGACAGGAGAGTATTTAGATATAACAGAATTTATTGATGCTTATCTAGCGAAGCTTAGAATTGACGCTTCACTGACATTTCCGTATCGACAATTCAGCAGGCGATAAAACCAAGCTTGTAAAATATAATTTTCCATCAATCTGTGAATATAGAGGTCAAACGTAGATGGTTCAAGTTGAGGATGGTTGGTTGTGGAGGAAGTAAAAGTGATATCATTAAATGCATTGGGGGAAAGTAGATCTGTTTCCATGAGGAAAACTCTTTTTCATAAATGCACAAAATTACCAAAACCTCCTATGTCTAATAGCAATAACTTTGAGAGGTGAAATTCAGAGACCAATAACTTGCATACATAATTGTCCTTCATAATAAAAGAAAACTTCATTGCAATGCCTATGGTATGTTTTCCTCATTCTAAATGCATGTCTACTAAGCGAGATATATTTTATAGTCCAGAAGGAGACAGTGAATTAAAACATGGTTCTATTTCTTCATCGAGACATGAAAAGATTTATAACCACGATTTATTTCAATGATAACTTCAATCATCAAATAAAAAAGAAAAGAAAATGATGAATAAAATCATTAGATGCACCCGTAAAAGATTGGATTTTATAAATATCAAGCTCTATTCATTTTTGATTTTTTCATTATTTTTGTTTATTTTGGTTTTTTTAAACCCGTTCTTTCATGATATCTGCCTACCACACACCTCACTGCATTATTTATGAATCACTCTCCCTATCTATATCTTTATTGTTTTGGGGTGTTTTTGGTTATTCTATTAAGTTATTTTTGCTGGATGATTTTTAAAATGATGATGATAATAATAAATAATAATAATAATAATTGAATAATAATAATAATAATAATAATAATAATAATCCACCTATCCCAGCAAAAGACCAGACCTAGTGTTTATAAACAAAAAAGAAAAGAACTTGTCAACTGGTGGGTTTTGCAATGCCAGCAGATCACAGGTGAAGCTAAAGGAAAAGTGAAAAAATGGCACAAAATTCTGGACTTTGCCAGAGAACTGAAAATGTTATGGAATATGAAAGTGAAAGTGATACCAATTGTAATTGGTGCACTTGGAAACGGTCCAAAGGATTGGAAAAAGGGTTTGGAAAGTTTGGAAAATCTGCCAGAATACTCAGAAGAGTCCTGGAGACCTGAGGAGACTTGCTGTCACTCAGACTCCAGTGAAATACCACCAGCTAATGCTGGTGTGAACCTCAAAAAGAGTAAATAATAATGTCATGCTAGTAGCACGGATGTCCATGACAATCTCTCGCCAACCGTCCCTGTCATTCATTGACCCTCGGGCGGTCATCTACAGCCATCCAGTATCTGCGCAGATCTGGTCAATGTATGTCATTGTTGGACGGCCCACACTGGCGTGCCCATGTGCTGTCTTCCTAGAAGAACGTTGTTTATGAGTTGCAGTCGTGTCTACACGTCTCGGAATCGGAGAGGTTGCACATGAAAGACTTGACATGGTTTAAGAAGAGGAAGCTCAAGAGAGAAACGAATCACTAATAATTGCTGCACAAGATAATGCCATAAGAACAAAATTAATCAAAGCAACAATTGATAAGACACAACAACAGTAAATGTAGACTGTCGTGACAGAGGTGAGACTATAAACTATGTATAAGCTAGTGTAGAAAACTAGCACCACGGGAATACAAAGCTAGGTATGACTGGGTTGGGAAGGTGATCCAATGGGAAATATGCAAAAAAAAATAAATGTTGACCATAACAACAAAATGGTATATGCATACATCAGAATCTGGTCTTGAGAATGAATAACATTTTCTTGACTCGAGATAAAGACGGATCCCCTTATTTCCAGCCAGGAGACCAGACCTAGTATTGATTAACAAAGAAAAATGAGAACTTGCAAACTGGTAAACTTTTGCAGTTCCAACAGATTACATGTGTGAATATGAAGGAAAAAGAAACGATTGACAAATATCTGGACCTTGCCTGATAATTGAAAAAGCTGGTGCACTTGGAACTGTCCAAAAAGCATGGGAAAAGACTAGAGAAATTAGAAATCAGAGAAGAATTGAAACCATCAAGAGAACCGTATTGTTGAAATCGTCTAGAATACTCAGTAAGGGTCCTGGAGATTCGAGGAGAGTTATTGTGACTCAGACTCAAGTGAAAGATCATCAATTAAACACTGGTGTGAGAAACTCTGATAATCTGTCCCGGATGATCTCGATTCTACTTCTGATCTCCAATTCCCCCAGCCTAGTTTGCAGGTATTTAACTCTTGTCAAACCTAATTTCGTCACCGTTTTTAAATAAATTGGTATTGTTTTACCTGATATGGTGGAATATTTCAATGGTCAATATTTATTCACACTAAAGAACTCAAACAAAAGTTGACAGGGGTATTCAGGTAGTTGATTTTTCAGTGTAAACCAGTCATGCGCAAGAGTTGTCCAGCTGCTTACAGGAGATTACAGTAGTTGGAGAGCCCGATGTGAGTTGCGTAAGTAGGGACTGTTCAAAGGGCGCCCAATAAGGAAAATTGGTATCAACGTCACTTTCACGTTTCACAACTTTTTCAGTTCGCTCGTAAGATCCAAATATTTATCGGTCTACTACTTTATTATTTCCATTCTATGTAAAGTAAAATCAACAAAATGCCAAGTTATTTTTTCTAGTTAATTAATACTAGTCTACTGATCGTATTGGGGATACGTTTGTATCTCAAGCACCCAAGAGCTTTTATATGTCTTCATTATCTAGGACAAATTCTAGTTTATGCATTAACATATGACACTATGTCCAAATTTAATATCTTGCACAGTTTCCAGTGGACCACTTTCTAACCCGTCATGTCTAAACTCGTACTCCATTTTCTACTTAGTTCGCTTATACACTTAATATGTAATTAAGCGTTTCGTCTCTGCTTGCAGACATTCTTACACTTGCTATTCTGTTGGGTCTTAATTATTTCGCTTTATATAATTGTTCTTATGTGGCATTATTGTATTATTATATTAGTAGTAGTAGTATTAGTAATATATAGTAGTAGTATGTGTTACCTGCTAGATACTATTAAATACTTCATAACTAAATTAAAGTTCATTGACATTTGCGTTTCAACGAATTCAAATATGTGTGTGTGTGTTGTGTGTGTGTGAGTGTGTGCGCGCGTATGTGTGAATGTGTGTGTGTACGTGTGGAGTGGTACGGTGTGCGTATGTGTGAATGTGTGTGTGTGTGCGTGTGAGTGTGACGTGTGTATACATAAAATATATGTATATATCCTGTGGTCTTTACGGCAATAAAATTTATCAGGTCTTAATCCATTTTACCTACATCTTTTTCTACTATTCTTTATAATTTTCCTTTTCTCTCCCTAAATTTCCATTCCTGATTCATTTGTTTTTAAGCCGCCTCTGTGACTACTATTATATAAATATATTATATATATATATGTGTTGTGTGTGTGTGTGTGTGTGTGTGTGTGTGTAAACAATACCATACTCCCCTTGTCTTTCCGTGTGCCTATATCGCTGTCATATCTTTCATGAATGCAGATTAGCTAAGACCATATAACCACTTGTCATTTGTTCGTGTTTATAATCGTATTATTTTAATGTTTTCCCGTTGGAAAAAAAACGAAGCCGTGAACCAGTAACTTGTCTAAAAGAAAGGTGTTGGACTTAAAAGGCAAACGTCAAATCGTAAAATCTCAATAAAAATGGAAAGCGAGGGCTTTTTGAATGGGTAAACACTGTATTGACTGCCCAGAGATTTGACGTTTATTTGTTTAGGATAAAAATAGAATTGAATTAAAATAAAAGTCATTGTATTTTCTAAATTTTGAATGGAAATTTGTTACATTTGAATGCTTAAATAGAAAAAATTAAATGCGAAAATATTTAAATACTCTAAAATAATCGATAAAAAGCTTTTCCTTCCAGTAAGTAGTCTTCAACTGTAAGACTAACTGTTAGACTCACAGTTTTTATAACTGAATTATTTTTTTGTGACGGTTCCAAATTCAGAATTCAGAGATTTCATAATGAGAATCTACAAGGGTTGATAAAATTTGTTACAAGGGCATAATATATGAACAAAATCGAGAGAAAAGGTTCATTATCTGTATGTACATTTCGGCCTAATTATGCCTCATTCAAACAGAGTTATAGACTGGAATAGGGTTCCAGTCACACACAAAGCGGCTTCCCAGTTCTATAACTCTGCTGAAATGCATAATTAGGACCGAATGTACATCGAGAAATACTTTTTCTCGATTTGTTTACGCTTACATTTGAACAGATATATTCGCCTAATTCATTAATTATCAACTAATTAATTTTCAAATTAGGTATGACTTCAAATTAAGCACATATTCCTCCACACACAACACACACCACACACACACACATATTATATAATATATATATATTATATATATATTATAATAATATATAACTAAAAAGAACATGAAAAAATTATTGACAAACTGATGAAAATCAAATGTTGATATCTCTCTTAGTCTAATCTTTTTTTTAAGGATATCATTTTTTTGCATCTGTCAAAGAGACTGCATGATATGCAATGTTGCATAAATAAATCTCGTTCATCGACCATTTGTATTGAATTATCATCCAGACAAAAAAAGAGGTTATGTTTGAAAATAGATATTGACTTTTAACTGAGTAAAACCGAGTCGCATTTAATTCTTCAGCATGGTACTTAATTATAAACCGATGTAGAGTTTTACACACACACACACACACACACACACACACACACACAACAGATACACAGACACACAACGCGCGCACCCACTCACACACACACACTGCTCTCTCTCTCTTCTCTCTCCCTCTCTCTCTCTTCTCTTCTCTTTTATTTCTGCTTTCTCTTTCTTCTCTCCGCCCGTGTCGGATGGGGCCGTTTGAACTGCCATCGACTCACCTTGCAGAGGGGTAAGATCCCCCAATGGGCCACCTGTTGGCCGTGGGTGGCGACCCGTATGACTTAAGGATTAGGGCCCAGGTGGATGAGCAGTTTCATGACATGCGATACCTGCACATTTGGCCACTCATCTTGCGGTAGTGGCGGTCGGAGAGGCCCCTCCGATCAATCGGTGGTCACGTCCAAGCCGCACCTTATGATTTCCCCAACCTTATTGACCTTATGCAAGCCCCAACCCCTGTTTATATATGGGTGCCTTAGAGGCGCTGGCTTTATGTTTACTCTATTCTGATGGTGAGTTCCAGTTTTATCTTCTCTGGCG
>CM042137.1:3981268-3988768 GCA_023376005.1 Doryteuthis pealeii
AGAAAATGCAAAGAAAAAAAAAAAACTTAGAGAGAAAAAGAAACAGAAACAGAAACAGAAAAAGAGAAACTGAAATAAAATTTAAAAATGAAAGAAAAAATGAAAAGAAAAAAGAAAAGAAAAAAAAAAAAAAAAAAAATGAAAGAGAAAATGAAAGAAAAGAAAAAAAAAAAAAAAAAAAGAAAAAGAAAAAAAAAGAAAAAAAAGAAAAAAAGAAAATGAAAAAAAAAAAGAAAGAGAAAGAGCAAGAAGATAGAGAAAATGAAATATAATGAAATTGAAAGAAAGAAAGAAGCAAGCAATGTAAATATAAAAATGGTTTAAAATATTGATAATAGTAGTTGTGGTTTTAGTGGAATAGTGAAAATTATCAGATATAGTCAAGTGAAAGATGATAGAGTTAATAATGATTATGATAATAAAATTTAGTTTGTATTACTATAGAAATTAATAACAAAAACAGAAATAAGGCACAAGTTAGTGATGACTAAATCAACTATTAATAATATTTAGTGGGATTTGTGATAAGAAATATCAATATTAAATAAAACTGAAATAGCATAAATAAAATAACTGGGAAATATTAATAAAAGTAGTAGTAGTAATATTAAAAATAAAATATTTCTCAGAGTAGAAGTAGTAGAAATATTACTAGTAACAAGTAAACAATTAGAGTTGCAGAAGGGAAATTTCAGAGCAGTAGTAGTAGTATAGGTTGCTATCAATAATAACTGGAAGCATTAGAAAAAATTTTATCAGCAAAAATAATATCAAATATAGGTGTCATTAAAATTGAGGGTAAAATATTAAATTCAATGCAAAATAATTATGGAATTATATACAGATCAACACACTGAAACCAAGTAAAAAATTAAACATTCGATCATTATTAAACATTATAATTTATTTCTACCGATATTCATCGGATTCCTCAAACTTTCTACTGTGATTATTCTGTTATGAATTTCTCTTCACCAGCAATACTTAGCAAGTCTTGTTGTTCTCCCTTGGATGGTTTGGTGTAATAGGAGGCAGGTTACCGTAATGCATCTAGTGGATGCTGCTCTCCAGATTTGACAGCGTAGAGCATCCTTGTGGTACTTGCATACCTTTTTCTATAACACACACACACACATACACACACACGCATATATATATAATATATTAATATATATATATATATATATATATTATATATGTATATATTCGAACAATATCCCATGGTGCGACACGAGATCAAATATTTAAGCGGGAGTTTAGCAGGTTTAGATTCCATTTTTAATTGATTGAAATTTTTCTAACATACCCAAGTCTCATAGTTGACCCTTCACTCGCACCTTTACATGAGAATTATTTTTAAGCTCCTCTTGTTAACTAATTACAGAGCTAGCGGCATCAAAGTCACTCGCTGAAAGCAATGGTCATTAAATTTAAGAAGGTATTTTAAAAAAAGAATCAAAATGCATTTTTTTCAGAATTTGTTTTCAGAATTTATCACAAATTGTAGCTCAGATTTATTCCCGATAACTAAGTCATTGAACTAAAAAAAAATAAAATACTCATTTTTGACTGTCACTCGCACCTACAGTGAGAGTTCTCGTAATTGGCCTTTTTTACCAGCTACACAAGTTGGGATTCAGGCTCTCTCTTTATAAGATGGTTATCAATAAAGAATGTATTTTGTTTTAAAAAAAGGTATTTTTTAAAAAGCAAAACCCACGAGTTCTCGTAATTGACTGTTTGTAATCGGGCACTCCACTAAGAACCAGCGCCACTTCTGTTTTGAGGCGGCTAGTACATTGCATTACATCTGCATCAAATAACCAAGGAAAGGTTAACATGCCGTAAAACCACACAAAAAACCAGACACCAACCATTCAAGCAAACAAGAATCGAGAAGATTGATTTTTTTTAAGAATGCTATGTTTGCTCTCACTTGTTAGCTTAAAACATAAAAATTAGCAAATAAAGGCCGACTAAAACTTCTTCTTTGTAGACATAGTTATGATGCTTTCTGCCCTTAAATAGTTGCTATGTTCGGTATATTGTGATGTACAGTTTATCCATACAAATAAGTACATCCCAACAATTCTTTTATAAAATGTTAATTTTCTTCAAAACCCAAATATAACAGGATTTTATAATTTCTAGTGGAACATTAAAACGGCCAAAATTGGATATTATTAGGTATTTTTCATTACCAAACTCTGCAACCCTTAAAACTCAGCATTATCAAAAATCGGAATATGTAAAAGTATATAAATAAGTAAGTATGTATCAAGCATAAATAAGTACACACTAACATTTTTTGTTGGTTGGTTGGTTGGTTTTGTTTATTGTACGGCATTTCAACCCATGTTGGATTATTTTTATTCCTAAGACATCTTTTTTTATTCATTCCTGTTGGGTATTCATTTATTTTCTAACTCAATTTTTTAAACACATTTGTTATTCTAATTTTTATCTATTCAACCCATAAATGCCGACCCTATCAGGTAACAACAACTCCGTTTCTGAGTGGACCTGGGATTATGGCGATAAAGGGGTATCTCTACATTCCCTAGAGCTCTGGAATTGGAACTTCACCACTTGATGCAGTTTAGCGTCATACCCCGGACACAACATTTGTTAAATACTTATTCTGTAATTATATTAAAGCAATAAAGATTATTATATATGTGTAAAATAATATAAAAGGAATATCGTATTGCACGTTTTGGACCCTGGGTAGTAGATTAACGCATGAAATATGAAAGATTGGTTGAATGCTATTAGAAGGTCCCTTAAGAATAAAAGTTTCTGTGGCTTAGAGCACCTTTCTGACTACCACTCATCCAGCGACAGGTAATCGATGTCAATTTCATAAGATAATTGCGAAAGTGGTTACCTACATTCTGATTGGTTTCTTTGTTCTTAGGGAATATTCTATTTCCTAATTGACGGCTAATGAACCAGGTATGCGTATATCAACCAGCATTACGTTCTCTAACGAGGGTTAAATAGCTATGAAGAGTAAATTGCGATTTGCCACTGGGCCTTTTGCCGTCAAGACGGACCAGAAAGCCAAAGGGATATTTATCAAAAGTTAAAGGTACAGAATCAGGTCGGCAGAGCTAAAGTAATCGAGAGAAACGTATCTATACTTAGAGGTCAACAACCAAAGTTACGCATAGACTAACGGTTAATGGCAAGGAAAATGGAATCGTCAAGTTGTGTTCTTAACTCTGGATGAGACAGTTTGCGTTCCTTTTGATCTATATATTTTTAGGAAAGGCAAGACTTCTGATACACCTTAGAAATAGTTGATGACCGAACACTAGGTCCGTATAACCGATTGGGCATACACAGATCACACTTGCACTGAACATTTGGTTGTTTTGTTGTTTATCTTACCGTTTATCAACATTTTCGGGTCATTTAATTCCGAATCAAGACATTTGATATCAGGATGAGTACATAACGTGATGTTGTTTAAATGGTCACCCATCTGAGTATTGAACTGACTCGTTGCTGCTTAACTTCGGTTATCTTGCGGGAACTGGGGCCTTTGACGTGACTTGACCGTAAACAGGAACATTCAGTAAAAAAAGACAAATAACTAAGTCTTATGATCAAGGTACATATAAATGTTTAATATATACACATATAAATATTTAATATATACGCATGCAACAACAAAATAACCTAATATATGTGTCCCTAACAGGTTAACTGTACATAATGTTCTAAGAAGAAACAATGTGTTTAGAATGGATACAAGTATATTGTTAGATAAGAATTACTGTGTCTCTACCGATTTCCATGGCGAGTGCAATAAAATGCCATGTTGAAGCTGGAGATAAATTATCTCTATTCTGTTCTACGAACAGAAATGAAAATAAATGTCTTTTATGCTCCACAATTGAGGATTTATACGTTCCAAGGAACTTGAACAATAGAGAAAGTTCCAAGTCGTGAAATTATCATGTGACCAACGAACACGTGGAATAGGAAACTTCTCCCACCACCAAAGCAAGACAATATTTTTTGACTCCCTACAATTGTATATCTTTGATTAATCTATGGATAAAATATCAGGGTGTGTTGGGACCTCTAGTCTTAACTAACAGCCCGTCTAGGAAAAGAATAACTATTCGGAATCAAATAGGCACAGAGAAAGCGAAACTAGTTGATTTTGAAACAGCTTTTGTATCAGTTATGTACATTCAATATTGTTGATTATCAAGCAGTTATATTGTGAAATAAAAATTGTTTTCGTTATTTAGAGACCTGCCACCCTACGCTTATGTAAATCATATATCTAAATAATATAACTTCACTATTATTATTATTATTATTATTATTATTATTATTATTATTATTATTATTATTATTTACTCCTTTTGCGTTTTCACCTCAGTGTTAGCTGATGGTCTTTCACTGGAGTTTAAGTGACAACAAGTCTCCAGGATTCTTCTGAGTATTCAAACCGATTTCAACGATGCTGTTGTCTGGGTAGTCCCAATGTTTCCCCTGATTTCCAGTTTCTTTAGTCTCTTTTCTTACTTTTTGGGGACCATTCCTGGTGCCCCGACTACAATTGGTATCACTTTCACCCTCTTATTCCACAGTTCTTTTTTCACTTATTAGTATTATCTTTCCTTTTCAGCTTTACTTTCGGTTATTTAACATCCATCACTGGATCTTTATCCAAGATATATATATATATATATATATATAATATATATATATATATATAGAGAGAGAGAGAGAGAAGAGAGAGAGACAGACAGACAGACAGAGACAGACAGACAGACAGAGAGACAGAGAATGTGTAGAAATTCTTTCTGTATATATTTTTTTTCACTTTTCTTGTGAGATTTATTATCAACCCGCTTTCAATTATTATATCTCTGTGTCAGCCTAAGCTGACTAATTAAAATCTACGTTGCGGTGCTACCAAGATTATTTATTTTTTAGATTTTATTATAAAGCGACTTCATTGAATATTATAAACTTCATTATTTTGACCCAGTAGCAGACTATTCGGATCAAGTCACCAATAGGCACCCCAGTTGCTATTTTAATTGGAACGGAATTTTGCTTTTCTCCGGTTGTATTCCTATTCTGAATAAATAAAAACAATTTTAATATAAAAACGTGTATTTCGTTTAACGTTTTATAATTAAAAAAGTAAAATAACAATATTAGTTTATCTTTAGTGCAAAATTAATTTTTTCACATATGTTAACAACAACATTAAATAACTATTTTTTAAAATTAAAATCAAAAACTATTTCAGTATAAAAACGTATCTGGTTTGTATGAAATTATGTCAAAAAATCGTCCCGATTTGTTTTAATAACAACCGGTGAAAAGCAAAAATTCCGTTCCTTTGAAAACAGCTTACAACTGGGATGCCTATTGGTGACTCGATCCAACTATTCTTACCTGAGTGAATAACTACTCGCCAATAACAACTAGTTTGGTTATCAAAAGATGAGCTCATTCAACTGTGTCATTCATAATGTCTGTGGAGTGTCGGTATCAACCTGAACGGCCAGGGAGTGTATCCTCTTTTTACAAGTGATAAACCAGGCCGTTTAGTTTGCTGCGGTGGACCCCACACCTACCGACAGCTCCTAAATGCTTTACTACACATGGAAAATTACCCAAGCTGTACAACTCATGTGTTGTGTTAGCGGGGTCCGGTATCGAAACTGGAACCTTGCGATTGCTAGGCGGATAATCTACCAACTGGGCTAAATTGGCCTCTCATCCACTGAACGGTCTTTGGATTTTAAGAATCTAAGCTTACGAAATGTGTATACTTATATAACACTCATGTTTCTTTAGTTTTATCTTTTGATATATCTATTTCATTGTTACAAATATATTTAATACAAAATAATCCGACTGGCATCTGACTCTAATTAATATGTATCGAGTTGTGCATCAGGTAGAATAAAAGGTATTTACCAAACACATTCGCCACAGGTAGTATGGGACACAGTCACAAGTATGGGGAATCCAGCGAAGATCGAACTCGCTATTCAGTAGTAATGGATCGGCTAGACTAGCTTGCTGACCATTTCACCACGATGTGACACCCTTGTACAGAATACAATATGTTGATGTAATTCTTCGTTTGTCCGTGTATATTAGTGTATCACAGAGGTCTCTGTCAGAGGTAAAAACATGGTCAAAATTTGGACAAAAGATCTTTTTTGGCATATTTTTCCGATCTTTGTCGATTTTTTGGATTTCTCAAAATCTTTCTCCATTCTGACTGATATTTCCCTGAAATGACGGGCATGAAACCTGAGGTCGCAGATAAAATACTCATATAATTAAATATATACACAAACTAGTATATACTTATTATTATTATTATAATTATTATTATTATTATTATGTTCACTCCTTTTGAGTTTTCACACCAGTGTTAGCTGATGGTATTTCACTGGAGTCTGACTGACAGCAAGTCTCCTCAGGTCTCCAGGACTCTTCTGAGTATTCTGGCAGATTGCAGCAGTGCAGTGTTTTGAATGGTTTCAATCCTTCCTTTGAAATCCAAACTTTCCAAACCCTTTGCTAATCCATTTGGAACTGTTCCAAGTGCACCAACCACAATTGGTATCACTTTGACTTTCATATTCCATAACTTTTTCAGTTCTCTGGCAAGGTCCAGATATTTGTCCATTTTTTTTATTTTCCTTTAGCTTAACCCTGTGATCTGCTGGCACTGCAAAATCCACCAGTTGACAAGTTCTTTCTCTTTTGTTTATCAACACTATGTCTGGTCTTCTTGCTGGGATAAGGTGATCCGTTTTTATTTCAAAGTCCCATTTACTCCTTTTGAGTTTTCACATCAGTGTTAGCTGATGGTCTTTCACTGGAGTCTGAGTGAGAGTAAGTCTTCTCAGGTCTCCAGGACTCTTCTGAGTATTCTGGCAGATGGCAGCAGAGCAGTGTTTTGAATGGTTTCAATTCTTCCTCTGATTTCCAAACTTTCCAAACGCTTTTCCAATCCTTTTGGGACCGTTCAAAGTGCACCAACTACAATTGTTATAACTTTCACTTTCATATTCCATAAATTTTTCAGTTCTCTGGCAAGGTCCAGATATTTGTCCGTTTTTTCATTTTCCTTTAGCTTTACCCTGTGATCTGCTGGAACTGCAAAATCCACAAGTTGACAAGTTCTTTCTTTTTTGTTTATCAACACTAGGTCTAGTCTTGTTAATGGGATAAGGTGATCCGTTTTTATCTCAAAGTCCCAGAGAATTTTATGTGTTTCGTTCTCAAGTACAGATTCTGGTTTGTGCATATACCATTTTGTTGAATGGTCAAAATTTATTGCATAATTCCCATCGGATCACCTTGCCAACCCAGCCGTGTCTAGTTTTGTACTCCCGTTATGCTAGTTTGCTACATTCCCAGTGTACAGGGTTTACAGTCTCATCTCTATTACCGCAAAGTCTACATTTACTATTTTGTTAGGTTTTATCAATTTTTGCTTTG
>CM042137.1:3993768-3998768 GCA_023376005.1 Doryteuthis pealeii
TTACGCAACTCACATCGGCTCTCCAACTACCGTAATCCTCCCGTAAGCAGCTGGAAACAACTCTCACGCATGCCACTGGTTTACACAGAAAAAATCACTACGTAAACACCCCAGTCAACTTTTGTTTGAGTTCTTAGGTGAATAGATATTGACCATTGAAATATTCCACCATACAAGTAAAAATTCCAATTTATTACAACGGTGACGAAATTAGGTTGACAAAGAGTTAATACCTGCAAACTAGGCTGGGGGGAATTGGAGATCAGAAGTAGAATCGAGATCATCCGGGACAGATTATCAGAGTTTCTCACACCAGTGTTAATTGATGATCTTTCACTTGAGTCTGAGTCACAATAACTCTCCTCGAATCTCCAGGATCTTACTGAGTATTCTAGACGATTTCAACAATACGGTTCTCTTGATGGTTTCAATTCTTCCTCTGATTTCTAATTTCTCTAGTCTTTTTCCATGCTTTTTTGGACAGTTCCAAGTGCACCAGCTTTTTTAATTCTCAGGCAAGATCCAGATATTTGTCTATCGTTACTTTTTCCTTCATATTCACCATGTAATCTGTTGGAACTGCAAAAGTTTACCAGTTGGCAAGTTCTCCTTTTTTTGTTAATCAATACTAGCTCTGGTCTCCTGGAAGGGATAAGGGGATCCGTCTTTATCTCGAAATCACAGAAAATGTTATGCGTTTCATTCTCAAGACCAGATTCTGGTATATGCATATACCATTTTGTTGTATGGTCAACATTTAATTTTTTGCATAATTCCCATTGGATCACCTTCCCGACCCAGTCATACTTAGCTTTGTATTCCCGTAGTGCTAGTTTGCTACATTCGCTTAATACATAGTTTACAGTCTCATCTCTGTCACCACACAGTCTACATTTACTGTTTTGTTGTGTCTTATCAATTTTTTGTTTTGATATAATTTGTTCTTATGGCATTATTTTGTGCAGCAATTATTAGTGATTCAGTTTTTCTCTTGAGGCTTGCTCTTCTTAACCATGTCCAAGTCTTTTCATGTGCAACCTCTCCGATTCGAGTCGTGCTAGACACGACTGCCAACTCATAAACAATGTTCTTCTATGAAGACCAGCACATGGGCACGCCAGTGTGGGCCGTCCAACAATAACATACATTGCCCAGCTCTGCGCAGATACTGGGTGCTGCGTAGATGACCGTCCGAGGTCAATGAATGATGGGGACGGTTGGCGAGAGATTATCATGGACATCCGTGCTACTAGCATGACATTATTATTTACTCCTTTTGAGTTTTCACATCAACATTAGCTAATGGTCTGTCACTGGAGTCTGAGTGACAGCAAGTCTCCTCAGGGCTCCAGGACTCTTCTGAGTATTCTGGCAGATTGTAGCCGTGCAGTGTTCTGAATGGTTTCTATCCTTCCTCTGATTTCCAAACTTTCCAAACCCTTTTCCAATCCTTTTGGGACCGTTCCAAGTGCACCAACAACAATTGGTATCACTTTGACTTTCATATTCCATAACTTTTTCAGTTCTCTGGCAAGGACCAGATATTTGTCCATTTTTTCATTTTCCTTTAACTTCACCCTGTGATCTGCTGGCACTGCAAAATCCACCAGTTGACAAGTTCTTTCTTTTTTGTTTATCAACACTATGTCTGGTCTTCTTGCTGGGATAAGGTGATTATTATTATTATTATTATTATTATTATTATTATTATTATTATTATCATTTTAAAAATCAACCAGCAAAAATAACGTAATAAAAATGCCAAAAAACACCCCCAATACAATAAAGATATAGATAGGGGAGAGTGATTCATAAATATGCAGTGAGGTGTGTGGTAGGCAGATATAACGAAAGAACGGGTTTAAAAAACAAAATAAACAAATAAGTGAAAAACAAAAATGAATTAGAGCTTGATATTTAATAAAAATCCAATCTTTTTTACGGGTGCATCTTATGATTTTATTCATCATTTTCTTTTCTTTTTTATTTTGATGATTGAAGTTATCATTGAAATAAATCGGTGGTTATAAAATCTTTCATGTCTGGATGAAGAAAATAGAACCATGTTTTAATTCACTGTCTCCTTCTGGACTATAAAATATATCTCGCTTAGTAGACATGCATTTAGAATGAGGAAAATATACCATAGACATTGCAATGAAGTTTTCTTTTATTATGAAGGACAATATGTATGCAAGTTATTGGTCTCTGATTCACCTCTCAAAGTTATTGCTATTATTGACATAGGAGGTTTTGGTAATTTGTGCATTTTATGAAAAAAAGAGTTTTCGTCATAGAAACAGATCTACTTTCCCCAATGCATTTAATGATATCACTTTACTTCCTCCACAACCAACTCATCTTCAACTTGAACCATCTACGTTTGACCTCTAATATTCACCAGATTGATGGAAAATTATATTTTTACAAGCTTGGTTTATCGCCTGCTGAATTGTCGATACGGAAATGTCAGTGAAGCGTCAATTCTAAGCTTCGCTAGATAAGCATCAATAAATTCTGTTTATATCTAAAATACTTCCTCTGTCTGTATTTCTGTCTTGCCTTGAATGTATCCGTCATTTTTAACGAGGAGAACAGTCAATATCACGTGTCACTTTTCTTAATAAAATCAAGTCAGAATCCATCTTGTTTAAAATATGGCATTTTTCTTCAAGCAGAGCTTCCATCCCGGTGGTTAATATAATTCCTCTATGCGCAATGGTGTAATGGTTATCATCGTAGGAAAGGGTCTCGGTGACTCAATTTCAAATCCTAGACGAGGCCGTTTGCATTTCACATACGTCTAATATCTTTGGGAAAGGTAAGTATCTAACAATTCTCCTTCCAGCAATGGGTAAATAGTAGGGCAAACGATGATCTTTGATCATAGTTGGGTAATTAGTCTAGGAGAAGGAAAACCCTGAATTAAAACCTGTTAAACTCCGCTTAAAAATTGATTTGTATCATATCCGACTTATGTGAAGGATTTGGAAGATATGTAAAACCATGGCATTTTTCTTCAAGCAGGAATTAAACGAGGGTCAATATGATTGGAATAAATATAATTCTCGCTGTTTTGTCAAAATCACCTATATTTATTCTTTCCTAAAAATACGTATCAGCTCAATTTAATATATATTCCCATTTCATTGGATGAAATTCGACGAAAATCAATAAAGAAATATATATCCCCTTTTCATGGATAAAATTCGACGAAAAAAGTAGCTCATTTTAATAAAGAAATATATATTCCCTTTTCATTGGATAAAATTCGACGAAAAAGTAGCTCATTTTAATAAAGAAATATATATTCCCTTTTCATTGGATAAAATTCGACGAAAAAAGTAGCTCATTTTAATAAAGAAATATATATTCCCTTTTCATTGGATAAAATTCGACGAAAAAAGTAGCTCATTTTAATAAAGAAAGATATATTCCTTTTTCATTGGATAAAATTCGACGAAAAAAGTAGCTCATTTTTAATAAAGAAAATATATTCCCTTTTCATTGGATAAAATTCGACGAAAAAAGTAGCTCATTTTAATAAAGAAATATATTCCCTTCATTGGATAAAATTCGACGAAAAAAGTAGCTCATTTTAATAAAGAAAGATATATTCCCTTTCATTGGATAAAATTCGACGAAAAAAGTAGCTCATTTAATAAAGAAAATATATTCCCCTTTCATTGGATAAAATTCGACGAAAAAAGTAGCTCATTTTAATAAAGAAAGATATATTCCCTTTTCATTGGATAAAATTCGACGAGAAAAATAATCCCTAGTTTGTTATCTTCCATGTATTCAGTTTTTATCTTTTGTGTGTCTGTTTCTATTTTGATAAATCTAAACATAAAGGTTTTTGTTAGCTATGATAATTTTGTAAGCATCATGAGAAAGTTTTCCGTTTTTTACGTCATAATTTCTGCTAACAAGACATTTGTTATACGCTTTTTTTTCTTCTTATCTGCGTAAGAAATAATACCACATAAAAAAACAAAAAACAAAGAGACACTTAGAATACGCATATCGTTAATTAGCGGGAAGCAAAGAAAAAAAAGACGCAGCTGTTTATGTCAAGATGGCACAGCTAAACATTGATATTTCTAAGAAGTAGACGATACAATGGCGTCTGTTTTCACGGGCCAATCACCGGTTTGCGAGTTTATGGCGTCAATCGTGAAAAATATTATATCTTGAAAAGGTGAGATAAAAACATTATTGAATAGTGGAACGAAAATGTAAACAACTCTTTCAACTTTTAATTAAAAGTAGAAAGATACGAAAAACAACAACAAACAAACAATCAACAGTGAGGAGTCAGATTACATAATATCAAATATACTATTAGACCATTTAGTGGAATATGTTTACATCTTAAAGAAAAAGTTTGTAACTATTCGTTTATTCATTTAAAAGTCTGAACATCTACATACAATTTACATATTTCGATGTGGTTGAATAATAATATAATTGAGTAGATGAGACTTTGGAGATTGTTCTTGTCGCATGATACTGTAGGGTTTTCGTTCAATAGATTTACAGATATAAAACACAATGTTATTTAAGAAAAAAGGAAAACATTAATGATAAAGATCAGGATAAGGAAAGCTACGGAATTAAAAATGTTCACAATTGATAGGCAATTCTTTGACATGAGTATGTATCACTATATCTCTTACACACGTTCCCTCTTTATCTCTCTCTCTCTTTCTCTCTGTCTCTGTATCAATATCTATATATCTCTCTGTATGTATCTCTCTCTCTCTCTCTCTCTAATATATATATATATATATATATATATATATATATAATATATATGATGAAGAAAGAAAGATCTTTAAAAATACATGGGAAATGTATATATATATATATATATATATATATATATATGTATTTTTAAAGATATACATTTTCTCCATGTATTTTTAAAGATATTTTCTTCATCATACAGGAATATTTACGTTAACTTTCTTCATTTATTTTTTACGAGTTTAGCTGAA
>CM042137.1:4003768-4011268 GCA_023376005.1 Doryteuthis pealeii
TGATCTTTACTTGTCGGATAGAGAACTCGGCATAAGGATAGTTGGTAGTCCAAGACGGCCACCAGATTATGTGAGGTATCAAATGTACAATAGAATAATATAATTATTAATTATCTTGATTTTCAATCAAAGCAACCTATAACGTTTGTTCACTGGGATATAAATAAACTAATAACTTTCATATGGAAATCTGATAGGAGAAGCGAAAATTCTTCCAAAGTGTAGCCGTGTCAGTGTTACTGTATAGCTGCACCAGTTGGACTATAACGAAAGGCTTAGAGAAAATGCTCGATGGGAACTACTCAACAATGATGCTTGCTGTAACACACCCCAGGAAAATAACTGCGTGGCTACTTACCACCAATCACATAAACAATCCAGGTAAGACGAACAAGACTTGCTGGATAATGGCGAATTCATAGGTGACGTCCTCCTGTAGACACACCAACAAAAACCTACATCAATCAGCTCTGTGCGGATTCTGGATGTCGTGTATCTTGCGTATTTAAAATCTAGAAAAATGGCATGAACAGTTAAAGAGGTCCAGCGTTACCGAGAAAAGAGATCTATCTATCTATCATCTATATATTAATACTGTTGTTCCTTAATCTTCCGTCCGTTGTCATCTTGCAACACCCTCTGGTTAAAAATGAGACTTTCCAAATCGTCGAGGTTGAAATGCAAAAATGTAAATCCTGATTATCTGATGTCGCTTATCCACCGAATTCTTATTTCTCATGAGTGTCGTCACCTCACCTAAATAATGGATCATTCCGTTTTTATTATAAAGAAAGTAAGAAAGAAAGTGAAGAAAAAGGACATGCTACAAAGAAGAATATGGTAAGAAAGAAAGAAAGAAAGAGAGTAGGGGAAATATGTTGAGAGGGGGTAAGCACGCGGAATCGATTATACTAATCTGTTTCAATCGAACATAATGAAAAGATGAAAAGAACAAAATAAAGAAAAATGAGTGAGAGAGAGAGAGAGAGAGAGAGAGAGAGAGAGAGAGAGAGAGAGAGAGAGAGAGAGAGAGAGATCAAGGTCATACTTTTACATATTGAACTATTTCGCAATAACTCTGAACATCAAACGTTGTAATAATTAAATTATAATACTCTGGTATATCCACAGGTCCCGTTAGTTTAAAGATTAATATTAATAAAAAGGTTTATTTTATGCCTAGTGGTGATCAATTACGTTCACCGTACGTTCAAATTTACAATTTTTTGACGGATTTATTTGACTTATCAAACTCTTGATTCATCAAACTCTAACATGTAATACCCTTTGGGGTCACAGTGGATCTCGGAATTATAAAAATGAAGAGGGTACTCCACTCTACCCATATTTCCAGAACTAGATCCTTACAGTGTCACCCCTTTTGAGGGATCTCATCTCTCTGCATGGTAGACACTCGGAGTCTTTATAGGCCCCGCTGACAAGGCGGTAGTGTTACTGAGAAAATAGATCTATCTATATATCTATCTATGTTCAACCAACTAGTAAATTCAGCCAGAGGGAAAATTTACTATGTAATTAAACTTAAACGAACGAAGAAAATATAGAGCCTATCTAATAAAACGTAGCAAATCTCACCGAAGAGAGAAAGCAGCAAATATCGCTTATCTTTAACGAAATGACGTATTCATACGCTAATAAAACAAATGATACGCCTGCCTTGGCTATTCGAGTCTGTGTGCCTTGTCCTCTACACTCGCCAATATTTATCGATGACAGATACGATTGGCGACGGTCAGACACGAGATGATCTAAACCAATCAGCCGCATTTCGGAATATGGTTTGCAATTTCGCTTGATGGGAAATAAATGTCAATGAAGAAGCTCTATAAAACCTGACACTTGCGTTTCTTTTATTTACTCTTCTCTATAATTATATCTGCCGCATAGTCTTTTTTCGTCACTGCTTCGGCCATTAAACCCTTCTTTCTATTTCGTTGTTTCTTTTTATCAAACATCCTGACTCGGTTTAATACTCGTATTGTTCTTACTTCTGTAATATTGTTTTTACATGTGTAACTCGTACTGTAACGGTTATCGTCCTTGGAAATGGATTCGGCTATCTGATTTCAAATTCTGGACGAGGCTGTTTGCATTTCAGTGTTAATGATAATGATAGTGCTGATACCTTTAATAAAGACATGAATCCAAATAGCCTCCCCCGCCATAACGGTTATTGTCCTTGGAAATGGATTCGGCGACTTGCTTTAAAATCCTGAACGAGGCTGTTTGTATTTCAGTGCTAATTATAATATAAGTTCTAATACCTTTAATTAAGGCATGACCCCAACTAGTCTCCCCCGTCACAAGGGTTATCGTCCAATGAAATGGATTCGGTGATTTGATTTCAAATCCTGGACGATGCTGTTGCATATCAGAGTTAATTATATTATTAGAGTTAATACCTTTAGTAAAGGCATGCATTCAACTAGTCTCTCCCGCCACAGCTATGAATAAATAATATGGCAGATTGGGTATCAGGTTTGCTCAGTCGTTTTAGCATCCGCCTCGGAACACAAGGCTCCGGGTTCGTTACCTGCCTTTGCCAATTCAGCGCATGAGTAGTGCAGCTTGAATTTTGTGGTGAAGTGAGAGCTGATGGTAGGTATGGAGTTCAATTCATACGCAAAATAATCTCCCTGGTCTAGCGCTAGTAAAAAAGTGTATAGACTCCAACGGTCCGATTGATACCGACAATAGGCCAGATTACCTAATTTACTTTGCATCTAGTCTAAGAGAAGAAAAACTCTGAATTCAAAGCCGTTGCATACAGCTTAAAATGATCGATCTTTGTAGGGCAATTATTATGGTCTACGGGGAATTTTGGAATTAAAAAATAAAACGGTAATCGGATTTCTGGAGAAAGAGAAGAAAAAGAAATGAGAACAAAGGTTAAAGTTTGGAAGAGTAAACACACAACGGGGTGCCAGCAATGACCCCGGAAATAGATTTAAAAATAAAAACGGAAATTCCGGGTTTTGACCGGAAACGAATGTGACGCCGGGGCGAGAAACGGAAGAGAAGAGAGATCTTTCTTTTTTTCGGCTGGACTCTGGTGGAGTCAGACGTGGCTCCCGGTTCCATGTATAGGTTTAGGATAGTAGTACAGAAGATGATATTATGTTAGAAGATAGCACAATTTGACCATACCCTGTCTTTCTTTCTCTCTATCTTTCTTTCGATCTGAAAAAGAACCCACGAGCCTGAAAGAAATAAACAACCCTTTGTGACTTTCAGTACGTTGTTTCTGAACTAACGACTATTACTACTACTAACGACGACTACTACTACAACTAGAATTTGGCTCTATGCAACATATATCGTTCTTGTACGTCTTTTGTCATAGCCTGTTCGTGGCAGAACGGTTCGGTAAATACACACATACACACACATACACACACACATACACATACACACACAGACACACATACACACACATACACACACACACATACACACACAACACACACAACACACATACATATATACACACACACATACACACATTCATAAGGAGGTGAATTGTATAACGGTTATCGACATACGGAATGGAATTGGTGACCCGAGTTCAAATCGTGGAAGAAACTGTTTGGATTTTAATTCAAGATAATAACTTTGGAAAAGGCAGGAATCCATCTGTCCACGAGCTTGTGTCACATCCTGTTCGTAACGAATAGCTTGGGTAAATATGTACTTCTGTTGTCGAATAAACACTGTCCTTGACTCTTTAACTTTCTTTTTCCATTGATATTGAACATATCTATGTTCAGTAAACGGCAGAACCGAGGGGAATATATTCAACATTTGAACTGGTGAGTTTATGCTTGCTTAGATACACAACATTTTGGAGTCGCTTTGTGCAATGGTTATCATTGAAGAATATAGACTCTTCGACCCGAGTCAAATAATGGAAGTTTTTTTTTTGATAGCGCTAATACTCTTGTGATAGTTATGCATCCAAGTATTCTCTCTCCAGCTATGGGTAGATAGTTGATTATATTTATTAGGTATCTAATCTAAGAAAAATAATTATTTGATCCTTTTAACCTATAGATGGAGCTCCAAAATGTACTACCACTCCGATGTCTGGGAGTATAGCAATATAGGGGTACTCCCCACTCACAAGAGCTCCAGAAGTTGAAACTCACTAGATGCAGTTTAGATGGGAGAATGAAAACCTTTTAAACACCGCTGAGGATATTGATCTCATGTCATATCCTACTCATGCAGAGGGTTAGGGAATTATGTATATAGATAAACAAAATTCAAAGTACCCCCTTTTTTAATTGGATACGGTTTTGATGTTTTGTTTTACGGCAAATCAATACATTTCTGGTCATTTAATGCCGAATCAAATCATTTTTGTATTCGATTTCTTACTGTACCTTCTTTTGCTTAAATGGTTACCCATCTTAGCATTGAACGCGCACATCCCTGCTTAACTTCGGTGATCTAACGGGGACCGGTGCTTTCAACTTAATTTTACCAGAAGCCAATTTTGGATATGAACACTGGCATTTGGTGAGTAAGTCTACACTATTAACTAGAAAATAATCCATCCAATGCAGGATATATGGCCTAAGCTAAACAGACTTAGGGTATCACTGTTCACAGGGCCCTCCTACCACTAAAATTATTCACCTCTTCATCCTCGTTTTGCTTCTAGATTTTATTGCAATCTCGATCCTCGCTCTTTATTGCCATTTGTGTATCGATTATTATTGTTCAGTTTTGTAGCTTTTTCTTCTTCTATTTTTTCGGTTACCAGATCATTTCTAGTTATCCGTTTCCAACATCTTATCTTATTATAACGGAGATTGTGTGTTTTTCTGTCTGTAATCGAAACAATATTACTAAAGACACCATTACCTTAGTTATTTACGTCACATTTTCCATTATTTTTTTATTTATTTAAACCTCAATTATTAATAAGATGTTTTTACATTAATAATACTGTTGGCTATATCTACATACTAGTAACATGCAATTATATTTATATATACAACAAAATAGCAGTTTACAGTGTGAACGGGAAGGATAATTTTCATATTAATATTAAAAATTTGATTTTAATAAATATGTGCTTAGTATAATTGATTTTTAATTGTTTTTGTTTTTTCTTAATGAACATGAGCAAACATCTCAGGGATAAATCTTTAAAAAAATTCATTAACAAGAATAAATAACTGTAATTGTATTCTATACTTCCTATTTTAACTAAATTAGAAGAATTTAGCAATGAAAGACGGGAGTGATAGAAGAGTAAGTTTCAGTTGTTCTATTTTTTATTATATCCTCCTCTATTTCAATTCTTTTATCTGCATTCTTATTTAGTTTCATTAGCCTTTCTAATTTTATATAATATTTTAATACATTAAAACTTAAATACTTGAACTCACAGGGTATATGTATTAGCCAGTTCTTGTAAATAATGCCTTATATTTACAGCTTCTCTATCGGCAGATCTTAGACTATGCTTATAGTATCCCCTTCAGTGGTGTTAAGATACACGTTTCAAAAAAGGGGTGTTCTGGGTATGACCGAAACTGCATCTGATGGTGAGTATACATGTCTGAAAATCGGGGGGGGGTATGGAGTACCCCTTCATTGGGATAACTCCCTGGCCTAACTCAAAGGGGTAGTACATGTAGGGTTCCGGATATAGGTAAAACACATCTGTTAGAAAAGTATTCGTATGCGATAGAATTACTTGATGCTATATAACCGTATAATATTTGTATCAAGAATAATTATTTGAATCGATGTTTACTAAGGCTTACTATCATTAGTTACTTGAAATCATATAACTGTGTGCAAACAAATTATTATTATTAAATTGATGTAGTTACTTGAAGCCATATGATTGTCAGTATTAGATTGACTATTTGACACCATGCAAAATTGTCCAAAATATTTGTATTAGGAAACGTCCTTTTGGTGTTTTTACTAACGAGCTAGACGGTGACATAATAGTGAGTTCGAGTTCCAGTCACGTTATTACGCTCACTTCCGAGCTAATGTCATTGGAAAATGTATGAACTCTACCCAGCTATGCGTTAGATAGTACCACTACTGGTATTCAACAAGGATGTATTTCACATTAAATAACCCACAAAGGTTGGTATGCCATTAGGAAACCATACGGATATTTGTATTAGGTAGGATACGTATTCTAATTCCCGCCGGTTTTGTGTTTTGTTCTATCTTTATTTCCCGGGCGATTCTTCATTGTTATCGACAGTAATGATTTATCTTGTATGTATTTACCTAACCCCTAACACAAGGTCAATTTTTAAGTGGAGCTTTGAGAGATTTGAATTCAGAGTTTTAATCATCCTAAAGGCCTTCATCTTTTCATCCATATTCCATCCTTGAAAACTAATAATTATTTAATGGAATTATTGTGTGAGCAACGACAAACGAAATACCCCAGGAATATCTCTATATCTATCTATTTATCAATCAATCTATCTATTTATCTCCTTTTCAAAATATCTATCTATCTATCTATCTATCTCTCTCTCTCTCTCTCTCTCTCTCTCTCTATATATATATATATATATATATATATATATATATATATATATATATATATATGTATTTAACAATCCCAGTCACTAAAATATTCATCAGATGGTTACATTAGTATTTACATTACAAATTTTTATAAACATTCTATTTCATCTATATACAAGGTCGACATTTAAGCAAGGATTTAACAGGTTTGAATTCAGATTTTTCCTTCTCCTACACCGGTTGGCTAACCAAGGTTAAATATCCCAGTCTGCCCTAATATTAGCCATCTGGATGGGGAATACGTCTATTGAGTGGACTATTATCGGTATCACCGGAGAATGAGGAAGTATATAACCTTTTCACTAGCGCTAAACCTGGGAGATTGTTTATTGTGTCTGAAGTGGAACGCCACACCTAATATCAGCTATCCACATTATCGCACAGATCTAATCTGTGCTACTCATGCGTTGAGTTGGCGAAGGCCGATATCAAACATTGAAGCTTGTAGTTCCTTGGTAGATGCTCAACCGACAGAGCTAAATCATAAACAGATGAGATGAAAATCATTTTTTATTTACTAACTTAATTAATTGTTTAAAAAAATTCTTTAAGCAAACCTTTCACATTTATCAATAACATATTTAAATATAAGACTTTTTTTAGATTTAAGAACATAAATAAACCTATCTACTCCTAAAACTGTTGTTACAGATGAGCCTAAGTGAATATCTCTTAGTATAATGGTGATTCGGTGTCTGTCTATAATCAAGACTACGTCACTGATTATGTTACAATACCCTCATGAATTGCATGAGTTTATCAATGAGTATTTAATTTATAGTCTAAATCATTAATACATAGAATAAATCCCTATCAATGATGTCTCCATAAATATCTGAATTAGATTTTCCTCAAAACAGACCATTTTATTAGTACACAAATCCGTAAGTCACATGGGTAAGCGTG
>CM042137.1:4013768-4015690 GCA_023376005.1 Doryteuthis pealeii
ACCAAATGTAGTGGCTGATGTGACAGGGGGCAATGGATTTTAAGTCCTTGTAAAGCTGCTGTGTAGGTTATTCAATGTCAAAATTATCCTTGTAGAAGAACAGTAGTGATACTTTTTAACTCATAGCTGGACAGATGAGATGTATATAACATTCTCAAAGGTATTTATTCGAAAGTGAATATAATACTACGACTGGAGTTAAATATATATATCTATATATACATACATGTGTGTGTGTGTGTGTGTGTGTGTGTGTAGAATGTGACACATGGTCAATTTCTTAAGCAGAGTTTAACGGGTTTTAATTCAGAGTTGGTCCTTCTAGATTGGTTGCTTTATCAAGGTTTAAGAACCCAGTCTTCCCTACTATTTACCCATAGCTGAAGGGAGAATAATTGGATTCATACCTTTTCCAAATGTATTAGCACTTTGTGAAATGCAAACAGTCTCAACCAGTATTTGAAATTGGGTCGCCCATTCCATTTCCTATGAAGGAAACAATTACACTATAGATTGTTATGTGTCTTTTTTTAAACATACTCAATAGCCAGAGTAATTTACTTTGATGTGGGATTATTTATTTAAGTGCCATGTTAAATTTATTTCAATGGGTATCCAGTGTAGATAGAACTCTCTTCAGTAGCAATAATACACGGACTAGCTTTACTAAATATATCCCAATTGTGAGAGAAGTCCAATGTGAATGTTTTGATGGGTTTTTGCAGTCACCAAGTCTCGTCTGCTCTCTTTTAACTTTCATAAATATTCACTTAGACCTACTTGGTATTTTAGTTTCATTTACTTTCAATCCTCGTTTATTTATATCATCCTCAGAGTATAGTAGAAAACACTTAAATTATTTCAACGAGCATGCTTCTAAATCCGATATTACTAAATAGTTTAGTTATTTGTTTTTATAGCATATATTCTTACGTGTTATCTCAACCAATGAGGTGAAAATAATCATCCTAAATGACTTCTTTTCATCCATTCCATAATTGAAAACTAACCATTATTTAATACAATTATTGGGTGAGCAACGACCAATGAAATCCTCAATGAATATCCCCCCTCTCTCTCTCTTCTCTCCCCCCCTCTCTCTCTCTCTCTCTCTCTCTCTCTCTCTCTCCTCTCTATATATATATATATATATATATATATAATAAGTTTGCCCATATATGCTATCTGTCTATCTATGTATCTATCTATTTATCTACATGTCCATATCTATGTATTTATCTATATATCTATCTATCTATCTACCTGTTTGTATGTATATATGTATGTATGTATCTATTCATTTATCTATCAATCTATTTATATGTCTATCTGCTGGTCTGTTTATCTGTCTATATCTATATATTTATATGTATGGGTGACTATCCATATCTATCTATCTGTCTATCGATCCCAACCAATAACATATATATCAGCCGGTTGTCCGAGCATTTCCATTACAAAAAATATATAAAATTATCTATTTGACCCGTACATGCAATCCAAACAGATACTTCAACCCCGGATCAAAGTGCTCCTGGGAGTAATGGCAATGAAAGAGGGCACCATATTGTAGCAGATCTTGAACCTCATCATTAGATGCAGTTTAGTGCCATATCCACGACACATTGTTTATTTTTCTTTTGGTTCTTTTTTGTGGGGGGTCTTATTCCTTTGCAGGGTATATTCTCTAAGCCTCGCTATCAGTGGATGCTGCCTGATAATACCGTAGCTTAAAATGGATTGCTATGTAATGTTTCTTCACTGGTACTTATCACTGGTAATTCACTATATTGGTGGATTAACAACAAGAGGGATTATGTTGAATGTTTCTATAAAATAATGTATTTTATCCATCTCTTCATTTCATCATTTATATATTTATTTAAATATAGAATAAAGTATAAAACTGGATAAAACTCTCA
>CM042137.1:4015790-4040559 GCA_023376005.1 Doryteuthis pealeii
AAAAAAAAAAAAAAAAAAAAAAAAAAAAAAAAAAAAAAAAAAACAAAAAAAAAAACAAAAAAAAAAACAAAAAAAAAAAAAAAAAATGAGACTTTCCAAATCGTCGAGCGTGAAGCCAAAATGTAAATCCTATTACTATGGTCGCTATCACCGAATTTCTTATGTCTTCCTTTTATTTCCATAGAGGTCTCTCACTGTCCCTAATGCAGTTCGTCACCTCACCTAAATAAGTTTTTTATTTTTTTTTTTGTTTTTTTTTTTCGAGTTCATTCCGTTTTTATATAAGAAGTAAGCAAGAAAGATTGAGAAAAAGGACATTGCCTACAAAGAAGAATGATGGTAAGAAAGAAAGAAGAAAGAGAGTAGGGCTAAATATGTTGAGAGGGGTAAGCACGCGGAATCCATTCACTACTATCTGTTATCACTCGAACATAATGACAAAGATGAAAAGAACAAAGATAAAAGAAAAATGAGTGAGAGGCAGAGAAGAGAGAGAGAGAGAGAGAGAAGAGAGAGAGAGAGAGAAGAGAGAGAGAGAGAGATCAGGTCATACTTTTAACAATATTGAGACTATTTTCGCAAAACTCTGAAGTAAACATCAAACGCTGTAATAATTAAATTATAATTACTCTGAGGTTATATCCACAGGTCCCTAGTTAAAGCATTTAATATTAATACACAAGGTTTTATTTATGTCTAAGTGGTGCATCAATTACGTCACCGTTACGTCAAATTTACAAATTTTTTGACGGATTTATTTGACTTATCAAAACTCTTGATTCATCAAACTCTAACAGTAGATACCCTTTGGGTCACAGTGCGCACTCGAATATAAAAAATGAAGAGGCGTACTCCACTCTTACCAATTTCCAGAAACCTAGATCCTTACAGTGGCACCCCTTTTAGGGAATCTCATCTCTCTGCATGGTAGACACTCGGAGTCTGTATAGCCCCGGCTGACAAGGCGGACGTGTTACTGAAAAATAGATCTATCTAATATATGCTATCTATAGTTCAACCAACTAGTAAATTCAGCCAAGGAAAATTTACTATGTAAGTTAAACTAAACCAACGAAGAAAATATAGAAGCCTATCCTAATAAAACGTAGCAAATCTCACGAAGAGAAGAAAGCAGCAATATCGGCTTAATCTTTAACGAAATGACGTATTCATACGCAATAAAACAAATGAGTACGGCCTGCCTTGGCTATCGAGTCGTGTGCCTTGTCCTCTACACTCGCCAATATTTATCGATGACAGCATAACGATTGGCGACGGTCAGACACGAGATGATAACATCAGCCGCAGTTTCGGAATATGGTTTGACAATTTCGCTGATGGGAAATAAAGTGTCAATGAGAAGCTCTATTACAAACCTGAATCTGCGCGTTTCTTTTATTTTACTCTTCTCTTAATTATATCTGCCGCCATAGTCTTTTTTCGTCACTGCTTCGGCATTAAACCCTTCTTTCTATTTCGTTGGTTCTTTTTATCAAACTCCTGGACTATCGGTTAATACTTTGTATGTTCTTACTTCTGTAATATTGTTTTTACATATGTAACTCGTACGTAACGGTTATCGTCCTTGGAAATGATTCGGCTACTGATTTTCAAATCGGACGAGGCTGTTTGCATTTCAGCTGTTAAGATAATGATAGGCTGATACCTTTAATAAAAGACATGAATCCAAATAAAGCCTCCCCCGCCATAACGTTATTCTCCTTGGAAATGGATGCGACTTGCTTTAAATCCTGAACGAGCTGTTTGTAGTCCAGTGCATATATTATAATATAAGTTCTCAATACCTTTAATAAGGCAGGGACCCCAACTAGTCTCCCCCTTCACAAGGTATCGTCCAATGAAATGGATTCGGATGATTTGATTCAAATCCTGGACGATGCTGTTGCATATCAGAGTTAATAATTATTAGAGTTAATACTTTAGTTTAAAGGCATGCATGCAACTAAGTCTCTTCCCGCCACAGCTATGAATTTAAATAATAGCATATTGGGTATCAGGTTGGCTCAGTCGTTTTAGCATCCGCCACGGAACCACAAGGCTCCTGGGTTCAGTTACCTTGCCTTTGCCATTCAGCGCATGAGTAGTGCAGCTTGAATTTTTTTGTGGTTGAAGTTGAGAGCCTGATGGTAGGTTGAGTTCAATTCATACGCAAAAATTAATCTTCCCTGGTCTATCGCTAGTAAAAAAGTGTATAGACTTCCAACGTCGGATGAATACCGACAATAGGCCAATTACCTAATTTACTTTGCCATCTAGTCTAAGAGAAGAAAAACTCTGAATTCAAAGCCGTTGCATACAGCTGAAAATGATCGATCTTGGTAGGGCAATCTATTATGGTCTATCGGGGAATTTTGGAATAAAAAATAAAACGGTAATCGGATTTCTATGGAGAAAGAGAAGAGACAAAAGGAAATCGAGATGATCAAAGGTTAAAGTTTGGAAGAGTAAAACACACAACGGCTGCCAGGCTAATGACCCGAAATAGAGTTTAAAAATAAAAACCGAAATATCCGGTTTGACCGGGAAAACGAATGTGACGCCGGCGAGAAACGGCAGAGAAGAGAGATCTTTCTTTTTTCGGCTTGACCTGGTGGAGTCAGACGGGCTCCCGTCCATGTATAAGGTTTAGGATAGTAGTACAGAGATGATATTTATGTTAAGAAGACTATCACAATTTGACCATACCCTGTCTTTCTTTCTCTCATCTTTCTTCGATCTGAAAAAGACCACGAGCCTGAAAGAAATAAACAAACCCTTGTGACTTTCAGTACGTTGTTTCTAACTAACGACTATTACTACTATAACGACGACTACTACTACACTAGAATTTGGCCTCTATGCAACATTATATCGTTCTTGTACGTTCTTTGTCATAGCCTGTTCGTGGCAGAACGGCTTCGCGTAAATTACACACAACACACACACATACACACACATACATACACACATACACACACATAGACACACACATACACACACATACACAAAGCACAACCACACATAGCAACACACAACCACACACACAACCACACATACATATACTACACACACATACACAACATCATAAGGAGCGTGAATTGTATAACGGTTATCACATACGGAATGGCAATTGTGACCCGCAGTCAAATCGTGCGGAAGAAACTGTTTGATTTATTTCAAGATAATAACTTTGGAAAAGGCAGGAATCCATCTGTCCACGAGCCTTGGTGGTCCACATCCTGTTCGTAACGAATAGCTTGGGTTAAATATGCTACTTCTGTTGTCGAATCGACATACACACACATACACACACATACATACATACGCACACACATACACACATTCATAAGGAGGTGACGGTTATCGACATACTAATGAATTGGTGACCCGAGTTCAATCGTGGAAGAAGCTGTTTGGATTTTAATTCAAGATAATAACTTTGGAAAAGATGAATCCATCTGTCCACGAGCTTATGTCACATCCTGTTCGTAACGAATAGGTTGGGTAAATATGTACTTCTGTTGTCGAATAAACACTGTCCTTGCCTCTTTAACTTTCTTATTCCATTGATATTGAACATATCTATGTTCAGTAAACGGTAGAACTGAGGGGAATATATTCAACATTTTAACTGGTGAGTTTTTGCTTGCTTAGATACACAACATTTTGGAGGCACTTTGTGCAATGGTTATCATTGTAGAATATAGACTCTTCGACCCGAGGTCAAATAATGGAATTTTTTTTTGATAACGCTAATACTCTTGTGATAGGTATGCATCCAACTATTCTCTCTCCAGCTATGGGTAGATAGTAGGTTATATTTGTTAGGTAACTAATTTACGAAAAATAATTATTTTATCTTTTTAACCTATAGATGGAGCTCCAAAAGGTACTACCACTCCGATGTCTGGGAGTATAGCAATATAGGGGTACTCCACACTCACAAGAGCTCCAGAAGTTGAAACTCACTAGATGCAGTTTAGATGGGAGAATGAAAAACCTTTTAAACACACGCAGGATATTGATCTCATGTCATATCCTACTTCATGCAGAGGTTAGGGAATTATGTATATAGATAAACAAAATTCAAAGTACCCCTTTTTTAATTGGATACGGTTTTGATGTTTTGTTTTACGGCAAATCAATACATTTCTGTCATTTAATGCCGAATCAAATCATTTTTGTATTCGATTTCTTACTGTACCTTTTTGCTTAAATGGTTACCCATCTTAGCATTGAACGCGCATATCTTTGCTTAACTTCGGTGATCTAACGGGGACCGGTGCTTTCAACGTAATTTTACCAGAAGCCAATTTTGGATATGAACACTGGCATTTGGTGAGTAAGTCTACAATTTTAACTAGAAAATAATCCATCAATGCAGGATATATGGCCTAAGCTAAACAGACTTAGGTATCACTGTTACAGGGCCCTACCCCTAAAATTATTCACTCTTCATCCTCGTTTTGCTTCTAGATTTTATTGCAATCTCGATCCTCGCTCTTTATTGCCATTTGTGTATCGATTATTATTGTTCAGTTTTGTAGCTTTTTTCTTGTCTATTTTTTCGGTTACCAGATCATTTCTAGTTATCCGTTTCAACATCTATCTTATATAACGGAGATTGTGTGTTTTTCTGTCTGTAATCGAAACAATATTACTAAAGACATTACCTTAGTTATTTACGTCACATTTTCCATTATTTTTTATTATTTAAAACCTCAATTATTAATAAGATGTTTTTACATTAGTAATACTGTGGCTATATCTACATACTAGTAACATGCAATTATATTTATATATACAACAAATAGCAGTTTACAGTGTGAACGGGAGGATAATTTTCATATTAATATTAAAAATTTGATTTTAATAAATATGTGCTTAGTATAATTGATTTTTAATTGTTTTTGTTTTTCTTTAATGAATATGAGCAAACATCTCAGGGATAAATCTTAAAAGAAATTATTAACAAGAATAAATAACTGTAATTGTATTCTTTACTTCCTATTTTAACTAAATTAGAAGAATTTAGCAATGAAAGACGGAGTGATAGAAGAGTAAGTTTCAGTTGTTCTATTTTTTTTATTATATCCTCCTCTATTTCAATTCTTTTATCAGCATCTTATTTAGTTTCATTAGCCTTTATAATTTTATACAATATTTTAATACATTAAAACTTAAATACTTGAACTATATGTCCAGTTCTTTATAATAATGCTTATATTTACAGCTTCTCTGTCGGCAGATCTTAGACTACGCTTATAGTATCCCCTTCAGTGGTGTTAAGATACACGTTTCAAAAAAGGGGTGTTCTGGGTATTGCATCTGATGGTGAGTATACATGTCTGGAAATCTGGGGGGGGGTATGGAGTACCCCTTCATTGGGATAACTCCCTGGCCTAACTCAAAGGTGTAGTACATGTTAGGGTTCCGGATATAGGTAAAACACATCTGTTAGAAAAGTATTCGTATGCGATAGAATTACTTGATGCTATATAACCGTATAATATTTGTATCAAGAATAGTTATTTGAATTGATATTTTACTAAGGGTTACTATCATTAGTTACTTGAAACTTTATAACTGTGTGCAACAAATTATTTATTAATTGATGTAGTTACTGAAGCCATATGATTGTCAGTATTAGATAGACTATTGAAACTATACAAATTGTCCAAAATATTTGTATTAGGAAAAGTCTTTTGGTGTTTTTTACTAACGTGCTAGACGGTGACATATAGTGAGTTCGAGTTCCAGTCACGTTATTACGCTCACTTCCGAGCTAATGTCATTGGAAAATGTATGAACTCTACCCAGCTATGCGTTAGATAGTACCACTACTGGTATTGAACAAGGATGTATTTCATATTAAATAACCCACAAAGGTTGGTATGCCATTAAGAAACATACGGATATTTGTATTAGGTAGGATACGTATTCTAATTCCCGCCGGTTTTGTGTTTTGTTCTATCTTTATTTCCCGGGCGATTCTTCATTGTTATCGACAGTAATGATTTATCTTGTATGTATTTACCTGACCCTAACACAAGGTCAATTTTTAAGTGGAGCTTGTGAGAGATTTGAATTCAGAGTTTTAATCATGCCTAAAGGCCTTCATCTTTTTATCCATATTCCATCCTTCAAACTAATAATTATTTAATGAATTATTGTGTGAGCAACGACAAACGAAATACCCAGGAATATCTCTATATCTATCTATTTATCAATCAATCTATCTATTTATCTCCTTTTCAAAATATCTATCTATCTATCTATCTATCTATCTATCTCTCTCTATATATATGTATTTAACAATCCCAGTCGCTAAAATATTCATCAGCCGGTTACATTAGTATTTACATAACAAATTTTTATAAACATTCTATTTCATCTATATACAAGGTCGTCATTTAAGCAAGGATTTAACAGGTTTGAATTCGGATTTTTCCTTCTCCTACACCGGTTGGCTAACCAAGGTTAAATATCCCAGTCTGCCCTAATATTAGCCATCTGGATGGGAAATACGTCTATTGAGTGGACTATTATCGGTATCACTGGAGAATGAGGAAGTATATCACCTTTTCACTAGCGCTAAACCTGGGAGATTGTTTATTGTGTCTGAAGTGGAGCACCACACCTAATATCAGCTATCCACATTATCGCACAGATCTAATCTGTGCTACTCATGCGTTGAGTTGGCGAAGGCCGATATCAAACATTGAAGCTTGTAGTTCCTTGGTAGATGCTTAACCGACAGAGCTAAATCATAAACAGATGAGATGAAAATCATTTTTTTATTTACTAACTTAATTAATTGGTTAAAAAATATTCCTTAAGCAAACCTTTCACATTTATCAATAACATATTTAAATATAAGACTTTTTTTTTTAGATTTAAGAACATAAATAAACCTATCTACTCCTAAAACTGTTGTTACAGATGAGCCTAAGTGAATATCTCTTAGTATTATGGTGATTCGGTGTCTGTCTATAATCAAAACTACGTCACTGCTTATGTTACAATACCCTCATGAATTGCATGAGTTTATCAATGAGTATTTAATTTATAGTCTAAATCATTAATACATAGAATAAATCTTATCAATGATGTCTCCATAAAAATCTGAATTAGATTTTCCTCAAAACAGACCATTTTATTAGTACACAAATCCGTAAGTCACATGGGTAAGCGTGTTCCATTTACAATAAATTATAATCTATTCAATTCAACCTTGTTTACTTCCTATTTGGGTGGGAGAAGCTCTTACTGTACGATAAAGTTAGATTTTGTGTCTAGTATGAAAATTAAGAGGAACTTCTATCCAAAATTGTTAGCATGTGAGAACAAAGCGAACTCGGAAACGTAACGTAGCTTGAATATCCTTCTTCTCTCCTTCCGGATTTAATGATATATCCAGGTTTACCGAGTGGATTTGCATGTATCTTTTAATGTTTGAGAGTGTTTCATTTTTTTTATCAGTTGTAGAAATAAAAAAGAACAACGGAAACTGAGAAGATTTTTGTATTGAGTTACAAACATTTTTTTAAGTAAAATTTGACTACATTTATAATCATATTATTCAAGATGGCGAAGTGTGAGTCATCGCCAGGCGCAGTTTTGAGCTAATATTAGAGAAGCAAGATAACAAAAGATAATCGAATATTTTTCTTACTCGTATTTTTCCTGTCAAAACTGACGCGTGACAAATGGGCCAGACGACGAACTGTCAAGAATACGTTATGGCTTTTTTTTCTGATGGAAGGAGAAACAGAAGATTAAATCTAACATTAGAATATAAGAACTAAAATATCGTACACACACACACACACACACACATACACACACACACACATATATATATATATATATATATATATATATATATGACTGTGTGAGCGGGTGAGTGGGTGCGCGTGTGTGTGAGTGCATTTATGTAAGTGCTTTGGTATAAGATAGAAAAAGAGTGTAATGGGGATTGGTATATATTTTAGAGCATATTTGTTGCAATGTTTCTCTTTTACAAGTAACAATAGCCTCTTCCACTTTTTTAAATCCAAGCTCTTTTTCAACATTTCTTGTAGCAATAAATTGGTGTAGTTTGTATGCATTCTTAGATGTAGCCTTGTGCCAAACTAATATCAACATACTAAATAACTGTTAGTCTAAACTTAGTAAATATTTGTCGCTCTTGAATTTCACTAGTAAATACTATTCTCAAGCGTATATAATATATATATATATATACATATATATATATATATTTATGTGTGTGTGTGTGTGGTGTGTGTATGTGTGTGTGTATGTGTTGTGTGTGTGCGTGTGTGTGTATGTATATGTATATATATGTATCTATATGGAAATCTGATCCATCTGATAGATAAGTGCATACACATATAAATATTATTTTATATAGTGCATATATATATATATATATATATATATATATATATATATATATATATATATGCGTGTGTGTGTGTGTTAGTCTAAACTTAGTAAATATGTGTTCCTCTTTAATTTCACTTGTAAATAATATTCTCAACGTATATATATATATATATATATATATATATATGTGTGTATGTGTGTCTGTCTGTGTGTGTGCGTGTGTGTGTGTATGTATATGTATATATATGTATCTATATGGAAATCTGATCGATCTAAGTGCTAATATAATATAGTGCATATATATATATATATATATATATTATATATATATATATATATATATATATATATATATATATATATATTAAGCAGGTTTTTTAAAAAATATTACAAAATATTCTTCTTTAGGATTTTCAGATGCAGATGTCTTCCAGAAACAATATATTAAACATATTTTTATAACTAACGTACAAACCTCTTCACTGAGTAAGCCATTAAAAAAAACTCCCAAACAAATAAGACACGCACCATGCTAAGAATCATTACAACCAATAATCCTCGTGAGTGACTTGGTTAAAAGCGCTTGGGTAAAAAATATGGCGCATTTTATCTACCATCTGAATCCCGATGAAGGGAAAGTAACAAAAAGACTTGAATGTTTACACTTGAAAATTGTAAAGAACAGATATTCCCTGGCCTTTAACAAAACCTACTTAAATAATAACCTGCGACCAAAATAATATATATATATATATATATATATAATATATATATATATTATATAATATATTGTATTTATATAGATAAAGGGTGGCTTGCCGGTGAATATCGGCACGATCGTTGGAGGTGCACAGAATCCAGGGGTTCATTCCGCGATAAAAAAATACAAAGTGCTCAAAAGTAGAGCAAATTTATCAAAGAAATGGATACAATAGAAACCTACTCGAGTTTTCACCGTTAGGATTATCAGGGTTAAATGTTTTCTATTGTCTTTAACCTGTGATGAGCTGGTAAAGTTATTTTTACAATTTAATATAATTCTTTCCTCTTTCCAATCTTACAAGATCCGAGGTTCAGTACTTATTTGGTTTCAACAATTTGGTTTCTTTAATGACATATCCACCTTTATAGGTTTGTGTACGAAGAATAAAGTGTTGGTCCTTATTGACTGTGGACATTTTCGTGGCTGTTAAGCCCCATGTAGAACAGACAGTCACGGTCGCCACGGCTGCAACTAAAGAACGGTCCAGTGTCTGGTGGCTTTGGGTCCTTTACCCTTGAGGGTGGAACTGGGAGTGTTTTTAAAGGAGACTACAGGTTTATTGGTGAGAAACCAGGCGTCACGCCTCCCAGCTAGAGTGGACCAAATGTAGTGGCTGATGTGACAGGGGGCAATGGATTTTAAGTCCTTGTAATGCTGCTGTGTAGGTTATTCAATGTCAAAATTATCCTTGTAGAAGAACAGTAGTGATACTTTTTAACTCATAGCTGGACAGATGAGATGTATATAACATTCTCAAAGGTATTTATTCGAAAGTGAATATACTACGACTGGAGTTAAATATATATATCTATATACACATACATGTGTGTGTGTGTGTGTGTGTGTGTGTGTAGAATGTGACACATGGTCAATTTCTTAAGCAGAGTTTAACGGTTTTAATTCAGAGTTGGTCCTTCTAGATTGGTTGCTTTATCAAGGTTTAAGAACCCAGTCTTCCCTACTATTTACCCATAGCTGAATGGAGAATAATTGGATTCATACCTTTTCCAAATGTATTAGCACTTTGTGAAATGCAAACAGTCTCAACCAGGATTTGAAATTGGGTCGCCCATTCCATTTCCTATGAAGGAAACAATTACACTATAGATTGTTATGTGTCTTTTTTAAACATACTCAATAGCCAGAGTAATTTACTTTGATGTGGGATTATTTATTTAAGTGTCTTGTTAAATTTATTTCAATGGGTATCCAGTGTAGATAGAACTCTCTTCAGTAGCAATAATACACGGACTAGCTTTACTAAATATATCCCAATTGTGAGAGAAGTCCAATGTGAATGTTTTGATAGGTTTTTGCAGTCACCAAGTCTCGTCTGCTCTCTTTTAACTTTCATAAATATTCACTTAGACCTACTTGGTATTTTAGTTTCATATACTTTCAATCCTCGTTTATTTATATCATCCTCAGAGTATAGTAGAAAACGCTTAAATTATTTCAACGAGCATGCCTCTAAATCCGATATTACTAAATAGTTTAGTTATTTGTTTTTATAGCAGATATCATTACGTGTTATCTCAACCAATGAGGTGAAAATAATCATCCTAAATGACTTCTTTTCATCCATTCCATATTTGAAAACTAACCATTACTTAATACAATTTATTGGTGAGCAACGACCAATGAAATCCTCAATGAATATCCCCCTCTCCCTCTCTCTCTTTGCATTCTCTCTCTCTCTCTCTCTCTCTCTCTATATATATATATATATATATATATATATATATATTAATAAGTTTGCCCATATATGTCTATCTGTCTATCTATGTATCTATCTATTTATCTACATGTCCATATCTATGTATCTATCTATCTATCTACCTGTTTATGTATATATGTATGTATGTATCTATTCCTTTATCTATCAATCTATTTATATGTCTATCTGTGTCTATCTATCTGTCTATATCTATATATTTATATGTATGGTGTCTATCCATATCTATCTATCTGTCTATCGATCTCAACCAATAACATATATATCAGCCGGTTGTCTGAGCATTTCATTACAAAAATATAAAAATTATCTATTTGACCCGTACATGCAATCCAAACAGATACTTCAACCCGGATCAAAGTGCTCCTGGGAGTAATGGCAATGAAAGAGGGCACCATATTGTAGCAGATCTTGAACATCATCATCAATGCAGTTTAGTGCCATATCCACGACACATTGTTTTTTTTCTTTTGGTTTTTTTTTTTGTGGGGGTCTTATTCTCTGCAGGGCATATTCTCTAAGCCTCGCATCAGTGGATGCTACCGGATTATACCGTAGCTTAAAATGGATTGCTATGTAATGTTCCTTCACTGGTACTTATCACTGGTAATCATCACTATATTAGGTGTATTAACAACAAGAGGGATTATGTTGAATGTTTCTATAAAATAAATGTATTTTATCCCATCTTCATTTCATCATTTATATATTATTTCAAATATAGAATAAGATATAAAACTGGATAAAACCTCACGACTTTGAATTGTAAGCTTTCGATACTCGAGTAAGTAATTATTCTATTACTATTCACATTATTAAAAGAAATAGCTAAACATGTTGAATACTAAATCAACTGAGAATCAAAAGCGTGAAACTCCGAGTCGCAAGTTTCATCCAAATTGATATTTGAAATAATATTGTGGCATTGCTTCTGAATACGTGAAATTCAAACACACACACACATGCAAAACACACACACACACACACACACACACACACACACACACACAATATATATATATAATATATATATATATATATATATATATATATATATATGAGAAGTAGACAAACAACAATGTGTTTGATATGGCTTTTAGCCGACATTTTTGAAATAATATGTGCTTAATTGAAGTCATACCTAATTTTGAAAATTAATTAATTGATAATTAATGAATTCGGCAGACATACCCGTTAAAATGTAAGGCTAAACAAATCGAGAAAAAGTCAATCTCTGTATGTACACTTCAGCCCATTAGGCCTCATCAGCTTAGCTATAGACAGGAAGACTGCTTTGTGTGTGATTCGAACCCTGACTGTCAATTTGACAGGCGGGGATTCTAACCATTACACCAGCTGGTTTTCCCCATATTTTTCGTTTGTTTTGAACTTAGTTATATTCCACTTTTGTGAATATATATATAATATACATATATTATATATAATATATATATATATATATTATGCCGTTAATAGCTATATATTGTGTATAAGAAGTAAATTATATTTGTGGATGTGTATATGCATGTATCATGTGTATGCATATAATGGATTGATTTTGGACATTTCACTTTCTCACTTTTATCAAATCCCTCAAATTAAAGGGGCCGTCAGTTCGCACTACTAATGGCCACAGGGCTAGAGAAAAGCGGGAAAAGATGAGCGCGCATTAACCAGTTCTAAAGATGGCGCACCTCACCAGATACCTACAAAACGCTGTCAGCCATTTTCCATCTCACGCGGCCAACAAACCCCCGGCAATCATTGGCCGCAGAAACGTGTGTGGCATTAAACGGTCTGTTGGCGCGAAACTAACGATAAGTTCAGAAACGGGAAGAAGCAGAGGCGCCCCTGGCGTTATCAAATATCATAATTTCACAGTCGTCATAGTAAGTGTATAGGGAGAGACCAAATACTTGATTTTGGCCGTTTTGCCGATTTATTTGATCGATGCTAAGCCGGTCGTAACTTCATTCTGATTTGAGCAGCCTTATTCAGCGTTGTTGATGCAATTCTTTGTGGATGTTCGAGTTAGTGTTATTCGAATATTGGATTTCTTTTCAATTCCGTAGTTTCTCTTGTTTTCTCCATTGTTGTAAATGAGATTTTTGAAATTTTAACTATCATTGACGCATCTCATGACAAAGAAAATATCTTCAAGTTTGGTTTTTTCTACTAATTACATTGAAGAACATTAAAACGTCTCTGTCATACAGAAAATGATCTGAATTATTTCAAGAAAATCATTTTTGATTGCAATAATTTTCCTCCTCTCCACCTCTTCCTATTCCCCCTCATCTTCGTCCTTGTTGTTGTTGTTGTTGTTGTGTTGTTGTGTTGTTGTTCTTCTTCTTCTTCTTCTTCTTCTTATTATTATTATTATTATTATTATTATTATTAATACACTTGTGTGCCACAATCTGTCACCAACCCAGATAAATAATTGTGAGGGAATACAGAAAATAAAATAAAAGAGAGGGAAGAGATATATAAGTTGAAAGAGATAAAGTGGGAGGAGGAGAGAGGGGGTATTGGAGCGATAGCGAGAAAGCATAGAGAAAGTGGGAGAAATATATATATATATATATATATATATATATATATATATATAATATATATATATAGAGAGAGAGAGAGAGAGAGAGTGAGTGAGAGAGAGGGGGAGGGGGCGTAATGATAGATGAAGACGGAGGAATGGTAGAAGGATGGTAGATAGACAGTGAGAGGGTAGGGAAGAAGAGAGGGAAGGAAGGGAATATATAGAGATGGGGAGGAAGTTAGTGAATATATATATATATATATATATATATATATATATATATATATATATATATATATATATATATATATTCAAAGCCTCCGCACGAGCAGAATGTGACACAAAGTCAATTTCTTAAGCGGTGTTCAACAGGTTTGAATTCAGAGTTTTCCTTCTCCTCGACTAGAGAGAAGAAGAAAGAAAAAAAAAGATTTGGTCTAATTCATCTGTATCAATGGAAGGAAAAGAAGGGAAAAGATAAGTTAAATGTACAAGAAATGAATGCATATGTTCGAATGTTACAACCTGTCGTCAAATGAATAATAGCCATTCCTTTTGATTGAGTGGAAAAAGGGAAGAAAAAGTACATGCTATATATATCAGCAAGAGAAAGAAAGAAAAATAATAAAAAAAAAAAAACACAGAGTGGGCAGTGGGTGGGTGCTGAAACTATGATACGAATTAGCGTATCATCTCCTTGATTGGAATGTAGAGAGAAGAGAGAGAGAGAGAGAGAAGAGAGAGAGAGAGAGAGAGAGACAGACAGACAGACAGACAGACAGACAGACAGACTGAATGAAAGAAACAGAGACAGTGCAGAGACAGAGATAAAAACAGAGAGAGGGAGGGAGGTAAAGTTGAATAAATATCAATACACATTTTACATATTGCAATAACTCTTATGTATAGATATCAAACTTTGTAATAGTTATACTATCCCACTGTGGTATATTCATGGGTCCCACTAAATACTGTTATGCGAATTTTTCACACTAGCGTTAGCTGTTTTGTTTTCCAGTGAAGTCTTCTCAGGTCTCCAGCAATTTTCTGAGTATACTAGACCATCTTAAGAATGCTATTGTATGGATTATTTCAATTCTTCCTTTGATTTCCAATTCCTCCAGTATTTTTCCAAACTCTTGGAGCAGTTCCAAGGGCATCAACAACAATTGGTATCACCCTCATTTCTCCTGTTGCTCAGTTTCTTAATTTTTGGCAAGGTCAAGTATTTGTCCATCTTTTTCTTTTTCTTTCATTTTCATCGGTGTCGCGGGAGACAAAATCCACTAGTTGACAAGTTCTTAATTAATACTAGTGTGGTTTTCATGGCTGGATAAGTGAGCAAAGGATTTATGCGTTTCATTATTAATAAGGATTCCGATTTGTGCATTCGGTTGGAAGTTACAAATTTGATTTTTGCGCAATTCTTAGTGGATTAAATTTCCATCCAGTCTAGCCTAGTCTTGTACTCTCGATGTGCTCAATTGTTACATTCGCTTATCACGTGGTTACCCGTTTCATATCAGTCTACTCATCCTTCAATTGCTTTTCTGTTGTGTCTTATCTATTTTTGCTTTGATATAGTTTCTTCTTACGGTATTGTCTTCTGATGCATTTATGAGAGAGTCTGTTTCTCTTGAGGTTTCTTTTTCTTAATCACATTCAGTTCTTATCATGTGTAATCTCTCCAATTTGTCGCTGAAATCATCAATATAATTGTTTTTCTTCTGATTTTTGATTTCTAGTATTTGTTGTTCTTCTGTTTGTCCATATGCTGCAATTTCTGCTATTTGTTGATGTAATTTGTCTTTCGTTGCTCTTTTTAGTGTATTTTGGATTTTCACCTATCGGACATTGTCCTCCTGCTGTTAATTCACTTTTCAGCTTTCTTCTTCTCTTTCTTCTTCTTCTCTCTCTTCTTCTTCTTCTTCTTCTTCTTCGTTCTTCTTCTTCTCATTATTATTATAATTATTATTATTATTATTTATTATTATTATGATTATTAGTAGTAGTAGTAGTAGTAGTAGTAGTATTCACATTTTAATTAGTTTTTATTGTTCATTTATGTTTTCAAATATTTCCTTTGGTTCCTATTTTATCACTTTTTTCTCTCGTTTCTCTGCTTAATCTTTCTGCATTTTATTTCATGATCATTCTTTTGATAGTAATAACATCATCATTATTTTGCATTACTTCGTTTTATGAAGGGAACTAAGATTCCCATTTGAAATCCAACGCCGATGGCTGACTTTAATGTGGTAAATGAAATAGCAAACCGTTCCACTTATACGCTTCGAGGTATAGAGTCACAGAACTTGAATTGTACCCCGATTTTGATGTCGTTTGAATAACTCAAATAGCATTGCTTCTACCACTTACTGTTGGGTACATTTCTTGCTGTTCGCGAATGTGTTAATAATTGAAATCGACCTTTGTTTGAATTGACACAAAACGTTAGAGGCAATACTTACCTGTAAAACTTGCTGATAATGTTACCGTTTTCGATATAAAGTGTTGAAAGTTTTGTTTTTTTGTTTAACGGCATATCAACTTCTAAAGGTTTATTAATGCCAAATTTGATTCATATTGAATTACAATCATAACTAAGAGAAGGAGATTCAAAAAATTATCTGCAATCTTGTGTTATGGAAGCCGAGCTCATGTGTAGGATTTGCTAGGCAGAACCATAATTTATCTGCAGAAAGCAAAGCTATCATTGAGGTTAAATCGCCGCTTCACTATTACATCTTAAGCTTGCTAAATATTCTCATCAGTGGTGGAAGTTGACTGGTTCTTGCTCCCTCTTCTTGAGTTATGCTTGAACGGCAACTTTTAAACACGCTTCTAGTACACTGTTTTCGTATTGTGCTAAAAGCCTTCGATGAATTTCAGCCCAGACATTCCTTCGACCAGAGAAATCGGTTCACTTCCTTGGTGCATACTTCTTGTTAAGCGACTATATTTACACAGTAAAGACAGTAATAAAATGGCGTGATTTGTTCTTAAACTTGAGCCATGACAGACAGTGTCAATTATAAGCAGACATGTACAGAAAACAGTGTAACATATTAATACAATATGTTTATGAATGAAAGCGAATAATATTTTACTCTCTCTCTCTCTCTCTCTCTCAGCCTTCTCACTCATTCTCTCTCCAATCGGCTGGCACGTCAAGCCTAGCATATATGATTGCCCCAACCTATTGCCTTATGGCAGCCCAACCCTTTTTATCATATGGTGCTGAGGCGGTGGCTGTGGTTACATGTCCTGGGAATGACGTTAAACTCTATCTGATGGTGAGGTTCAGTTTTGGAGGTTTGGGGAATGTGGAGCACCGTTCATCACATTGCTCCCGAACCACTCTGATCCGAGTGGTAGTACCCGTTATGTTCCCATCTATGGTTAAATAGAAAACATGAGTTTATAAACAAAATTGTATTATCCATTAAAATATGAAATTATTTCAAAACTTTGTTAACATTAACATTTTTTTACCAATAGAAGTATTTGGCATTAAAAATACCAAAGGGTTGACATGCCGTAACACCAACAACCAAACAAACATTCCTTTCTCTCTCTCTCTCTCTCTCTCTCTCTTCGGTCTCTCTCACTCATTCTCTTCTCCCCTCCTTTCCCCCTCTCTGTCTCTCTGTCTCTCTCTTTTCTCTTTTCGTATATATTCAATATTTATTTCCTTTTTGACAAATAGACTTCTATTTGCTAGAGTCATTTGTTGCACACGGTGTAAATATATGTATTCTTATCAAATACAAATAATTTGCATAGTTGTATGATTTACCGTATTTCTATGCAATACTTACCTGTACAGATGTTAATACTGCATCTACGGTGCAGTATTAGCAAGCTGTACATGCAAGTATTGGCCTCTAGCGTATGTGTCATTCGAACAACGGTCGATTTTTTATATCAATACATAGTAGGATTTTCCACCCAGATATAATATTGATGGATATAAGTGACAAAATTGCAATAAATCGATTTACAAATCAAATGAATTCATGAAGGGTGTAATGCACGAGTCTTCATTTTTTGAGAAGGCTCGTTTGCTGGAAAATCTAATTGATTATGATTTTTACATTGGGACCATAGAATTTCGCAACTTTCAGTAATTCAGACTAATTTAAAGGTGTCTTCAAGTATAGATTGTGTCTTATAGTAATATTTTAGGTTGGTTTGTTTTTGTTTTGTTTGGTTTAGATTCTTGATTAATGGAGTATCAACCTTAGTGGGTTAATAATGCTAAAGCCATTCTTGTAGAAGAACAGTAGTGATACTATTTAACACATAGTTGAGAGATGAGGATGATTCATACATTTCTCATGCTTTTAGTCTGAAAGTGAAATTATACCGAGACTGGAGTTCGAACTCGTTATTAAGATGTTACCGTCCAGCACGTTAACCATGATGGGGGAGATCCCCACCCCTGTAAATCTTAAATCAACAGTTTTAGTTATATTTTTTAATAATGAGAAGCTCAATAAATTGTTTTTAATTGGTGTTTTATGTATGTTAGAGATGAGACATGATATGACATTAATCCAAGCCAAGATAAAACATGTTTTTTTGTCTTAAAAAAAGGAGTAAATTAAAAATAATATTAAATAATGTTGGAAACTTTATTCACTGCTCAGCAAACTTTGGAGAAATCGATTTTTTCTCCAATATTGATAATCAAACTGTGAGATCGATTGCGTTACTCGAATCGCCAACGCAAGAAAAATATTATTTGCTTCGTGCGAAAGAGATTATCGTTTATTCTTTCGTTTTTTCTTATTTAAATGTCTTTTTGGTTATTAAATGGAATTTTACAGAATTAGAATCCGCAAAAGCAAATCGATTTTCAGACAAACACTGGTTAATTATCGATACATTTTTTTTAAACATTCTATTTTTTTTTAATTTAAAGCTGTAAAAACAGCACATTATAAAAAATGAGACAAAACATAAAATAAATTTAAAATCTCTCGAAAAACTAGTCATTTATTAAAGCAAAAACAAAGACCAACTAAAACGGAATGAATGGACTCTTGTTATATAATTAGTACAATGGTAGATATAAATGTGTAACTTTCATAGTTGGATTGAAGAATAAGTGTTAAAACTATCTGATAAAATTACCTTTTTATTTGATATGACGAAAGTTCTCAGCGCTTTATTTCATGTAAAAACGAGAGTACAGATAAATTAAAAAAGGAAAATGCAAAAAACTTTTCATATATCTAATTTTTTAAACATTGCTTTTTAAAAGATCCATAGATGAGGATTAAAAAAAACAAACGTTAGAACTAAAAAACTTCTGAGATGTATTTACGAGTAGGATGTGACACAAGGTTGGTAGTTATTTGGATACTATTAGCATATCAAACATTGGTGAGTTATTTTTGCCGAAGACATTTTGTTTTATTCATTTCATGATGGGTATTGAACATTTTTTAAACACAATTTTATAAACATTCTTAAACTCATTTTCTTTCTATTAAACATAGATGGGAACTCTCTCTGGGTCAACGGTGACCTGGGAGTAATGGCGATTAAAACGCGTTTCTCCATACTCTTAAAACTCAAAATTTGAAATTACACCATTGGATACAGTTTAACGTCATAGCCGGACATTTAATACCCTCAGTCACCGCCTTCTAACACATCTATGATAAAAAGGGTTGGGTCTTTGCCACAAAGTATAGCGTTGGGACAAGATCATATAAGCGCTATAGGCTTGGATGACGTGACCGGCGATTGATCGGAGTGGCCTCTCAGACCGCCTGTCTCGCCTAAATATGTGGAGTGTCCATTGCCATGGATACTCAGCCCAGAGATTCCTTCCGTTCGCGTCACGGATCACCACAAACTAATAACTGGTGTCCCATTGGGGGAGGGGATTCTACTCCACTTGCAGGGTACAAATCTACCACACGAGAGCCTTTGTTTATATGTAATTGAAACATATTTAGCAGTCTTTGATTTAAGGGAATCCAGGTCTTTAAATGAAAAGGCCAGTTTTAGCCATTTATTGATAAATCCTTATAAGAATGGGGTCTGGACTTAGAAAAAACGCCAAAAATTGATCTGAGCATTAGTGAAAAGGGATAGACTCCCTCGGTGTCTGGCTGATACCCGACTTTAGCCAATCTGACTGACGAAATTACTTACTTTACTGTTTATAAAATAATCATGTTAATTGTCTTGTTTTTTTTATTTGTAGGGTTTCAATATTAAATATACAATTATTAGATCTTTAAAAAAAAATTATATTTGGTTTGTTAATTATTTCGTATTTAATTTTAAAATAATTCAATGAGTAATTAGATATAAAATTTCAAGGAGTAAGTTTAATTAAATCTGCGTTCTTTTCTGATCCAGTGTAGTACATATTTCACTTGAAATTAACAACACACACACACACGACAGCACACAACACATACCTCACACACACCACACACACCAAAAACAAAAAACAACACAGAAAAAACAAAACAAGTATAGAAAACATGAATTGGCGTGATGATCAATCATAGTTAATCTTGAAACTATTCCGAACAAGCTGGAGGTTGACAATTGGTTGAAATGAGATTCTGCAGAATAATGAGGGACGTCCAAACAGACCACAGACCGCACGTCAGAAATATTTAGAAGAGAAGACTTTGCTGTACTTTCGGATTTTATTGAAAGACCACATTGATTTCTGGTATGAATAAATCCAATAAAGATAATTATCTTCCGAATTAAGATGTAACTTACCTACAAGATGGTTTCACCTCTTGGACTAGAAAACGATAGACGGGAACTAAATGCTGCGTGTCTTCCAGTGGAACAAATCCGTGTAAAGTAGCAGTTGTAAGCGGGCTACTATCTGCTATCACAAAACATATAAAGTAAGACGAACGAGATACGCTGGACACGTCTGGAGAAGGCAAGGACGAACTCATAAGTAGTACCACTCTGGATTACATAGAGACATCGACATACCAATTCCTCTACATCGGCGGATGTGACAGAAGGTCAATTTTCAAGCGAGTTTTACCGGGTTTGAATTCTCCTAAGACATTTGCCGTACCAGATTGAAGAACATTGTCCGCCTACTTTTTACCCATAATTGAAAGGAAATATGTCGGATTTCTAATCTTTTCCAAGGATATTAATGGCATATGAAATCAACCAGTCTGTCTAGGATTGGAACTCGTATCGCAGTGAGAAGAGAGAGAGAGATTAGAGAGAGAGAGAGAGAGAGAGAGAGAGAGAGAGAGAGAGAGAGAGAGAGAGAGAGAGAGAGAGAGAGTGTGTGTGTGTGTTGTGAGTGTTGTGATGTTGTGTTGTGAGTGTCGTGTCCCTGAGAACATTTCTGATAATGTTAATGAATCAGAGAGAAAAGTTCAGATATTTAGAAGGACTTGCTGTCTCTTGATCTCCAGTGAAGCTATGATGAGTGGATATAATAATAAGGTGAATATAAATTGCCCAAAGAGGATAAACAAACAGGCTTCAAACACATTAAATGGAACGACAACGTCATCGAGGCAAGCCATTTTTTTAAAATAGGATTATAACTATCTTTTCTCACCATTTTTTCTTGTCCATCTTTTTCTTCTACTTTTTTCCTTTTTTCTTTCGTCAATTCATGTTAATCGTTTTCTTTCTTTCCGTTCTAGTCTTTCTTTCTTATTCTTCTTTTCTTTCGTTTCCATTTCATTTTTAAGAAAATTTTTAATTATAAACCATCGAAGCAAAGAAAACGGAACTGCTCGTGAACAAGTGAAGAATTTCCACCGGACAAAAAGTTTGTTGTTTGCGGTGTATTCCCTGGTGCGCCAATCTAAAGAAATAAAGAAAATAAATGAAAAAAATAACGAAAAAGGAAAGGACAGGCGCTTGAAAAGAGAATGCGCGAACACTGTCATTTATTGTAGTGAGTGATAACTGGCGCATTTGGATCGTTGCCATTAATCAAGAAATCAAGATTGAATGAATGGATATTCGGGAAAGCCTTCAGATATGCTCTTATCAACAGCAAACTAGATAAATTAATAAAGCTGTCTTTTGTGGATGAAAGAAAATCAGCGAGGATAAACCACAATTCAAAGGCAGAATTATGTAAAACGTTATCATAGGAGAAATGCCCCACCCCCCCATATCAATTAATTAATAATTATTATATACGGCGATAACAGTTACTATATGTGTATAGCGTGTGGTACATATATATATAAAAATTATATATATATATATATATATATATATATATATATAATTATTATATATATGTGGTTTTGATGGCCCTTTAATTCACACTTGAAGAGACAGTAAGTGAACAAGTTACAGTATTATTATGCGAGTGCACAATATCTGTGACAGAGGTGATTAATTAAATATATAAACGACTGGGGAGAAAGAATGAATAGAAAAGAAGAAATAGAATGGATAAAAAAGAGATTTAGTAATATCACAATATCCAAAATGTTATTAAAATAAATTTCACTCTGATGAAGGTGAATCTTCTCTTGTGCCGAAATATTTTTCAACACAGATGAACTGCCAAAACACTATGTTAGAGTGATTTGATAAATTCATCTTTATTATCCTATTCTATCATTCTTTTCTATTAATTCATCTCTTCCTCATATTGTCGGATTCATTTCGCCCAATTTTCCATTTTACACACACACACACACACCACACTAAAATATATATATATATATATATATTTATATATCATATATAGTAATATATAGTATAATAATTATATATATATATATATAGTATGAGCACCCTTCGTGCAGGAACAGAATGCAACACGCAACTATATATGAACAGAAGTTTCCAGGTTTGAATTCGATTTTTGTTTCTTCTAGACTGAAATGCTTAACCCAGTCAGGATAAATGGAATACAGACACAGCACGTCTTAATCCATCCCATCAGATGAATCTAGATAGCAGACTGTATCCCTTGCAGAAGGGGTAGATATTCTTTACAAAATATGTCGTCTTTGAATAGGAAATAAACTGCATTGATGGTGAGGCCCCAGTTCTGGGTCGCATGAAAATGTGAGTATTTTCATTTCCAGTTTTTCCGAAGGGAACACTAACATATGAGATCCAATTCATGCGTAAATGATATCTATTAAATGTTATCTGTATTAGATAGGAAATTTGATGGATATTATCTGTAAACTTAGTTCTATTAAGAATAGTTTAATTAAAACTATTATGTATGGTAAAGATTATTAGTTAATTGAAACATATAATTATGCGCAATAAGTACATTATTAAATAGAAGTAATACTGACACATATCTATATTTATAAAATAACTTGAAACATATAATATGCGCAATAATAAATTATTAATAGAAGTACATACTTGACACCATATTAAGTATTTGAAATACGAATAACTTGAAACCATATAACTATGCGCAACTAATACAATTTATTAAATAGAAGTAAATTATTTGACACAATTTACGTAACTTTGATGCAATACTTGTAAACCTACTATAATGTGTCTAAATTGGTTTGTATTAGAAAGGAATGTATTAGATGAGGTGACAAAATTAGTTGTTTTAAGAAAGTGTAAAAAAAACTCATAAAAACAACTAAGAAAACATGTAAATAACTAAATTAATGACGCAATTGCCCATATATTAGCCATAAATAGCCGATAACTGCTTCGAAAAGACGTTGAATATAGTTAATCCCAAAGAGGTTTACTCGGGCTATTGGATATTTATCTAGTTATTGCAGGAATTTTGGTTAGAAACTTATTTATGTCTCCTTTTCTGTCGAATTTCTCTTTTTGTATACTAATGTAACTCTTTTACCGTCATCAACTACTTATTTGATGTTGTTTATTATAAGTGTATATTCATAAATTCTAGTGGCCTGACATTTCCAACAATTTCAAGTAATTTCAATATTAATTTCTTTCAAAACATTTATTCTCAGTTGACTGCTCACCATCTCACTCTACGCATTGTCATAATTCAGCCAAAACATGACATCATTTCTGTGCTAAATATCAGGTTTGAATTTTATCTATTATCTATATAATCTTATCTATCTATCTAATTGTTTTTATTTGTTTTTGTGTATGGCTTTTTCATAAAAAATGACATCAAAGTTTTATAGCTAACTTAAATTCCGGATCGCACCTTTTCACAGACAACTTATAGTGAGAAAAAAACGTGTCTTGTATTGAAAAATATGGTGCCGTATGCTGATGTGCTCTCTATTAACTCAGGGCATCCATCCCCTAGTTGTTAATTCTCCAGACACTGATGGTTACCCTAAAGTAGCCTCAATAAATTGTTTATGAGAATGACAGTAGTAATTTGGCCAGAAATTATACACTGGTATATTCGTTGGGTGATATATGTTCTAGAATTACTGTTAAAGTCACTTTTGTTCCACAGAGGCTATTAAATAAGTGAAAGTACTAATCTTTATAAATCCTAAAGAGTGCACTTGTTAGTTAATTATTAATTTCTTAATATTTGTGTACAGTAAGTATAGATAACTCCAAAATGGCTTGTTTAAGTTGCAGCAACGCTTGAAGGATGAGTGACAAGGCTTGACCTCTTCCATCCTTTCCGGGTGGTTTCCGTGAAATCGTGTGGAGGAACCCTCTTTCCGGTTTAGATAGAAATAGATTTTTAGTCAGTCGGCGATTAACACGACGTGTGGTGAGTTGTGTTATTTCACGCTCCGACTCATTCATGCGCAGTAGTACTGGTGGGGTTTTTGAGAATAAAATATGATCTATATAATTCGAAGTCTTGTGTTATTTTCATTAAAAAGCTACACATGACACAGGCTTATGACAAAGAAAATCTCATGTAGACCAGACACAAAGTTCTCAAGAGAAGTCAGAACGCTGGAGAGAGTGTTAGAAGAGACTAGAAGAACTAGATTCAAAGAAGCTAGAAAGACGACTGAAGAATAGAAGAAAGTTAAGAAAGAGTAAAGAGGTATGCAACACACTTACCAAAAGATTTAAATCGTATACGTCCGCATACCAGAGCAAAATGAACTAATGCTGCTACTTATGAACAAGTGCAATAATTATTTGTCAAGAAGTTTTTAGATTGAGACTTGGTATTATAAGTATATTTAGATTTTTCCGGACTTTTTGTCCTATCTAGTTATTGTTATATCACAACGTTTCGGTTGTATATCTTTGACTTCAGTCAGGTGTTTCAAGTCAAACTGAGAAGCGGCTTGTGAACTCTAGGTTATATTCTTGTCGAAGTCGGGGAAAGTTATGTCGAACTCGGGCAACCTTAATAATCTCGGAGATAAATGTAAGATGCTTCGCATGTCAGTGAACT
>CM042137.1:4040659-4043159 GCA_023376005.1 Doryteuthis pealeii
TCCAAACAAATAAGAACGCCCCATGCTAAGAAATCATTACAACAATAATCCTCGTGAGTGACTTGGTTTAAAAGCGCTTTGGGTAAGAAAATATGGCGCATTTTATCTACGACCATGCGTGAATCCGATGAAGGGAAAGTAACAAAAGACTTGAATGTTTACACTTGAAATTGGTAAAAACAGATATTCCCTATTGGCTTTAACAAAAACCTACTTAAATAATAACCTGTCGACCGAAAATAATATGATATAATATAGTAAGTAGTATAGTATATTGTATATATAAGTATATATATATATTGTATTTATAGTAGTGATAGTGGAAGGGGGTGGCTTGCGGTGAAATATCGGGCACGATCGTTGAGTGCGACAGAATCCAGGGGTTCATTCCGCGATAAAACAAATACAACAGTGCTCAATAGTCAAGTAGAGCTAAATTTATCAAGAGATAGATGGATCACAATAGAAGAACCTCCTCGGAGTTTCACCGGTTAGGATTGTTATCAGGGATTCAAATTTTTTCTATTGTCTTTGGAAGCGCTGTGATGGGAGCTGGTGAAAGTTCATTTTTAACAGATTTTAATATAATTCTTCCTCTTTCCCAAATCTTATACAAAATTCCGAGGTTCAGTACTTATTTGGGTGTTCAGATCAATTTGAGTTTCTTTAAATGACAATATCCACCTGGTTTATAGGTTTGTGTAGCGAAAGAATAAGAGTGTCTGGTTCCTTATTGAGCTGGTTGACAGTTATTCGTGGCTGTTCAAGGGCCGGCGCGATGTAGAAGCAGACAGTCACGGGTCACCACGGCTTGCACTAAAGAACGGTCACAGTGTGCTTGGTGGCTATTGGGTCGCTTTACCCTTGATGGGTGGAACTGGGAGTGTGGTTTTTAAAGGGAGACGTTACAAGGTGTTAGTTTTGGTGAGAAACCAGGGCGTCACGCGTTTCCCAGCTTAAGTGGACCAAATGTGTTGCTGAATGTTGACAGGGGGGCAATGGATTTTAAGTCTCTTGGTGTAGCTGCTGGATAGGTTGATTCAATGTCAAAATACCTTGGTAGATAGAACAGTAGTGATATCTTTGTTTATCTCATGATGCTGGTACAGGGATTGAGGATGTATATATACATTCTCAGAGGTATTTATTCGAAAGGTGACATGATAATCTACGGACTACGGAGTTAAATGTTATATATATCTGAAGTGATACACACTACATGCCTGGTGTTGGTGTGTTGGGTGGTGTGTAAGAAGTGTGACAAGCATGGTCAACTTTCTGTAAGCAGGAGTTTGAACGGGGTTTTTAATTTCGCGGTAGTTGGTCCTTCTAGATTGGTTGCTTGTTAATTTCAAGTGAGTTTAAGAACCGCAGTCTCCATGACTATTTACCCATAAGCTGAATGGAGAATAATTGGATTCATACCTTTTCCAAATGTATTAGCACTTTGTGAAATGCAAACAGTTCTAACCAGGATTTGAAATTGGGTCGCCCATTCCATTTCCTATGAAGGAAACAATTACACTATAGATTGTTATGTGTCTTTTTTAAACATACTCAATAGCCAGAGTAATTTTACTTTGATGTGGGATTATTTATTTAAGTGCTTGTTAAATTTATTTCAATGGGTATCCAGTGTAGATAGAACTCTCTTCAGTAGCAATAATACACGGACTAGCTTTACTAAATATATCCCAATTGTGAGAGAAGTCCAATGTGAATGTTTTGATAGGGTTTTTGCAGTCACCAAGTCTCGTCTGCTCTCTTTTAACTTTCATAAATATTCACTTAGACCTACTTGGTATTTTAGTTTCATATACTTTCAATCCTCGTTTATTTATATCATCCTCAGAGTATAGTAGAAAACGCTTAAATTATTTCAACGAGCATGCCTCTAAATCCGATATTACTAAATAGTTTAGTTATTTGTTTTTATAGCAGATATCATTACGTGTTATCTCAACCAATGAGGTGAAAATAATCATCCTAAATGACTTCTTTTCATCCATTCCATATTTGAAAACTAACCATTACTTAATACAATTATTGGGTGAGCAACGACCAATGAAATCCTCAATGAATATCCCCCCTCTCCCTCTCTCTCTTTGCATTCTCTCTCTCTCTCTCTCTCTCTCTATATATATATATATATATATATATATATATATATATATAATAAGTTTGCCCATATATGTCTATCTGTCTATCTATGTATCTATCTATTTATCTACATGTCCATATCTATGTATCTATCTATCTATCTACCTGTTTGTATGTATATATGTATGTATGTATCTATTCCTTTATCTATCAATCTATTTATATGTCTATCTGCTTGTCTATCTATCTGTCTATATCTATATATTTATATGTATGGGTGTCTATCCATATCTATCTATCTGTCTATCGATCTCAACCAATAACATATATATCAGCCGGTTGTCTGAGCATTTACATTACAAAAATATATAAAATTATCTATTTGACCCGTACATGCAAT
>CM042137.1:4048159-4070659 GCA_023376005.1 Doryteuthis pealeii
TAAACTTTGAGCCCATGACCAGAACAGTGTCAATTATAAGCAAACATGTACAGAAAACAGTGTAACAATAATAAAAATATGTTATGATGAAAGCGCGAATAATATTTTACTCTCTCTCTCTCTCTCTCTCTCAGTCTCTCTCACTCATTCTCTCTCCAATCGGCTGGTCACGTCAAGCCCTAGCACCTATATTATTGCCCCAACCCTATTGCCCTTATGGCAAGCCCCAACCCTTTTTATCATATGGGTGCTATAAGGCGGTGGCTGTGGGTCTACATGTCCTGGGAATGACGTTAAACTCTATCTGATGGTGAGGTTCCAGTTTTGGAGGTTTGGGGAATGTGGAGCACCCGTTCATCACCATTGCTCCCGAGACCACTCTGACTCGGAGTGGTAGTACCCGTTATGTTCCCATCTATGGGTTAAATAGAAAACATGAGTTTATAAACAAAATTGTATTATCCATTAAAAATGAAATTATTTCAAAACTTTGTTAACATTAAACATTTTTTTTTACCAATAGAAGTATTTGGCATAAAATAACCCAAAGGGTTGACATGCCGTAACACCCAACCAACCAAACCAAACATTCCTTCTCTCTCTCTCTCTCTCTCTCTCTCTCGGTCTCTCTCACTCATTCTCTCTCTCCCCCTCTTCTCCCCCTCTCTGTCTCTCTCTGTCTCTCTCTTTTTCTCTCTTTCGTATATATTCAATATTTTATTTCCTTTTTGACAAATAGACTTCTATTTGCCTAGAGTCATTTGTTGCACGCCGGTGTATAATATAATGTATTCTTATCAAATACAAATAATTTGCATAGTTGTATGATTTACCGTATTTCTATGCAATACTTACCTGTACAGATTGTAATACTGCATCTACGGTGCAGTATTAGCAAGCTGTACATGCAAGTATTGCCTCTAGCGTATGTGTCAGTTCGAACAACGGTCGATTTTTATATACAATACATAGTAGGATTTTCCACCCAGATATAAATATTGATGGATATAGTGACAAAAATTGCAATAAATCAGTACAAAACAAATGAATTCATGAAGGGTGTAATGCACGAGTCTTCAATTTTTGAGAAGGCTCGTTTGCTGGAAAATCTAATTTGATTATGATTTTTTACATTGGGACCATAGAATTTCGCAACTTTCAGTAATTCAGACTAATTTTAAAGGTGTCTTCAAGTATAGATTGTGTCTTATAGTAATATTTTTAGGTTGGTTTTGTTTTGTTTTGTTTGGTTTAGATTCTTTGATTAATGGAGTATCAACCTTAGTGGGTTAATTAATGCTAAAGCCATTCTTGTAGAAGAACAGTAGTGATACTATTTAACACATAGTTGGAGAGATGAGGATGATTCATACATTTCTCATGCTTTTTAGTCTGAAAGTGAACATTATACCGAGACTGGAGTTCGAACTCGTTTATTAAGATGTTACCGTCCAGCACGTTAACCATGATGGCTCGGGGAGATCCCCCCCCTGTAAAATCTTAATCAACAGTTGTAGTTATCTTTTTTACATAATGAGAAGCTCAATAAATTTGTTTTTAATTGGTGTTTTATCGTATGTTAGAGCTATGAACATGATATGACATTAATCCGAGCCAAGCATAAACATGTTTTTTGTCTTAAAAAAAGGAGTAAATTAAAATATAATATTAAATAATGTTGGAAAACTTTATTCACTGCTCAGCAAACTTTGGAGAAATCGATTTTTTCTCCAATATTGATAATCAAAACTGTGAGATCGATTGCGTTACTCGAATCGCCAACGCAAGAAAAATATTCCATTTGCTTCGTGCAGAAAGAGATTATCGTTTATTCTTTCGTTTTTTCTTATTTAAATGTCTTTTTGGTTATTAAATGGAATTTTACAGAATTAGAATCCGCAAAAGCAAATCGATTTTCAGACAAACACTGGTTAATTATCGATACATTTTTTTAAACATTCTATTTTTTTTTTCAATTTAAAGCTGTAAAAACAGCACATTATAAAATGAGACAAAACATAAAATAATTTAAAATCTCTCGAAAACTAGTCATTTATTAAAGCAAAAACAAAGACCAACTAAAACGGAATGTAATGGACTCTTGTTATATATTAGTACAATGGTAGATATAAATGTGTAACTTCATAGTTGGATTGAAGAATAGTGTTAATACACTATCTGATAAAATACCTTTTTATTTGATATGACCGAAAGTTCTCAGCGCTTTATTTCATGTAAAAACGAGAGTACAGATAAATTAAAAAGGAAAATGCCAAAAAACTTTTCATATATCTAATTTTTTATAAAACATTGCTTTTAAAAGATCCATAGATGAGGATTAAAAAAAAACACAACGTTAGAACTAAAAAACTTCTGAGATGTATTTACGAGTAGGATGTGACACAAGGTTGGGTAGTTCATTGGATACTATAGCATATCAAACATTGGTGAGTTATTTTATGCCGAAGACATTTTGTTTTATTCATTCATGATGGGTATTGAACATTTTCTTAAACACAATTTTTATAAACATTCTTTAAACTCATTTTCTTTCTATTTAACACATAGATGGGACTCTCTCTGGGTCAACGGTGACCTGGGAGTAATGGCGATTAAAACGTTCTCCATACTCTTCAAAACTCCAAAATTTGAAATTCACCATTGGATACAGTTTAACGTCATAGCCGGACATTAATACCCTCAGTCACCGCCTTCTAACACATCTATGATAAAAAGGGTTGGGTCTTTGCCACAAAGGTTATAGGGTTGGGACAATCATATAAGCGCTAGGGCTTGACGTGACCAGCCGATTGATCGGAGTGGCCTCTCAGACCGCCTGTCTCGCCTAAATATGTGGAGTGTCCAATGCCATGGACTACTCAGGCCCCAGGATTCCTTCCCTTCGCGTCACGGATCACCACAAACTAATAACTGGTGTCCCCATTGGGGGAGGGGATTCTACTCCACTGCAGAGGTACAAATCTACCACAAACGAGAGCCTTTGTTTATATGTAATATGAAACATATTTAGCAGTCTTTGATTTAAGGGAAATAACAGGTAACTTTAAATGAAAAGGCCAGTTTTAGCCATTTATTGATAAATCCTTATAAGAATGGGGCTCTGGACTTAGAAAAAACGCCAAAAATTGATCTAGCATTAGTGAAAAGGGGATAGACTCCCTCGGTGTCTGGCTGATACCGACTTTAGACCAATCTGACGAATTTACTTACTTTACTGTTTATAAAATAATCATGTTAATTTGTTTGTTTTTTTTATTTGTAGGGTTTCAAATATTAAATATACAATTATTAGATCTTTAAAAAATTATATTGGTTTGTTAATTTTTCGTATTTAATTTTAAAATAATTCAAGAGTGAAATTAGATTATAAAATTTCAAGAGTTAAGTTTTAATTAAATCTGCGTTTTTACTGATTCAAAGTTGTAGTAAATATTTCATTGAAAAATTTAAAACACACACACACACACACACACACACACACATACACACACAACACACACACACACACAAAAAACAAACAAAAAACAACAACAACAACAAAACAAAAACAAGCTAAGAAACATGAATTGGACGTTGATATCAATCATAGTTAAATCCTTGAAACTATTCCGAACAACCTGGAGTTGACAATTGGGGAAATAGAGATCTGCAGAATAATCGAGGCCGTCCCAAACACCGCACGTCAGAAATATTTAGAAGAGAAGACTTGCTGTCACTCGGATTTTATTGAAGACCACCACTTGATTCTGGTATGAATAACTCAAAAAGATAATTATACTTCCGATTAAGAATGTAACTTACCTACAAGATGGTTTCACCCCTTGGACTAGAAAAGATAGACGGGAACTACATGCTGCGTGCTTTCTGGAACAAATCCTTAAAGTAGCAGTTGTACGGCTACTTACTGCCTATCACAAAAAACATCAAAGTAAGACGAACGAGATACGCTGGACACGTCTGGAGAAGCAAGGACGAACTAATAAGTAACGTACCACTCTGGATACATAGAGACTGACATACCAATTCCTCTACACGAGCAGGATGTGACAGAAAGTCAATTTTCAAGCGGAGTTTACCGGGTTTGAATTCTCCTAGACCAATTGCCGTACCAAGATTGAAGAACATTGTCCGCCCTACTTTTTACCCATAATTGGAAGGAAAATAGTCGGATTCTTATCTTTTCCAAGGATATTAATGGCATATGAAATGCAACCAGTCTCGTCTAGGATTTGAACTCGTATCGCCGTGAGAGAGAGAGAGAGAGAAGAGAGAGAGAGGAGAGAGAGAGAGAGGAGAGAGAGAGAGAGAGAGAGAGAGAGTGTGTGTGTGTGTATGTGAGTGTGTGTATGTGTGTGTGAGTGTGTGTCCTGAGAACCCATTCTGATAATGTAATGAATGCTAGAGAGAATAGTTCAGTATTTAGAAGGACTTGCTGTCTCTTGATCTCCAGTAGAAGCTATGATGAGTGCATATAATAATAAGGTGAATATAATTGGCCCAAAGAGGATAAACAAACAGGCTCAACACATTAAGGAACGACAACGTCATCGAGGCAAGACATTTTTTAAAATAGGATTATAAACTATTCTTTTCTCACCATTTTTCTTTCCATCTTTTTCTTCTACTTTTTTCCTTTTTTCTTTCCTCAATTCATGTTAATCGTTTTCTTTCTTTCCTTCTCTCTTTCTTTCCTTATTCCTTTCTTTCTTTCGTTTCATTTCATTTTTTAAAATTTTTTTAAATTATAAACCATCGAAGCAAGAAAACGGAACCTGCTCGTGAACAAGTGAAGGAATTTCCACCGGACAAAAGAGTTTGTTGTTGCGGTGTATTCCCTGGTGCCAATCTAAAGAAAATAAAGAAAATAAATGAAAAAATAACGAAAAAGGAAAAGGACCAAGCCTTGAAAAAGAGAATGCGCGAAACCTGTCATTTATTGTAGTGGCAGTGATAACTGGCGCATTTGGATCGTTGCCATTAATTCAAGAATCAAGATTGAATGAATTGGATATTCGGGAAAGCCTTCAGATATCTCTTATCAACAGGCAACTAGATAAATTAATAAGACCTGTCTTTGTGGAGAAAGAAAATACAGCGAGGATAAACCACATCAAAGGGGCAATTTTGTAAACGTTCATATAGGGAAATGCTCCCCCCCCATATATATATATATATATATATATATATACGGCGAAACAGTACTATATGTGTATGAGTGTGTACATATATATATATATATATATATATATATATATATATATATATATATATATATATATATAAATATGTTTGATTGGCATTATTACACTTGAAGAGACAGTAGTGAACCAACGTACAGTATTATTAAGCGAGTGCACAATATCTGTGATAGAGTGTTAATAAATATATAACCGACTGGGGAGAAGAATGAATAAAGAAAAGAAAGAATAGAATGGATAATAAAAGATGAATTTAGTCAATATCACAATATCAAAAATTTATTAAAATAAAATTTCACTCTGATGAAGGTCAAATCTTCTCTGTGTGCGAAATATTTTCACACAGATGAACTGACCAAAACACATGTCTAAGTGATATTGATTAAATTCATCTTTTATTATCCATTCTATTCTTTCTTTTCTTTATTCATTCTTCCTCATATTGTCGGATTCATTTCCAATTTCCATTTTTACACACACACACACACACACACACACACACTAATATATATATATATATATATATATATATATATATATATATATATATATATATATATAATATATATATATATAGCAACCCTTCTGCAGGAACAGAATGCAACACGACTAATATCTGAACAGAGTTTACCAGGTTTGAATTCGGAATTTTCTTTCTCCTAGACTGGATGCCTAACCCATAGGCTAAATGAATACAGACACCCGTCCTTAATCCATCCCATCGATGAATCATAGAATACGCAGACTGTATCCCTTGCAGAGGGGGTAATATTCTTCACCAAAATATGTCGTCTTTGATAGGACAATAAACTGCATCTGATGGTGAGGCCCCAGTTCTGGGTCGCATGAAAATGTGAAGTACTCTTTCATTTCAATTTCTTCGAAGGGAACACTAACACATTGAGATCCAATTCATGCGTCAAATATATCTATTAAATCTTATCTGTATTAGATAGGAATATTTGATGGCATATATCTGTAACTTAGTTCTATTAAGAATAGTTACTTAAAACTATTACTGCTATGTAAAGATTATTAGTTACTTGAAACCATATAATTATGCGCAATAATACAATTATTAAATAGAAGTAAATACTTGACACCATATTAGTATTTGATAAGAATACTTGAAACCATATAACTATGCGCAATAATACAATTATTAAATAGAAGTAAATACTTGACACCATATTAGTATTTGATAAGAATACTTGAAACCATATAACTATGCGCAATAATACAATTATTAAATAGAAGTAAATACTTGACACCATATTAGTATTTGATAGGAATACTTGAAACCATATAACTGTGTCTAAATTGTTTGTATTAGAAAGGAATGTATTAGATAGGTGCACAAAAATTAGTTGTTTTAAGAAAAGTGTAAAAAAAACTCATAAGAAACAACTACAGAAAACATGTAAATATAAATTAATGACGCAATTCCCTTATCATTAGACATAAAATAGCCCGAAACTGCTCGAAAAGACGTTAGAATATATTAATCAACGAGTTCTTACTAGGCTATGTGGATATTTATCTAGTTTGCAGGAATTTTGGTTAGAAACTTTTATGTCTCCCCTTTTCTTTCGAATTTCTCTTTTTGTAACTAATGTATCCTATTTTACGTCATCAACTTACTTATTTTGATTGTTGTTTATTATAAGTGTATATTTTCATAAATTCTAGTGGCCTGACATTTCCAAACAATTTCCAAGTAATTTCATATTATTTCCTTTCCAAAACATTTATTCTTCAGTTAGACTCTCAACCCATCTACCCACCTACGCATTGTCATAATCACCAAAAACATGACAATCATTCTCTGCCTAAATATCAGGTTTCGAATTTTATCTATCTATCTATCTATCTATCTATCTATCTATTGTTTTTAATTTGTTTTTGTGTATGCTTTTTCATAAAAATGACATCAAAGTTTTATCAGCTAACTTAAAACTTCCGGATCGCACCTTTTCAAAGAAACTTAAGGAGATAAAAAAAACGTGTCTTGTATTTGAAAAATGGTTGCCGTTGCTGATGTGCTCCTATTAACCACGGCATCCATCCCACTGTTTGTTAGCTTCTCCCGACCACTGGATGGTTACCCCATTATAAGTAGCCTCAGATAAATTGTTATGACTGAATGACAGTAGAATTTGGCCAAAATTATACCTGTAATTTTGGGGTGATAATGTTCTAGAAATTATGTAAAGTCCTTTTGTCCAACAAGGCTATTAAATAAATGAAGTACACTTTATCAAATCCTAAAGAGTGCACTTGTTACATAATTATTAGATTCTTAATATTTGTGTACAGTAGTATAGAAATCAAAATGGCTGTTTAAGTTGCAGCCACGGCTTTGAAGGATGAGTGACAAGGCTTGACCTCATCCCGATCCTTTCCGGTGGTTACCGTGAGAATCGGTGGAGGAAACCCTCTTCCGGTTTAGATTAGAAATAGATTTTTAGTCAGTCGGCGATAAACCACGACGGTGGTGAGTTGTGTTATACACGCTCCGACTCATTCTGCGCAGGTAGTCTGGTGGGGATTTTGAGAATAAAATATGATCTAAGTAAATCGAAGTCTTGTGTTATTATCTAAAAACTACCAATGACACAGGGCTTCTGATAAAGAGAAATCTCCAATGTAAGACCAGACACAAAGTCCTCAAGAGAAGTCCAGACGCTAGGAGAGATGTTAGAAGAGACCTAGAAGAACTTAAGATCTCAAAGAAGCTAGAAAAGACGACTGAAGAATAGAAGAAGTAAGAAAGAAGTAAAGAGGTATGCAACACACTTACCCAAAAGATTTAAATGTATACTGTCCGCATCACCTAAGCAAAATGAACTAATCTGATACTTATGAACAAGTGAAATAATTATTTGTCAGAATGTTTTAGATGAGACTTGGTATTTAGTATTATTTAGATTTTTCGGACTTTTGTCCTTATCTGTATTTTTATATCCACAACGTTTCGGTTGATATATCTTTCGGACTTCATCAGGTGTTTCAAGTCAAACTCGAGAAGCGGCTTGTCGAACTCAGGTATATTCTTGTCGAAGTCGGGAAAGTTCATGTCGAACTCGGGAACCTTCATAATTGGGAGAAAATGAATGCTTCGCATGTCACGAATTTTTTTTTTGTCAGGATACGACAGACTGAAAATGAAAGAAAGCGAAAATTAAAAACAAAAAATAAAAAAAGATAAAATTAAAAACGTAAAAGATAAAAAAAAAAAAACAAACAGAACTTCGGACATGAGAAATGAGAAAATTGTCTCACTTGGGATTGTGGTCAAAACACTAGAATCGATGAATAGCCAATGAAAGATTCAAGGAAGAATTTAGAGTGAGTGGGCAATAACAATATTGATGTCTGAAAGAACTTTGCGGAAGGTGTTAGATATTTTATATAGAAGTTCTCTCACTTAATCTTCGGTCTTAGATAACCAATATCTGGAGGGGATTGTGTCGTAACGGTTTACGTTTTAAAATATGGACTCGGCTTCCAGTGTTCAATTCTGGGACGAGACAGAAATATTTCCCATAGTCCTGATATTCTTAGGAAATGGATATATTACCCTCTCAGCTGTGGTTAAATAGTAGGACAGACTGTGGCTTTAACCTTTGTATGGCAATCTTTCTAGGAGAAATTCACACTGTTGCGTAGGCCTTTTCTTCTTTTCTTTTTTCATAATATATTTTTTCTTCTTAGCTGGTTGGCTCATCTATCCTCTATCTGAGTATCTGGGCTGGTTTTCTGTTCTTTCTGGTATGGGAATACTTGGGGCTCCTTGGGACTTCTCATCTTTGTGTCCGCTGCTGTTTTTTTTTGTAACCAAAAACTTGTATATATGTTGATTGTAAGAATCAAAATAGAGAAATACACAGATTTTCATAGCCTAAATAAACCACTCAGTTGGATGAACACATACACACCACCTGGTATAAACATGCAAATACCTGAAACATAATAATCACATTTTTCTTGATGAGATGAACTGAGGGCAGAAATGAACAAATAGTTTGCTTGATTAGCATCCTACGTTTATTTTTTTACTGGTCCTCATAGGAATAAAAAAAAAGATACTAATTATAATAATACCTTATCCATACAAAATATCAGATGTGAGTAAAAGCTGTGTTGTTATTTTTAATGATATTTTCAATTTTTTTAAATATATTTTTCTGCACAATCCTCTTGACAGATGGATCGATAATTCCGATACAGATCCGATAAGACACGCAAGAGAATTTTTCAGACGCAGCAAATTACCAATACCAATAATTAATATTTTGATCTTACTAATTACCAATGATATGTTAGGATTTTCATTATTGTTTGTTTTTAAGATTTTGAAGACGTTTTTTGCCAATAATCAATTCAGAAAGATTACGATGAAGTCAAACGTTGAAAGCAACGGTTCCCGCTAGATCAGCAAAGTTAAGCAGCAATAAGCCTGTTCAATACTTACCTGAGCGACCATTTAAGTAATAACAAGTTCTGTAAGCAACCAAAATCCTTTGTTATCAAAAAATGATTAGGAAGTAAATGACCTGAAAAGGGTTGATATGCCCAAAAAACCAACCAACCAACTGAAGCAGTAAATGAATCATCCTTGTAACTACTAACAAGTAAAATGAATTGAACATATTATTACAAAGCCTGGTCAGCGGGGCATAGAATACACTGATTGTAAGGGTGTCTTTCCGCCTAACATCAACATGAGCCTGGATATATATATATATATATATATATATATATATATATATATATATATATATATATATATATATATATATATATATATATATATAATATTTACATATCTATTTATTTGGTGACAAAGGAACAGTCACAATCATTTTGGTTTCATGCGTCAACAATCATCAGGTGAACTTGTTTCAAATGCAAGGAAAATCGAAAAAAATCTGGTTTTGGCAGTTCCTTTGTCACCAAATAAATAGATATGTAAAACCTTTATATATTTATTATATTATATTATTTTATTATATAACAGCTCTATTCTATATTGAGCACTCTCCCAATAATACTGCGTTTGACACACCGTTCCAGTAAAAGCTGTAACAGTGACAATCCCACACTATATATATATATATATATATATATAATATATATAATATATATTATATATATATAAAATTGATAATTGAATCATATTACCACGACCAGACAACTCGGAAAACACCATTTGCGACATCCGTTTGATTAATGTTACCATTGCGCAGTTTGAATTAATGTTACCATTGACTAGATGATTTGGCATTCTCTGTTTGTGGCATGGGTTGATGGCCCAGTGTGTTGAGTTCCCGCTCTTCACGCTGTGATCCGCTGGTCCAATCTCTAGTGGCGAAGATTGTGGTATGCACTGCTGATTAGACCAAAGGAGGTCGAAACAGCTGTCCAGTGCACCGGATGTCGCAAATGGTGTTTGCCGAGTTGTCTGGTCGTGGTAATATGATTCAATTATCAATTATATATAATTCCTCTATCAAATATATATATATGGAGAGAGTTTCTATTCTTCTCATGAGTGATACCCGTGGTTGTGCCTTCATGTTTAATCTTATTTCTGGAGTAGCTGTTCATAGCTGGATTTCTTATAACTTCTGGTTCTTGTGTATCTGGGATATTTCTTCTTACTCTATTTCTTCTCTTAACTTCTATGTATTCTACGTTCTGAGTAACTTCTTGTTCTGGCCCTTCCAGATGCTGGTTTTTTCTGCTTATGCCAAGGTTGTCAATAGTTCTTAGAGACAAACGCAAGACATACAATTTTTGGTGATTACATGTTTATTAATTTCAGGACCAGACTTTATCTAGGATTTTCAACCACGCTGGAGCGAAGCCGAGTCCATGATTACATTAGGACGTTTAACGGCTTGACTGACTCTAAACTTCTTTCCAGCCGTTTCCCAGCGACAGGAAGTCGGGGATCAACTTTATGTCACTGAATATCAATCACCTAACGGTCTAGATTTGAACTCAAATCTGTTTCAACAATAACCGTATAAAAACGAGGTTAATCATCAATCCGGACCGTGGTTGCATATATATATATATATATATATATTATATATATATGGTGTGTGTGTGTGTGTGTGTGTGTGTGTGTGGTGCATTTTACACACTGCTAATGCTCTTGGGAAAATATATTAATCAAACTATTTCTTCCTCTACCTATCGGTAAATAGTAGGACAGACTGGGTTCTTTAACCTTGATTAGAAAACCAGTCCAGGAAAAGAAAACCTCTGAATTGAAAGCTATTGAACTCCGCTTAAGAAAGTGACCTTGTGTCACATCCTATTTGTACGGAGTTATTGGTATATATATAATATATATATATATATATATATATATATATATAAATAAAAAATGACTTACCAGTGAATATGGGCACGATGGTTGGGAGGTGCAAAATTCAGGGGGTAAGTCAGTGATATAACAAATACAAAGTGCTCAATACGAAGTAGAGCAAATTTATAGCCCTTAGTAACGAACTCTTTAATACAATGAACACATGCGTGGGATCGACTGCAATTAATCAGTACCTCGATTAATTCAGTGGATTTAACCCTGAAGATCCTTATGGTGAAACTCGAGTAGGTCATCACTTGTACCTGTTTTATAATATATATATATATATTATATATATATATATATATTCACCTCAGTATCGAGAAACAAAGAACACCTTTAGATCAGCACAACGGAAGCAAAAACATTTTCATTGCTTTCAGAATGTTCGTTCATTTTATCATTTTGCACTTCTGTTCGTTTTATTGATATCTTTTAATGTTTGTTTTCTCTACTTTTTGTTCATTTTTGCAAAGCATCAATGACATAACAATTTAGTTTTCTATTCTATCCTTGTCATATTGTGATCTCATTGTCATGACGTCATTGTCTGGTACAATAACAATGAAAGTATTCAAAAGAAATGAACTATTTTGTCATGAAATTACTTGGCATGATTTTTGCTATTCTATTATTTCTCACCTCTTTTCAAATGATACGTTTATTTATTTTTTGTCATTCTTCAGACATGTACGTATGGTGCCGTTCAAGTAGAAATTATATTTATTTTCTGTTTTCAAGGATATATTCCATTTCATTCTATTATGCGTCGTCTACGTTATTTCTGTTGGCACGCCAGTTTACAGGAGGGGAATAAAGATGTTGTTTTATCACGTTATTTTGTTAATCAGATCGAATAGTGACGCGTCTTTACAAAGAACTGTGAGGAAAACCACTGGATGAAACAGGAGGTTATAACTAGTCTTGTCACAATAAAGCAAGCATTTTCTTTGTGTCAACTGAGAGAAGGACTTTATTTTCAAATCCCAAATCTCTACGAGGAAAAACAGTAAGGAGATAAACGAATTGCCAGTCTGGATACCTCGTGTGGTGAAATGGTCAGTAAAGAAAATCTGCAGACTATTGTTATTGAGTTCGATTCTCTTACTACACTACATGACCAAATAATATAATAATAATAATAATAATAATAATAATAATAATAATAATAATAATATATTTTGACCATACAACAAAATGGTATATGCATAAACCATAATCTGTTCTTGAGTACGAAACGCATAAATTCTCTGGGACTTTGAGATAAAAACGGATCACCTTATCCCAGCAAAACGACCAGACCTTGTGTTGATTAACAAAAAAGAAAGAACTTGTCAACTGGTGGATTTGGCAGTTTCATCAGATCACAGGGTGAAGCTAAAGGAAAATGAAAAAATGGACAAATATCTGGACCTTGCCAGAGAACTGAAAAAGTTATGGAATATGAAAGTGAAAGTGATACCAATTGTAGTTGGTGCACTTGGAACGGTCCCAAAAGGATTGGAAAAGGGTTTGGAAAGTTTGGAAACCAGAGGAAGGATTGATACCATTCAGAACACTGTACGGCTGCAATCTGCCAGAATACTCAGAAGAGTCCTGGAGACCTGAGGCGACTTGCTGTCACTCAGACTCCAAGGAAATACCATCAGCTAACACTGGTGTGAAAACTCAAAAGGAGTGAACAATAATTGATTCTATTAAAAATAAATTAATTAAAATTCGCACAAAACTTCTTACGAGGAAAATTTATTTTTTCTCGTCTGTAAAATTAGAAAGTTCCAGAGTTAACTAACCAGGATCTAGATATTACCCCATACATTTGACGGTCAGTCTGCATTGTGAGCACTTATCCAATTTATTATATGTTACTGTGCCCAGGATCTGTCAGATGATCAGGTATACTGTCCGTATAGTCCAAACAGAGTGTCTTTAATATACGATAGGGCTCTTTGAAAAGACCCCATTAGATTTTGATAACTTTTTAATATCCAATTTGATTCTCTCTCGCTGTGCACAAATTGCCGGTCTGGGTATTTCTCGTGCTGTAATAATTAGCAAAGTAAATAAGCAAACTATTGATATTGAGTTCGATTCTCTAACTAATAACCGCCTTTTCGGCTTGGGTTGTTGAATACATTGACTGCGCCTCTGCAGAGGGGTAAAGACCCAATGAAGCCACCTGCTAGACGTGGTTGGCGACCCATCATAATTAAGAACGCAATCCTGGTGGCTGAGCCGTCCATTACATGCAACACTCATCTTTGGCCCTTATGCAGGCTAACAAGGCGATCTCAGTCCCACTCCGATCAATCGGCTGGTCTGGTCAAGCCTTAGCACCTATAAAATTGTCCTAAACATACTGCCCTAGGATAAACCCGACCCTTTTTATAATATATGTGCTATAAGGTTGTGGCTATGGGTCTTAGTGTCCTAGATATGATGTTAAACTTCATCTATTGGTGAAGTTTTAATTCTGCAACTCTGGGGAGTGTGGAGTGCTCCTATATTCCCATTACTCACAGGTCCACTTTGACTCGGAATGGGTTTACCTGTTAGGGTCCCATCTATGGTTAAAAACATTTCTAAATAGATTTTAAAAAAATAAAGGTTGAAAATGTGTTTTAAAAATTGTGCTTGAAAAAAAAAATGAATACCCAACAAGAATGAATCAAACAAAATGTTTTCGGCATAAAATAACCCAACAAGGGTTGACATGCCGTAAAATCAAACCAACCAGTCAATGTATTACGCTATTTCATAACATCTTATAACAGGAAAAGAAGTGATTGTTAGGTTGTTTGGTTTAATAGTAAATCGACCTTGTGGGTTATTTAATGCCAAATCTTATATATATAATATATTATATATATATATATATATAGAGAGAGAGAGAGAGAGAGAGAGAGAGAGAGAGAGAAAGAGAGAGAGAGAGGGAGATAGATAATTTGATTAAGACATAGTTTTAATTAACTTCAAGTTTATTTATGAATACTAGTGGTTTACATTTAGTCACCGCCTTCTAATCCCAATAAGATAAAAAGTGGCGAATATTTGACGTAAGAGCAATTTGAAGAATACGGTTATAAAGTTGCTAGGGTTGACTTGACCAGTCGATTGATCAGATGACGCCTCTCCGATCTATCTATTAGATTTTACAAACATATCTGTTTTACCTCTAAATGGGTAGCCTAAAAGGTACTATAATTCCAGCTCAGAATAGATTGGGATGGATTTCTTACCGGTTTGCATGAGATAGATTCAACGTATTCTAAGCCCCGAAGACAGAGTGGGGGGTATGTCGGGGTGAATAAAATGGTGTATAAAAGTATAAGCATCAAATATTATCATCTGATCCACCCGATCCAGTGGTAAGGATGTCCTTTCTATTTCATATTTGCATCAAACTTTGTGGATCTGCAGCGGTATTGATGAGTCATTTGAGGGCTCATGAGTGGAAAGGTTCTGGTGGTGGAATTATAGGATTGTGAGTGACAGCAATGATATGTAAAGATTATGCTATTGCTATCTATCTATCTATCTATCTATCTATCTAAACTAAAGTATCTATATTACGTTCATTTTGGGACTAACACCCTTGGGAAATGTATGAACCCCGTCATCCACTAGCTATAGAGTAAATAGACCATCTACTGTTTTTTCTACAATGATGGCTTTGGTGTTAACTAACCAACTAACGTTGATATGCCATTAAACAAAGAAACCAACCAAACTTATATATGTATGTTTCTATCTATCTGTTTATCTATGTATCTATCTCAGTCTGCTCATCTATCTATCTATCTATCTATCTATCTCCCCGTTTTTTTATCTATCTATCTATCTATCTATCTATCTATCTATATATATATATATATATATATATTATATTATATATATATATATATATATTATATATATATTATCATCCCTGTTTCTATCTATCTATCTATCTATATCATCCTGTTTCTATCTGTCTATCTAGCTAGCTATCTCACCCTGTTTCTATTTATCTATCTATCTATCTATATCATCCTGTTTCTATATATTTATCTATCTCATCCTGTTTCTATCTCTCTCTCTCTCTCTCTCTCTCTCTCTCTCTATATATATATATATATATATATATATATATATATATAATATATATATTATATATCACCCTGTTTCTATCTATCTATCTATCTATCTATCTATCTATCTATCTGGAAGCGGAAAGGGAGAACATCTACTTTGGAAGCTTCCAGATTTCGATTATCAAATAAATTTATCGCTCATCATATTTAAACCTACGCCAGAACGACCGAACGTAAGGATATAAGAAATGGGACATAGGAGGAGGTAGACGAATAAGGGGGGGGGGGCGAGGAGAAGACATGAAACTAGATGGGTGTAAAAGTTGTTTGTACTCTTAATTGAAATCAGTTTTAAAACGAATTACGATGCGTGGCTGAGGAGCTTGGTAAAAGCAGTCGCTCTAGTGACACAGTTTGACAGTGTTCAGTGCCGGACGTCGAGTGTTTTTGGCAGCTGAAGCAAGGCTGTCATCGAGATTTTAGCACCAGGTTCACTGGGCGTCTCGGCATCGGTCTAAAGTAATTAGACGTGTCTGTGATTAACTAATAAATTGCTTGGCAACCGGGCAAATCGAAAGAAAGGGATCAGCCTCCTCATCGATCATTAATCACCTGACAGACCGATGGAGCATTCGACGTGCAACATGTTCGTATCTTACTAGGTTACTTACAGCCTGGACAGTTAAGACAACTTTTAACCCGTTTCAAGCCGTAAGAATTATTCTGAAACCAATAAGAACAAAACGATGTAGATGCAATCGCACTTTTATGATCAGGGGGAATAACCGAGACTGAAAGATATACAGGGAGTTTCAAAATGATTTAGTAATGACTGATACTCGTTCGAATGATCTCAACTTTTCTGAAACAATCTCTAGCAATATCTTCGTGCCAAGAAGAAAATGTTTTTGTGGTGCTACTAATACAGAGAAAAGCCGTCAGAATATGCGTTGAATTCCAATGCAACTTATAAACAGAGAATTAACGTTTCCTTAAAAACTTTACATATTTTGTGTTGCTAAATATAGCCTTAATCTCCAAACATTTTTTCATCATAACTCGTATATATATATATATATATATCTTATTATAATGAAGATTGTGTGCTTTTCTATCTGTAACCGAAACTATATCACTACTCAAGTTACAATTCCCTTAGTTATTGACATCACATTCTCAAGGATTTTATTTTTATTTTAACCTCTATTATTAATAAAATTGTTCTACATTATTAATACTGTTAACCATATCTACATGCTAACAACATACAATTATATTTATATATACAACAAAATAGCGGTTTACAGTGTGAACGGGAAGGCTAATTTGCATATTGATATAAGAAAAATCGAATTTAATAAATAGGTGCTTAGTATTATTGATTTCTAACTGTTTGGTTTTATTTTAATGAATATAAGCAAAAATCTCTTCAATAAATCTTAAATGAAATTCATTAACAAGAAAAAAATAAGTGTCATTTTATTCTTTACTTCCTCTTTTAACTAAATACTTAAATTAGAAAAATAACAATGAAAGACGAGAGTGATGGAAGAATAAGTTTCAGTTGTTTTATTTTTCAATGATACCCCCCTTTGTTTTAAATCGTTTTATTTGCATTATTTAGTTTCATTAGCCTTTCTAATTTGATATATTTTATTACATTAAATCTTAAATACTTGCACCCGGAGGGTGCATATATTTGCTAGTATATATATATATATATATATATATATATATATATATATATATATATTAAGAAAGAATGAAAAAACACAGGTTTAAATGAGTTAAGTGGTGAGTTTATTGGCCGATGCGGCAGTGTTTCGATCTATTAATTAGATTATCTTCAGGGCATTTGTTGGTATATGGAAGGTAATAAGAAATTTTATTTCACACACACACACACACACACACACACACACACACACACACACACACACACACTTGAGGTTTGTTTCGCTGTCGTTTATCGCAAAAGATTTATTTTAAAACCACCACACCTAAAAAATGCACAATGCTTTCTTTCGATACAAACACTTACACAGTCCCATACTCATACCGTAAAAGAAAGATTTGACGTCATATTTCAAACCGTCTCATTTTTTCAAACTTTAAATTTTAAACAGACTGAATAACAAGGACTACCACTCGCTTTTCTCGTTATTCTGTGAAAAAAATTTCTCATTACCTTCCATATACCAACAAATGCCCTGAAGATGATCTAATTAATAGATCGAAACACTGCAGCGTCGGACAATAAACTCACCACTTAACTCATTTAAACCTGTGTTTTTTCATTCTTTCTTAATATACTACATACCGTCGGATTCACTTCCTTTTCTTTACACACACACACACACACACACACACACACACACACTATATATATATATTAATATATATATATATATATATATATATGAGGACGCGTAAAAGCATATGCATTATGTAAATTTTTTTTTTTTTTCTTAAAAAAGAAAGGAAAAGGGTACCCTAGTTTTGATTTAAAATCAGAAAATGAATTTCTTCTTTTCGACAATGCTCCTCAGAGAAATATTACATTGAAAGATGGTAAAAAGTGTAGTTGAAGACAACAAAAAGGCAGGAGGCAGTGAGAACAAGGAAAAAAGTTTGTTCTTTTTTTTTTTATCTCTCAGAAAGAGAATTCGTAAAATATCCGAAACTTAAAACTCACGTGGGGGGGTTCGGAAATTACGGGTACCCCCGTTCGATAAACTGAGGCTTGAAATGCCAAAAAGGAGTAACAGTTGTGACTGTTTCTGCACGCACAGGATGGGTTGAGTGCGAGAAATGAAGAGCGACTCAAGGATTTGAAGTTGTAGTTCGCTATTGGAACTACAAAGGACTGAGAACATCGCAGGATGGTAGGAGCGCGCACAAGCCGAATTTCTTAATAGGTGTTGTCCTATGGTGGAAGGAGTATTTAAGCCTGCAGCTGTGGGACAGTCCACGTTGCCTGAACGGATGTTGTAGGGTATGTGCTGCTTAATTCGAGACTCCAGTCTCAAGGTAGTACGGCCGATGTAGCAAATCTCGCATTTGCAAGTAAACTTATAGATAAGGTGGCTTTTGTGATGAGGGGCAATACTATCCTTGAGATTAGGAGGAAACAGCACATTGGACTTAAGGACTATCCGAGGATTGATGGCATTAAAGCAACGATGGACAGACTTTTTAATTTTGTCTAATAGAGGAATGGAAGATTTGCCCAGCCAAGGAAGTCTTAGGTAGACTGGGCATTTTTCGGGACCAAGTTTCGGAAGGGTTGAAAGTTGCGCACATTTGTATCTTATAGTGGCATTGACCAAGTTCTCAGGGTAACCGTTCTTAATTAACGTAGTTTTTAATAAAGGAAAATTCTTGTTGGAGTTTGGATTTGGAAAAATCATAAAGGCTCGATGAATCAAAGTTTTTATTAAGTTAATTTTACGTTGGGGGGACAAAAGGAACCCCAACGTGTATAGGACCCCAGTAAAAGTAGGTTTACGGTAAATAGAGGTAAGAATTGTATTATCTGTTCGTTCCACTAGAACGTCGAGAAAAGGTAAACAATTATTAGCCTCAAATTCACACGTAAAAGAAAGGGAGGGGTGTAAGTTATTAAGACGGTGAAAAAATAGTCTGCATTCAGATCTAGTAGAGAAAATGGCAAAAGTATCGTCCACATATCGTTTGTAGAACAGTGGGAGATGGTTATTGGATTGAAATAATGCCTCTTCTTGAAAGCCAACGAATATATTTGCCAGGGCCGCTCCAAGGGGACTACCCATCGCTATGCCATCAATTTGTTCGTAAAATACAGCTGTTAAAACTAAATTGAATATTTTTTGTGGCGATGTTGATCAGTTTTATAAAGACTGGTTCAGGAATAGGAGGAGGGTCAAGGTGGCTACGGTATAAATATATCCGTGCATATCGTGATGGTTTCATCCAATGGGACATTAGTGTATAAACTATTGATATCAAAAGAGCAGAAGAAAGACTGGTGGAGATTCAAAGGAAAGATTTTGTATAGTCTTAACAAATGTAAAGGAGTCAGGAATACAAATTTAGAATAGAAATTAACAGCAGGTTGTAGAAGAAGTGCTAACCATTTAGCAAGGCGATGTTGGGATGATCCAATCATGGATAGTATAGGACGGAGAGGGGTATTGTTTTTATGGATCTTCGGTAATCCATAAAGGCGGGGTCTTTGAGCGCCTACAGGCGAATTTTAGTATAAATAGATTTAGGGAGTAGATGTCTTTTATATAGAATTAGAAGGTCCCGTTGGATGTTACTTTCTTGTTTGGCAGTTTGGTCGAATTCTTCCATATTTCCAATTAGTTTGAATTTGTTGTGTCAGCAAGAATGGTTTCCATTTTGCTGTGGTAGTCACTCTTGTTGAGGATGACGACACCAGAGCCTTTATCCGGTTTGGTGATAACAGATTATAATTATTGCGAAGGGATTTAACAGTTTGAAAATGTTCCCTACGCAAAAAAAAGTCGGATTGTCAATGTTTGTTCCACAGTATGTATGCGCAAGATCTATCAAGCGGGCTTTGAGAGCCAACAATGAGTCGTTGGATTTCGGCTTGTGTTGGAGGAGCGCAACTTTCAACCCTTCCGAAACTTGGTCCCGAAAAATGCCCAGTCTACCTAAGACTTCCTTGGCTGGGCAAATCTTCCATTCCTCTATTAGACAAAATTAAAAAGTCCTGTCCATCGTTGCTTTAATGCCATCATCCTCGGATAGTCCTTAAGTCCAATGTGCTGTTTCTCCTAATCTCAAGGATAGTATTGCCCCTCATCACAAAAAGCCACCTAATCTATAAGTTTACTTGCAAATGCGAGATTTGCTACATCGGCCGTACTACCTTGAGACTGGAGTCTCGAATCAAGCAGCACATACCCTACAACATCCGTTCAGGCAACGTGGACTGTCCCACAGCTGCAGGCTTAAATACTCCTTCCACCATAGGACAACACCTATTAAAGAAATTCGGCTTTGTGCGCGCTCCTACCATCCTGCGATGTTCTCAGTCCTTTGTAGTTCCAATAGCGAACTACAACTTCAAATCCTTGAGTCGCTCTTCATTTCTCGCACTCAACCCATCCTGTGCGTGCAGAAACAGTCACAACAGTTACTCCTTTTTGGCATTTCAAGCCTCAGTTTATCGAACGGGGGTACCCGTAATTTCCGAACCCCCCACGTGAGTTTTAAGTTTCGGATATTTTACGAATTCTCTTTCTGAGAGATAAAAAAAAAAAAGAACAAACTTTTTTCCTTGTTCTCACTGCCTCCTGCCTTTTTGTTGTCTTCAACTACACTTTTTACCATCTTTCAATGTAATATTTCTCTGAGGAGCATTGTCGAAAAGAAGAAATTCATTTCTGATTTTAAATCAAAACTAGGGTACCCTTTTCCTTTCTTTTTAAGAAAAAAAAAAATTTACATAATGCATATGCTTTTACGCGTCCTCATTAAATTTTGTACTACAATAAAACTTTATATATATATATATATATATATATATATATATATATATATATATATATATACATATGTATATAATATATATATAAATGGAAAAGTTGACTTACCGGTGAATTTGGTCACGATGGTTAGTAAGTGTGGAATTCAGGTGGGTAAGTCAGCGATATAACAGATACAAAGTGCTCAATACTAGGTAGAGCACATTTATTATGAAATGGGTACAAGAGATAACCTACTCGAGTTTCACCATAAGGATCTTCAGGGTTAAATCCACTGAATTAATCGAGACACCGATTAATAGCAGCGAGATCGACTGCTATTAAACGGTGTCTCGATTAATTCAGTAGATTTAACCCTGAAAATCCATATGGTGAAACTCGAGTATCTCTTGTAACCATTTTATAATATGTATATATATATTTATATATATATGTATATATATCTGCACACACACACACATATATATATATATATATATATATTATATATATATATATGTGTGTGTGTGTGTGTGTAAAGGGGTTTGATAATTTCATTGACGCAGTGTGCTTATATTGGTTTGTTGGTTGGCTTTGAAGGCTATCAAAATGAAAGTGTAAAGAAATATGAGGTAACTATGATGTTGTTCGTTTACGTTTGATTTAATATTTCGGGATAAAGATCCCTTCATCAGAAGATTTCTGAAAGCTATGTACTGGAGCTATTACCTTGTTGCTAGAATTTGTCAATTCTGTTGGTTGCCTGATGGTATCTTCCAAATTAGCTGCGTGTGTGTACGTGTGCGCGTGTGTGTGTATATATATGTGCGTGTGTGTGTGTTTATGCGCGTGTGTGTGTATATATATGTGCGTGTGTGTGTGTTTATGCGTGTGTGTCTGTCCAACAATGTCTTAATATTATTCAGATTTAGATTGTCCTTTTTTTCGGGGGTGAGAGGAGTGAGGCAGGTTTTAGTAGTTCGTTTATTTGAGTGTGTGTATGTGTGTGTGTGTGTATGTATTTGTGTGTGTGTGCATGTGTGTGATATAGCGGTGATATCTTTTATTACCTGTATATGTTTGTTGTACCCGCGTGCTTTTGAGTGTGTGTTTAGTACGCGTGCGTGTTATTCCTATTTTATAGATCAAGTAAACTGAAACTGGTGTTAAAGTGGAAATCAATTTTTAATTATTCGGAGGAATTTAATCGAAATACTAGACGTAAAAATTGATAAAAATTCAGGAGAATATTTTTAGTTTAAAATATTGGCAACTTAGCAGAAATTCTTTTATTAAGTGCAACAAATTCAACACACGCACAAACACATATAGGCACGGCATACACACATAAC
>CM042137.1:4073159-4083159 GCA_023376005.1 Doryteuthis pealeii
TATATATATATATATATATATATATATATTATATATTATATATATAAATCAACGATAATATTATGGATTTACACTCATAACTTGAAGTTTCATGGTAATGCAATCATCAGATGAGTCCAATGGCTGAGATCTTAAAAACCAGTCGTTAAATGGTTGAGATTTTAAAAGCCAGTATTTTTTAGCGTTTATATAAACTTCACTCGTTTTCATGCGATGGGAAATATAAAGCTAAAAAATTTTTTTTTAACTGTGGCTTGTTTAACGTTAATGTGACGTGGATTGTATTCACGTGATGTAATGTTATGACGTTAAATTTGTGTTTAAAAAAACATGATAATCAAACAAACTTGTTTTGGTTTTAATACACGTGGTGTTCAGATGAATTTTTTTTTTTTAAATAAATAAAAGGAGAGCGAAAATTAAGGGATCAATTAGGGTCAGGTGGTAAGTGACACAGTAAAAATTTGTTCAAATGCCTACATTTCGAAACGAGTTCACTTCTCTTATTTAACAAGTTATTGTTTGTATTTTGTAATATACACAACTTTTCTTCTAAGCAGAGATCACATTTACGTTGTCCGCCTTTGTATATATATAAAGCCGTGTGTATCTGATTACAGTTCACAGTAGTCTGTTAATTTACATTGTTGAATATTCTAAGCCTGTAGCACCGATTGATATTATAATTACATATAACTGCACTAATATTAGTACAGTTGTTTAATGGGAATCATTTTAATACCACATATTTGCACAAAGCACTGCATATCATCCTTTTTGTACTATTCCCTACGTAACACGAGCCATGAGTCTAAGGAGCCTAAGATCTAATTCAATTTTCTATCAACATTTTTATCTTTAATTGACAGCTAAATTAAGGAAAACTGTTGTTATTGAATACGGGAGGTAGAAATTTAAATATTTTAATACTATTAAACACAGAGAGAAAATGTTTTCGACGAAAAGAAAGTGGAATTATTTAGATGGGAAGAGTAATAAATAAAGGGACGTCGAATCAAGTGTCAGTAGGAGAGAGTGAGAGTTATCTTAATTGATAAATAACGCTGTTGCATGTTAGAAGAAGACTTTAACTTTCACGGTGATATTCCTCTTTTAAAATAGAACCAAATATCATTGCAAAAGAAAACACGCGAAATTATTTTTTTAATTTTTTTTATTTGTTAACAAAATAAAATTAAATAGAATGATCTTAGATTTTTATTGTTTTTACTGTGTGTTTGTTAATTTTATTTCAGGTTATTCAAAAATATATAAATCTCAGTGAGAGAGACAGAGACAGAGACAGTCAGGGGAAGAAGGAGAGATAGAGGGTGTTTGAGAGGGAGAGAGAGAGGGGGGCGGGGTAGAGAAGGAATTAAAAAAATAGGTGCCTAATGGAAATGGATAGGGAGTGCACCTTACATGGAAACGAAAATAAACATTGATTAATATTAAATGATTAGATTTTTAAAAAGAAAGACAGGAATAAAGTAATAAAGGAAATAAAGAATGACAAAAAGTAATTTACATAGAAAAGCTGAAAGGAAAGTACAAACATTGATGAATTCTAAATGTTCATATTTTAGAAAGAAAGAAAGAAAGAAAGAAAGAAAGAAAGAAAGAGGGCCAACTATAAAGAGAGACAAAAAGTAATATACATAGAAAAGCTGAAAGAAAAGTACAAACATTGATAAATTTTAAATGTTCATATATAGAAAGAAGGAAAGAAAGAAAGAAAGAAAGAAAGAAAGAAAGACAAATATCAAAAGAGACAAAAAATATATATACATAGAAAAGCTGACAGAACAATGAAAACATTGATAAATGTTAAATGTTCAAATTTTAAAGATGGAAGAAAGAAAGAAAGAAAGAAAGAAAGAAAGAAAGAAAGAATAAAGAAAAAAAGGTGGCAAAATGAAAGAGAAAAAATAGGAATGTACATATAAAAGCTGAAATAAAAATAGAAACATTGATTAATGTTAAATGTTCAGATTTTAGAAAGAAAGAAAGAAAGAAAGAAAGAAAGAGAGAGAGAGAGAGAGAGAGAGAGAGAGAGAGAGAGAGAGGGGGAAGGAGAGAGAGAGAGAGAGAGAGAAATAGGGACAAAAAGAAAGTGCAACAACAAGAAAGAGGAATGAAAAGAGGGACAAAAAGAAACATAGATAGAAAAGCTGAAAAACAGAAAAATAGGAATATTTAATGACGGCTTTGGAAATGGGGCGTACATGTCGTCTGTCAGTAATGGTATCAAGTTCCATTTGAATTTGACTTCAAAAAAAAAAAAAAAAAAAAAAAAAAAACCCAACCTTTCCGAATCTGGGCAGGGATAAAACTGGAGACAGAGAATAGCAATTAGGCCAAATTAAACAGACCTAAAAATGACTCTTAACGGAGATCGTCATTGACAGGAGACGAAATGAAAATTGGGGTGAGTCGCTAGGATGGGTTTAGGAACACGGAAACCGGTTTGAAACAAACCCGAACATGAAAGAAAGAAAAGGGGGGGAAGATAATGAACGGTTATTTTAAAGTAAAGTGCATGGAGAGAGAGAGAGAGAGAGAGAGAGAGAGAGAGAGAGAGAGAGAGAGAGAGAGAGAGAGAGAGAGAGAGAGAGAGAGAGAGAGATGGCGGTAGAGACTTAAGATTGAAAAAAAAAAAAAAAAAAACAAAAAATGAGAAATGGATTTTGACCAAGATTTGTTAGTTAAAACTTAAATAAAAGTATAAATTTCCTCTTTAAAAATTAAATTAAATTTCTAATGTTAAGGAAGAAAAGATCCGGTTTTGACCTTGATGGATTTAAATCATCTGCTTTGAAAGAAGTGGAAAGGGAAAATAAAATAAAACACTTATCGTCTCATTATGGTCATTATTTCTTTTTGTCAGTGGTGTCTGCTTTTGGCGCATGCGTAAAAATCATCACTCTTCGCTTTGTTTTGACGAAAAATAGACAAAATTTGAAATTTAAAAAAAAAAGCAAAAAAAAAAAAAATCCCCAAGAAATTCAGGAAAGGAATCGTTGACGCTTCGAGTTAATTTATTCAAATAAAATAAATAGATTTATTTTTCTTTATTATCATTGTAGACAGGATTCTTGAATATTGTGTTCAGCATTGTATGTGTCACTGCCATTTTTAGATTAACTGCACAAATGTTATCAACAGATTTACCTAACTAACTAAACGTTGCATTATCTAATGAAATGTTGAGATAAAACTTTATAATTCGTATTATTTGGAATTTTTCGGACTCTTTTCCTCATCTCTATTGTTTCATACACAACGTTTCGACCGATGTGTCATCCAGGAACCTTCATGTCGTAATCGGGAGCCTTTACGGAACTTCGAACCGAACCCTTTATTCAATCCACCGGTGTAGATTGATCTCTTTCCGTTAAACATGACCGTGTTAAACTGTTACCTATTCTATGTTATAATCTCATCAGAACTACCCTGACGCCTCCAGTGGACTTATCCTGTCCCCCCACAAAAAAAAAACTGACCAGAAGGTACTGTTGCTTATCTGATAAACAAATGCAAAATATACCATATTCCGAACCTCAATTCTTTTTCAGGAACACCGATAGTGGTAAGATTGGGGTACTTACTCCTCGCATAAATCCCCAAATGGGTTTGAAATGGGCTCCTTAGCCTTGGTCGGCAACCCATCAACTCAAGAAGTCAGCCACATAACCTCTGTTGCCTTCAAGGAAAGGCTAGGGGAGTAAACTCCGAAAATAAATCAGGAGCTGGAGTCCCTAAGGTGGTGTGATGCTGAAACCCAGTGCTACCCATTAACTCCTGCGACACTACCGTTGTCAAACTGCATTGGTCCCTTACCTTTCCTTTGGATCACAGCGGCAGTGTGGAGAGGGGGGATTTGCTGCACGGCAACAGCTCATCTCCATAATGAAACCGCCCAGGCTATGTAGTTCAAGTTAACAAAAACCTTGACACTACTCCAACGTCTTTCGTAGACGGAAGGAATCCCACGTGGTCAGGATTGAATTTGCCCCCTATAGAAGGGTCATGAGTTCGATAAGAAACATCTGAAGAAGGATGGAGGGCCGATCACCCGAAACGTGTGTATATAATAATAAACCTAAGGACAAGAGTCTAAAAAATATAAATAATACAAATCATCAACTTTCTTCTAAAAAAAATCAGACAAATAATCACCAAATTTTATTCATGAAAGAGAATGATTTACAAATATAAGTTTTAAGTCAAATCAACAGTTACTACTTTTATTTTTTTAAATATCCTGCACTTGATTAAAATAGAATACGCCGGCTCTACTTCTGCAGAGGGTAAGACTCCCCCTCACCAAAATGAGACCATCTATTGGCTCTGAGTTGGCGACCCATAATGCCTGAGGACAGGATTATAGTTGCTGAGTGGTTTGTGATCCGGTACTAAGTAGACATTTGATATGCAATACTTCTCTTCGGTCATTACAGGGGATAGAGAGGCGGTTTCTGTGATATATTTCGGAATAATATGTTTAGGTAGTCTTCTTTCTTTATGTCAGTTTAATTTAATTAAGATATTTTTGAAACTTCATTAATTTTTCAGAGACATGAATTGCTTCGGCTGGTTGGCTGGTTGGTTGGTTGCTTGGTTGGGGAGAAGAATATTTGTTTTACTCATTCTTGTTGGGTATTCAAATTTCTAAGAACTCTATAAAAATCACTTTTTAAAACTCATTTTTATCTAATTAACCCATAGAAGAGACCCTAACAGGTACTACCACTCCGGGTCAGAGTGGACCTGGGAGTAATGGCGATGAAAATATACTTCCACTTCCCAGAACTACATAATTGGAACCTCACCTCTAGATGCAGTTTAACTGACACTGAGAAACTCACTTTCCGGTACATATGTGATAAAATAGTTTGCCATAAGAGCAATAATGTCGGGACAATCATATAGGTACTAGGGCCTGACAATTGATGGGAGGGAGCAGCTCCAACCGTCCGTCTAGGTCAACGTAAATGTCAAAGTCGAGTGTTGCATGCCATGGACGGCTCAACCACCAGGATTCCGTCTTTAAGCATCACGGGTTGCCAGTCAGGACCAACAGGTGGCCACATTGGTGGTGTTCTTACTCATCTACAGAGGTACAGTCGGTGTATTGTGAGAGCCCCATCCCACAGGGCAGGACTGGCACCGGTTTTAAATGTATATTTATTCTACTCTGGCCCTTCACACGTTTATGGACATTTATTATTAGAATAGAAAATAAATTCATCTGTAATTAGTTAAATACAGGTAAGGACGAGCATCCAAGAAGATAATTTATATTCATGCGTTTCACACAACGACGCACTAGAAATAGATTATTCCATATTCATTTGAATCAATTATATTTTGATTACACACCTTCGCTTGTGCATCTGCTTCACCTCTGTCGTCTGTAAATCTCTAATGATGGTTGTCGAGCAGATGGAATCCTCGTTTAGGATCATAAATGAATAAATATTAGCTTTCCTCGAAAGTTGCAGATATATTTTCATATTAAAATATCAATAAGCCTAGTAAAGAAAATAAAAAAGATGCAAATGGACAATTAAAATTAATAACCAAAGAATAAAATATGCATAATTAATTTTAGTATTTTTCAAATTATGAAGAAATGTTTATAACTTTTTATATAATTTTGTGAATATCAAATACGTTAAAAAGATATTAATATTACTTTCATAAGATTAAGACATTGCTCAGCCAATGATTGTTGGCCCATTTTATCGAAAAGAAAATCTAGTTGATTTTTTTCTTTATCAGAAATTTTTAGTAAATGTGAATTTGATGTTATACATCATTTGAAATAAATTAAACTTGTAGAAAAATCAAAAGAAAGAACAGATAGTGATATATTGTTAAAAAAGGCAGTCTTGTACAACATTTATATTATTATTTATATTTTGTATTATAGAAGAACTAAAAAGTATTAAACATATTAATAAAAATGGCAGTAAACTAGATATTAAAATTCAGTCGTTTACAGCATTTTCGATATGGTAATTCAAAACGGTTAATAAGCATACATCTATCTATCAATATACACATACACACACACACACACACTGACGCACATGCACACACACACACACACACACACACACACATATAATATATATATATATATATATATATATATGTGTGTGTGTGTGTGTGTGTGTGTGTGTGTGTGTGTATGAACACGCATCAGCGATTTTTCTCAGTTTAATGTATGTTTTGGGGTGGCACTTCTATCAATGATGGATGGCAATTAAAAAACGAACACACACACACACACACATATATATATATATATATACATGTCTATTCATATCGCTGTTTCTTCCCCCTCTCTCCTCTCTCCCTCTCTCTCTCTCTCTCTATATATATATATATATATATTATATATAGAGAGAGAGAGAGAGTGAGAGAGATAGATAGATAGATAGATAGATAGAGAGAGAGAGAGAGAGAGAGAGAGAGAGAGAGAGAGAGAGAGAGAGAGAGAGAGAGATCAGACAATTTTATATGTATAGGGTAGCCATACTCTTAATAATTCTCTCACGGTTTTGTCATTACTTTTTCAGTCATATATATATATATATATATATATATATATATATATATATATATATATATATATAAAGTGTTTGTTATGGGTCCAACGGAAGAAAATGAAATATTTTTATATAAAAGGTCCGCAAAATGGATGATGTTTTAATTTTTTAAAATTATTATTATCTTACATTTCCGACACGTGTTTCAGATCTTTTGATATCTTCTTCAGGTATTAATTAACCCTATTCTGACAGAATATGAATATGTACATATATATATATATATATATATATATATATATATATATATATATATATATATATATACAAGTATTTAATCCCTCCCTTCCTGTTTTGTGGGAGCGTAGAGGAATTTCATTTTTAACATCTGTGGTTTTAGCAGGTGTTTTTGTTCTTGGGTAGAAGATAATAATTTTCTAAATTTAAGGTCTTGAGGTTTTATGGCTGTCGATTTGTTTATAATAGTAGCCAAACCCGTCTCTCTGATGTTGTTTGTAACATTTTTGATATTGGATAGGTCGTGTGTGTTTGTAGTTGAATTTTTGTTCTAAAGAATGTGTATGTGTGTTTTGTGGTATACTTTTTGTGTGTGTTTGTGCTTGTGTGTGTGTGTGTGTGTGCGTGTGCGTTTATGTATATGTGTCTATGTTTATGGTTGTGTTGGGTGTATGTGTGTCTATATACATAAAAATAAAATTGGTGTGTATGTTTTACATTACATAATTTGCATATACATATTTTGTACATACACACATATATATTTTTTCTAGGCATGTGCTATTGAACAACACGGAGTATTCTTTCTTCATTTTTTGGATTTGTATTTTTTCCAGTCTTCTTGCGATCTTTCTTGAGTCTGGATCCAATTGGTATATAATATTTCCCATACTTATATTGCGAGCGCTTTCGACTGTTTCGCCAGTCGTCATCATGGGGTACATAATTTGGTTTTTAGTTCATTTTTTAGTTCTTTTATCTATGTTTTTTATTAAATGTGGAGAGTCTATTATTTTTTAAAGAAGGGGGTGTAAGTTAAGTGTGTTAGTTATTAAAGATATTTAATACGTTGTCTCCGACTTTAAATGCTATTTTTGTTGATGTTAGGTCTTTTACTTTTTTATGAATATGGTTTCTAGATCTGTAGGTGTTTCTTCTTATTATTTTTTGTAGATAATTAAAAAATGAGCAAACAAAACGGATTTACAAATTACCCTCATACAAATGCGGACTTAATTTAGATATACAATGACAATTTTTCCTTAAGAGACAAGCTTTTTAGCAAAAAACATATCTAGGTATATGCAAGTCATAGAACAGAACTACTCTCAAAATAAAAAAATAAAATTAAATGATTACATTTTGTATAAACCTGACTGCCCGGATTCGATAAATGAATAAAAATATAAGTAAATAAAATAAAGATAAAAATTTCTAAACAATTGTAAACAAGATTTGAACTTCTACCAGCGCCAAAGGTCGAGATAAAGCTTCGTTGAATTAATAATAATGAGCAACTACATTAGTTTTAAGGTTGGTCTGGGAACCACAATTTCCTGGTTCGATACTGGCAGTCGCCAATTTAGGATATGAGTACCACAGGGATCAGTGCTGTAAAGTAAGGAGCTGGTGGTATGTGTGGCGCTCAACCTCAGACTCTAAAAACAATCTCATTTGTCCAGTGCTAGTGAAAAGGGGATAGTCTCCCTCGCTGTCTGGCTGATACCAACTTTAGGCCATCCCGACGAATTTACTTACTTTAAATTCAGTTCATTAACAGGTCCGTTTAATGGATGTAGAAAGATTTATTAGAAGACTGCTTTGTCAATTCTAAAATAACTTTTGTTCATATAAGATGTCTATTCACATGTCGACTGATCAGAAACTGATTTTAATAGTATGCCAATTTAATAGTATGACAATTTAATGGTATGGCAATTAGTCTATTTACATTTTTGGTTTTGTTGTTTCTGATGAGTTATTATTGCACACAATGTTGATAATTCTTAAAACGAATATAAATATGTTTTAGATGTTAACCTCCTAGGTACTACAACGTCTGGTCAGAGTTGACTTGATAGTAGTGGCAATGAAGAGGTACACAACACGCCACCCGTGTCGAGAATCGGAGCCTAGCCATCAGATTTAGTTTAGTCTAATACCCAGGAGATTTTGATCAGTGGGTGGGTTTAATTCTTCATACTATCAGCGTATTCTAAGTCCCATCTACCAGTCAATCAGAAACCATACCCAGGCTTCCACACAGGGTCGATATATATTCGACTATGTACGGTACAGCATGAAAAACTTCTTGAGAAAAAAATCGAGGAAAGATTTGAAATTTAAAAGAAAATTTGGTTGACTTTTGATCGATAATGGCAGAACGCAATTAAGGAAGCAATTTTAAAAGCGTTCCTGAAAGTGGCGCGCATATAAATGATTAGGCACGATAGCGACAGGCAGGACAAAAATGGCAGGCAGTAGGTGGCGCGCATTTATGGAGAATTCAGGTCTGGCAAAAAATCACGCATCCGGTGTTCTTCGAGGTGGTTTCAGTTCAGTATATTTTCATTTTCCTCTTCATCCAGCTGAAGTTATTTGCATTTTGTTCTTGTCATTTAAACGTTTTTTTTAAAAATTATTTTCATGTTCATTTTTTTTTCATTTAAGAGTTTAAAAAATATTTCAAGCTAAATTATCGAAAATGTGTTGAGACAATATCCCGTAGCTTAGAGAATGAACGTAGAAAATAATATTGCTTTTTAATACTAATTTTCTATTGGACCGGAAGAAATCTAGAAAAAAAGGATGAGCATTAACAGCAATAATAACGCAGTACATAAGGGGGGTAGAATTATATAAATATGCAGAAAATGAGAAGATGAAGAAAAGACAAAAGCTCATTTTGATTTAAAATGGAGTTAAAGTAGAATAAACCTTAGGGAAAAAGAGATTAACTACTTAAAGGACATCCAATCAAAAACAATTTTAGCACTTATTTATTGTGAATATGAGACTATTTTTTAACAGGTTGCTTTGTTTCATCAATAACAGCAATTAGCTTGTCATTTATAATAAGTATTTTACACGGTACATCACCAATAATAATTCTACAGAAACCTTCATACATTTTTATCTTCCTTTCTACACTTAATATCTATTCAAATAGGTTGGTTGGTTGGATTTCACAGCTTATCAATCCTGTGCATTCAATATCATTATACTAAAACATTTCTTATATTTGTTTATAATGTGTTCCTATTTGATTACCACCCTGTTGGTTGGAGCTTTTTAATACACTGACTGCAAATGGGCAGAGCAGTAACCTCTCCCCTCCAATGGGGCTACCTGTTGGTCGTTGGTGGCGACACGTGATGCTTAAGGATGAAATCCTGGTGTCTAAGCAGTTCATGGCATGCACACTT
>CM042137.1:4090659-4093159 GCA_023376005.1 Doryteuthis pealeii
ATAATCCTCTTCAAAAAGGTATGAATCCAACTATCTTCCCTGCAATTAGAGGTAAATAGTAGGACAGACTGGGTTCTTTCACTTTAGCACGGCAACCGGTCAGGGACAAGTAAAACTCTTAAAAATTGACATTGCGTCACATCCTGCTCGTATGTAGGTGTTGGTATATACATACCCTGTATACTCTCTTCCTTTTATTTTTCTCATCTTTTAATTCATTATGTCTCTTTGAGAAATACGTCACCTATTTCAAATCTCCTCACTTGTATGTCACGTTTTCTTCAAAAGGGAACGCTGCTAATTGATAAGAAAGTTTTTCTCTATAGACTCGTTCTATTTTGGAAATACATCGACCATTGTTCAGACAACACTTTTCTCATCCTAATATCCTGATGAAGGTTTGATTAAAACCGAAACATTTTAACGTCGACTTCACCATGTAGAATGCACTTTTATTTTTTGGAACTCTTGCTTTTTCCTATTTACTACATACCCTGTAAAACTTTAGTGTTGTCGGAAAAATAAAACGTAGCCGTAATAAAGTCTCTTCCAAACGAACATGCTAACAGTTGCGCCACGGCGATTCAGCCTTTCGTAAATATAAATGTTGATATCCATATTCTTGTCCAGCAAGAAGATTTTTGTTAATCATGTATGCATGTGTTTATATTCTAATGTTCAAGCGAAACAAATATTTAAAAATCTTTTTCAGATTAAGGTGATACATTTTCTTTGAACATCCGCTGATAATTTTATTTTATTTTTTATTTGTCATTCAACTTTCTTTTGAGTAAAACTCATATTTACTGAAATTTGTCTTTGATGTAATCGATTGTCTGATGTACAACTGATATCGTTTTCCGCATCTTTTCAAATCTAATAAAAAAAATCTATAAGGTTTCCTCAGACAAACAATTTGTTTTATTCTATGTTGCAGATAATTTTATATTCCTAACAAAATAAAGCTAAAATCAAGTTAAACAAACACATATCACATTTGCAGTGTCTGTATTTCTCTATGGTCATTTCTGATTAGTGTAGATTTTACAAGCACATGATTTCTGGGAAGAAAATTCTTTCAAGTGTCTACATGTATTTCTCTTATGATATAATAGACGGACAATCTTCATTAGGAAATAACGAAAAGATTTCTCATATATATATATATATATATATATATATATATATATATCGTCAATATACCTGTTGAAGAATATATATATATATATATATATATATATATATATATATATATATATATATTCTTCACCAGGTATATTGACGATATACTTATATTAACATCATCCAAAGAAGAAGCCAATGACATAGCCGAGAAATTCCATAGTATAGATAACCACATACAATTCCAAATAGAACATCCAGATAACACTGGTTCCCTAGCACTTCTAGATTTTAGAATAAGAATATCACCTACAGGCAAAATTTACACTTGCTTCTACAAAAAAAAACACCACTAAGGATCTCTTTGTACACTTCAAATCAGCACTTCCACTCAGTCCCAAGACAAGTTACATCATAAACAAAATTAATAGAATACACAATAGATGTAGTGAAGAAACAGACAGAATCACTCACACTGCACACTTTATGAACACCCTCAAAAACAATGGCTACCCAACTTCATATATACGCCATTTAAATAACAGAAAAACGCGAACACTACACACACACTCTAACACCTGTTTCCTGAAACTACCACATTTCAGCGAAGCAATCACTAAACAAATACGCAAGGCTATTCATAGAGAGGGGCTAGATATCCAACTAGCCCACTCTGGGCCCTCACTACGCCAACATCTAACAATAATACATAAAAATGTTATTACACCATGCACACTAACCAACTGCCCAATAAAAGATCCTAACTTATGCCACAAGACTTATACAATTTACCGTTTAACTTGCTCCAAATGCCTTCATTTCTATATAGGTAGTACAATTAGACCCCTCCACATTAGAATCAAGGAACACATCCACACACGTGCATCCTCATTCCATAAACACCTAATCAAATGCAAAAATAAGGACAACAATTTTTCAGTTAAGATAGAGGCTATAATACGCAACATTGGTAATCTCAGAATTAGAGAAAGTTTATTAATAGCTAAATTAGTTCCTAATATAAACAATAGATTAGAGTTAAACACAGAATACATAATTAACTAAATTTACACGTTCCATATATAGGTTTTAGTTTATTTAGTATACATATTTCCACATAATTTTTCCCTATCGCAAAATTTAAACCTACCAACTATCAACTGTTTGCATATTTTATTTAAAAAAAAAAAAAAAATTTTAATTTTTAATCTTTATTATTTTTTAAATTTTTATTCGTTCACTTGAAATGCCAGATTTGAATTATGTCATACATCTATAATAGATATCTATTAAGACATACAATTGATTCTCAACATTTCATGCACTCACAATATTAAAAAAGAAAAAGAAATTAAAAAGAATTAAGAAAAAAGTGATG
>CM042137.1:4095659-4103159 GCA_023376005.1 Doryteuthis pealeii
AAACAACTATTATTACCTTTGGTCTGCTAAATAAAGTACATTACAGCGGCTTTTTCATCAAACGAACCTATTATATTTACAAAGATGTCTTTGTATATTTTCTAAATCTGAATTATAATGATTTTATTTGTGCAGGAATGTTACTGTGACACAAGAAATATATCACGTTGTCTCGAGAATTGCGTTAGAATTAACAAATTTAGATAAAGCAACCTCAAGTGCGACATTATACTGTTAATCACTTTATAAGCAAACGTAGCAAACTGGCACAAAAGGAAGACAAACCATGCATGACTACGTTGGATTGACGTTCCCAAGGGAATTGTGCAAAGTTTGAAATTTACACATACTTAGAAATGGGATATCAGAATCCGTCCCAAATAAATGAGATACATAAAGTTCTATGTGATCCTGAGATTCAAACAAATCATCCAATCCCGACCCACAAGAAACAGAACTGGAATCTGGTTGATTTTCGCCGTTTTAGACGATCGAAATTGAAATAATAGAAAGCAAAAGATAGACAAACGAATCCAACTATCATCTCTCCAGCTATGAGTAAATAGTCGGAAAGACAGTCTAACAGAAGGAAAAAATACTAAATTCAAGCCTGTTAAACTTCACTTTAGAAATTGACCTTGCTTCATATCCTGCTCGTGCAGAGGGGTCGGTATAATATATATATATATATATATATATATATATATATATATATATATATATATATTAGAGAAACCATATATATGTTGGGTGATCATACAAATTCGGGATGGTAGAAAACAATATTTTATTACGAAAATAAAATATGAAATATGGGGAGGGATATGAAAATACGAAGACCTTTTCGTCCGGTTCTTTTTCAAGTATAATAACTGGTGACAATTAAAAGTCAGATAGTATAATATTTAATTGTCACCGGTGATTATACTTGAAAAAGAACCGGACGAAAGGCCTCCGTATTTTCATACCCCTCCCCATATTTCATATTTTATTTCGTAATAAAATATTGTTTTATTCCATCATCCCGCAACTTGTATGATCTCCCAACATACATATCATTCCTCTACTTTTGGTACTCTATAAGTTCTCTTGTACTAAAAAAAAATGTTCATATATATATATATATATATATAATATATATATATATATATATATGTATATTTATTTATTTATTTAAAGTCGCCAATACAAAGTTCGTCTTACCAATGGTTCAGATGTTTATCCGTCATCAGACACGTTGACTTTTTGAAAAAATTGGACAGTTTCTTAACTCGTGCCTCGTGTGAAATGATCCGTTATTCGTTCTGTCTTTTGCTTTCTTCATTCACCGGCGTTCCTATTTGTCGTCATTGAGTCTCGTGTTTTTGATGATTTTGTTTTATATATATATATATATATATATATATATATATATATATATATATATATATATTAAAATAAGTGTATTTTTGGCAACATTTTTCTTTTAAACATGTTGTGTTAAACTGTACAGACAATTCTTGTCGGACGGGTTTTTGTTCAATCCCTTAACCTCCCTCTACTAATTGTTACTACCTCCCACTTCCAATTCCTACGCTACTGCTCGTTCTCCTTAAAAATGAGACACGGAACATACCATCAGTTTCTACCTGATGATGGCAAATCGTATTGCCGAAAGCGCTCGTAATGAAACCTTTGGTGGACTGCTACACCCAGTTCCACTCTGACACCAAAAGATGCCAGGAAATTAGAAAGGATTGAACAAAAAACTCGTCCGACAAGAATTGTCTGTACAGTTTAACAATATATATATATATATATATATCTTTATTATAATGGAGATTGTGTGTTTTTTCTGTCTGTAACCGAAACTATATTCCTACTCAAGTCACAATTCTCTTAGTTATTATTGACATCACATTCTCCACGATTTTATTTTCATCTAAACCTCAATTATTAATAAAATTATCTTACATTATTAATACTGTTAACTATGTCTACATACTAACAACATGCAATTAATATTTATATATACAAACAAAATAGCGCTTTACAATGTGGAACGGGAAGGCTAATCTGCATATTAATATTAAAAAATCGAATTTAATAAATATGTTCTTAGTATTATTGATTTCTAACAGTTTTGGTTTTTTTAATGAATATAAGCAAAAATCTCTTCAATGAATCTTAAATGAAATCCATTAACAAGATAAAATAACTGTCATTTTATTCTTTACTGCCTCTTATAACTAAATACTTAAATTAGAAAAAATAACAATGAAAGACGAGAGTGATGGAAGAGTAAATTTCAGTTGTTCCATTTTTTATTATACTCCCTCTGTTTCAAATCTTTTATTATACTCCCTCTGTTTCAAATCTTTTTAGTTGTATTCTTATTTAGTTTCATTAGCCTATCTAATTTAATACAATATTTTATTACATTAAAACTTAAATACTTGCACCCGGAGGGTGCATATATTTGCTAGTATATATATATATATATATATATATATATAAATGTACACTAAATATTCCGTTAAAAATAAAGCAAACCATGAATTCAGTACTGAGTTAATACTCACAGGGCATCTTACATTTACATCTTGTATCGTACTAACCGCCGTAATCGAAGACGCAAGACAAAACTTTCCTGATAGAATTTCAGTTCTAGTTTTTATTTAGCTGAACATGAAATCGCTGATAGAACACGTTATTAACACATTACCTGCCGGGTGCTCGAGTGCCAAATGCCTCCTTCCAACCTGGCATGCAAGTGAAAGCTATAATCTGCACCATTGCGTGTCGAAACATAAGAAGTAAATGAAGAGATTTACAACAGGTCCTTTGTTAGATATTGTCACCAATGAATGAATACGAGGATACGTGAAACCTACAGTTAAATGTTTAATCACATACGTTTTCTCTGTAACAATTATACGTCCACACCTAAACTTATGTACACAAAACGTGCACACACACACATACATACACACATACATACACACACACACACACACATATGATATATATATATATATATATATATATATATATATATATATATACATTTTTAAAAAATGGTTAAAATTTAATGCAATACTTTTTCTTTTTTTCTTTTAAGTTTTCTGACAATATTTTTTTACGTTATCATCTTGAAAGGCGTTAATTAGTTGTCTGAAAGAGTTATCATGGTTAAACCAAGTACAGTCAATTCTTTTCTGGGACCTTATCAAGGCTGTTTATTATTTGCCTGAACTATAATTATCAAATACTGCACAAATATACCCATTTCAGAGGGAATATAGATTATTGGGATACATATGAATCCAACTATTTTGTCACATCCTGCTTGTATACAGGAGTCTGTCAATCCATACACGTACTCAGACACGTACCTCAACAGGTACTACCACGTCGGGTCAGTGGACCAGGGTGCAATGGTGATGAAGGGGTGCACCACATCTCACCATCAGATATAATTTAACTTAATTCCCAGGAAGTTGGGGCTTGCCATGATGGCAATAGGGTTGGGGCAATCACATAGGTGCAAGGGCTTGACGTCACCAGCTGATTGATTCGGAGGGGGCCCCCCGACTGCCCGTCTAGCCCAAGTAAGGACCCAAGTGGAGTATTGCATGTCATGGACTGCGCAACCACCTGGATATTTTTCTTTAAAAATTCATGTATATTCATGTGTTTGTGTGTTAAAATCATATAATCCTGTTAAAACAGTCGATAAAAACGAATTAAAAGGGTAGCTCATACACAAGGGTAGTTCTAACGTTATTACATGGGTATGAAGACTGATCCATATTTTTCAGAGTATGGCCGGGAAACTGAGAATCTCCAAGTCTCGTTGATTCCATGTTTACAAAGGTAGACCTACTATGTTCTTTCTCCGATATTGAGCAAATATACCAAACAATGTAAATGTCTCTCCCTTTTCCTCTCCCTCTCTCTCTCTCGCTCTTTCTATCTCTCTCTCTCTCTCCCTCTCTCCCCCTCTCTCTCTCTCTCTCTCTCTCTCTCTCTCTCTTATATATATATATATATATATATATATATATATATATATACACAGCTAATACAGGCATTTATTATTTTTTCCCTCGGTTAGTAGAATTATATTCCTTCATCAAATTATTTGTAGCCATTTTCTGTATTAAGAATGTCTGTATCTTTTATTGTAGAGAAAAAAAAGTTAAGTGAACGTTGTTAGGATTGTTGCCAGTTGTGGGAAGCATCAGAAGCTCAAAAATCCATACACCCCAATCCCCACATATCATACGAACTATTTTTATGTGCTAATTTTTATGACATAAGTTATTTTTACTAACGCCTTTAATTTGTATTGCATCCTTAATTTAATGTAAGACCCCACCCGATTTGCAATGCCCTGTTTGTTTGTTTTTTTTCTGTAATGGCATATCGAACTTTGTGGGTTATTTAATTCCAACGCCATCCTTGTAGAAGAACTGTGGTGGTACTAATTGATCTATAGCTGGAATAGTGCTGCTTATACCTTTCCCAAGGGTATTAGATCCAGTGTGAACGTAATATCGTGTTTGGAGTTTGAACTCGCAACCTATGTTATTGTACTCTCTGAATGTTTGAGATGAGGATTGAAGATTAGTATTATCTGCGTTATTCGGACTATTGTCCCCATCTTCATCGTTTCGGCCGATATGCCCTCCGATATGCTACTCAATCCTGAGTAGAGGCAGTTAGAAAAAATAATTAACACAACTCCTTCCCCAGCTATGGTTAGCGGAATGAGAACAGGATACCCCCGTGGACTAAATAAAGGGTTAGGTTCAAAGTTCCGTGATGGCTCCCGATTACGACAAGGAAGTTCCCGAGTTCGAAAAGAAGGTTCCCGAGTCCGACAAGAAATACCTGAAGAAGGTCGGAGGGTATATCGACCGGAACGTTGTACAAATAACAATAAAGATGGGGACAATAGTCCGAATAACGAATATAGGTAATACTATGTTATTGTAGTTCAGCTCGTTATCGACTACGCCACGGAGAACCCCCAAGTAATACACCGGTGTTGTGTCTGCTTTTTTCTTGTTGTTTTTATCAAGCTTTGGCCCTCAAGTTGCATGTTATGCCTAGAAATTCAGCATTAAGTGATTATCAGCTGACACGAATTAAGTCAAACCTTTATAATATGAATAAGGTGAAGACACGAACCATGAGTTTAATATATAAATGCAATAAAAAACGAGAAAGGGACAGTCAGTGGTTGGGGAATAAGGCGAGCGTCACTAACAGAATATAGTTATTAGGTGTATAAAATGATCTTAAGCGAATTCGTTAAATAATCTAAGGAGTTTTCAGCTACAAACTAAAATTACGCCCTTAATTTTTTTTTTTCTAATTATTTTATCAATCATAGAATTAAGAGAAGAAAAAAAACTCCGGGTCCATCTCATCATTTATAGGAAGCGGACGAAACAAACGTCATCAATTTAAAATTTAAGAGCACACTATAAAATACGCAGAAGAAGGATTTTATTGATGACGAAGAAATTAAATATTTCCTTTGAATAAAAATGCAGATTGTCTGGTTGAAGATGGCATTAAATTTTCATGGACAGGCTCCTTCAGGCTTGACAAGTGAATAACAAATTTGTTTCGACTACTACACTAGTCGGAGGGGGCAATTATCGGAAAGTGATCACTCACTCACGTTCTGACGATATAATTTTATCTCGATATTTAGAGAAGTTAGTGGAGGTATTTAAGCTTTGACTTCGATTTTTTTATGATTGTAGCCTGAACATAATTAACCTGGACAGGAGTTCAAACTCGGTTCAATTACCATTTCAATACTAGTAAGTGCTTCAACATCAACCTCTTCACAAATTATTTTATTATAAAACGATGAATAAACGTATACGATTCAAAACAAAATTAGCAAAACCAAGACAAAAATATTTGATTTGAAAAAAAGGTTCAAGCTTCTATTTAACGATAGACAAATAATAAAAATAATTATAACGAACCAATATATATAAAATTATGAACACTTGAATATTCATTATTTTAACGTTCAAATGATGCGCTCATTGAGTAAGAAATATGAGATACCTGTTCCATCGGCAACATGAAACTGAACCATGATCTTGCATATAAAATGTGTCATATCTTCTAATAACGTTTTGAATATTATATCAGAAATGTGTTTCTTAACTTGGGATTTAAAAATATCTCAAACATATCTTGATAACATAGTCAATGTCGGGGATTTAAGACACAAAACCTTCTTATTTTTGATGATCATAAATGATGGGGAAATAGTCGATGGTCTTATGAGTTATGCTTGTGATACAAATTAATATCACCATCTTCAATTTAAGCATAACGTTCGCAGTTCCAGATTTCAAATTAAATTGTTGCCTCCATTTGCATTTTCCATCTTTATATTCTTTATATTCATTACTTCTGTTAATTTTATTTGAATGTAAGAATAAACGGATTGACTTGTCTGGGTGATTCTTTTGTTTTTTTTTAATTATTTTATTTCTATATCCGTTACACTTGTATGCAATTCATGATTTCCCTTTCCGAAAATAGTGAGATATGCATTAGGAAAAAAGATGATTCTATACTTCTCGTGTATGTTACGCACTTCTAAGATTTAAGGAAAAAAATGAACAATAGTGCATTTTAGGCACCAATAATTACGGTACTAGATGTTATGAATAAGGAAATGTAATTATTATATATAAATTTAAAAAATTGTACATTAATCTATCATTCACGATAGGTTTTTCTTTTGCTTTTTATAGTAAAAAACAAACATGAATTATGCTACGCATCATCATCATCATCATCATCATCATCATGTGCTGTTGGTCGCACTAATTCCCTTGACTCTCTCACTGTCCATCCCTATGAGTCATCGTTCTTGTTATTACCACTAGACGGTATCTTGTGTCTGCATAGAACTGATAAATGCAAGCCTTTGCTAGGAAGTATCAGCAGGCTTTCAAACAAAATTAGGTTTTCACATCCACCTGTGCACGCATGTAAATTGCTATACATAGCCTAGATCCGTCGGCATTCTCAATTTCGGATATCTCAGGGGATTAGGTCAGTTACATGATGCCACACCTTTTAGACAATGGATTAGCTGCTACTTGTAGGGACGTTAACCTGAAAGAGAGCTTTTTATGCCTTATCTTTTATTTTCACCTGATTGGAGGTAGGCTGTAAAAGTGAAATGTAAAAATAATTATGTCAGTATTTTGCATGAAAAGTTAAGTTAGGAATAGTAGTCTGGGCTGAATGCACATGTACTGTATGGATACTCGACAGAAGACTGGGGTGACATGGATTCTATGCCGAGCGCTCAAATGATGCGATCGTAAGCAGATATATCAATGCATAATTAATTAATACCGTCATTTCGTTTGTATATTCGTTATTTTAGGTTTTTTGAATTATACACACACACACACACACAACCATATATATATATGTAATACATGTGTGGTGTAAATAATATATATA